>OX451735.1:1282245037-1282845037 GCA_948472305.1 Vicia faba | reverse complement strand
ATCGATTATATTAGTCTCTTAATAATTGGTAACGACTCTTTATGCAAACCTTCAATTGTGTCATAAATAATCGATTATTTGAAGTACCTAATCAATTTGACTCAAGACCTAATCAATTAGATGAGTTAATTAGCTTATGGATTGTTTCCTTTTTAGCTAATTCTTTTCCTATATAAAGAAGGTGCCTCCTTTCTTCATTTCACACCAAATTTCAAGATTTATCTAATCTTATAATTTTATCTCTCTCTCTCTCTCTCTCTCTCTCTCTCTCTCTCTCTCTCTCTCTCTCTCTCGTTACTTTCTTTTCACCAAAGTTTCCTTAGTGCCTTATGAGGGAAAACTACTTAAGAGGAAAGAGTTGTATTAATGTTGTGCCACTGTTGTTATTGTCAAGAGTATGATACTCTTGAATAATTGAGTTTGAGATAAAGAATTTAAAAATATTTGTTTGGCTATAGAACTTAGCTTGGAAAATTTATGTTTAGTTATTGAGATCAGCCTGTAAAATCTCTACTCGGTTCGTGAGTTCATCCTGTGAACAAAACTCACTTTTGATTAGGGATAAGCCATTGTAAAAATTCATGTTTGATTTTATCAAAGGTTTATGGACATAACTTGTAAGAGATAAATATTACAATCAAATCTGAATAATATCTCTTGGGAACGGGAGTAGGCCAATGTTTGACCGAACCTGGATAAATCGTTATTGTCGTCTCTCTGAATATCTTTAAATTTCTGATATTTACTTTTCTGGCTTTACGTTCTGCTACTTTTATATTATAATTTTAATACTAACATGACGACACTCTGCCATTGCATATATTCTATCAAAGAAACAAAGAAAAACTAGCAAAAGATCACTTAATTTGACGAAGAATAGCCAAAGAACAGAGCAAAAATAAACAAGTATGAAGAAATGGAGACTTTGGAGAAAATTGACTGAAAAAGGGAGCAAACGAGTGTCTGCCACTAAAATTATCCTGCCACCATCACACTCCACCACGTGCGTGATGGACCTGGATGAGTTGTGGTAGATGATCGCAACTTATCTAGAGGGGGTGAATAGATTCCAAGTTATAAATATTTTTGAAAAATTAGTTTTAAAAACCTTGGCACGCAGAAACCACTCAGATCAACTATTACCTAATTCGAACCATTATCAAAAATCCTAGATATGCCTTAAAACAATGTTATATGGTATGATAATAATAATAATAATAATAATAATAATAATAATAATAATAATAATAATAATAATAATAATAATAATAATAATAATAATAATAATAATAATAATAATAATAAATTTGAGACAGTATATTTTTACAACCAACACGTTTGAATGTTAACACAATTGAAACGTAGTTTCAAAAAATCAAAATAACAAAACACAGGGAGGCAAATTTTCAAAAACTTGGTGTGCACTTTGATATTTCAGATTTTCCTTTTGACTTTATTGACATGAAACTAAACTAAAATCCTAACAATTATAGTCTAATCAACAAATAAATTTCAAGCTTGATAACCAAGGATTTTTCTATATGTATCAATTGCACAATCAATAAATTTAATAATTTGAAATTAAACGTAAAATGGAGAAGTATATATATATATATATATATATATATATATATATATATATATATATATATATATATATATATATATATATATATATATATATATATATATATATATATAATATATATATATATATATATATATATATATATATATATATAGAGAGAGAGAGAGAGAGAGAGAGAGAGAGGACACAGAATTTTGTTTAGGAAGTTCACCAATCATCCTCGCTATGGCTATGTCTGCCCCTATTTCTGTTCAGAATTGAGACAATCAATTTTACTTTACAAAAAATTGTTTACAAGAGAAATGTAGAAATCCAACCCTACAAACCCTATGTTTGATGGTGATCCTAACACTTTTTCTTCCCTTGATCTGAGCTTGACAAGTCACCCAACAATGCCAATTTGATCCACCATCTCGCGCTACTCCTTTGCAAGAAACCACTGTTCTTCAAAGCTTTCACTCGGCCGAATCCAAATTGTGAATTGTTGTTACACAAGATTTCATTGTCTCACGCTACTCCTTTGCAAGAACCTCCGTTCTTCAAAGATTTCACTTAATCGAATCCAAATTTCGAAATCTTGTCAAAACCCTCGAATCAACACTTTGATATTGGTGGAAAACCCTCACAATTTTTCATGGAGGAACACCCCCAAAGATTGTCAACCCAATTTACAAATCAACAACCTAAATTGGATGTTATCAATCCTGAATCTAGATGGAACCCAAATAAAAAATGATTATGTGTAATTTGTTTGTGCGTATGCATAGACTATGAGAGGTTGAATATGAAGAAAAATATTTGTATGTTTATGGTGCATGTATGAGGTATATATATGTATGCAAGTAATAGGCAAAAAGGAATGCAAGATGTTTAAAAAGAATACAAATTTTCAAGATTTTTAATGTAGGTGTCGACCTATGTAGGTCATGTGTCGACACATTCGATGCATGTGCTGACCTATGCAGGTCATGTTCCAACACATGCATTATAAAAGATATAAGCTTTAACATTAAACTACATGTGTCGGCGCATAAATTGTATGTGTCAGCTCATGCATGTTGCACATTTTAATATTGAACTACACGTGTCGGGGCATAACTAGTATGTGTCGGCTCATGCATTACATGCAAGCTTTAATATTGAACTACATGTGTCGACTCATAGCATGTATGTATCGACACATAGACCTGTTTTTTCATTTAAAAACCTGTTTTTAATGCATCAAACATTTTCTATACCATTCCTAAGTTTCTTAATGCTAAGATGCATATTTAGACTTAGATAATACCGTCCAATATATATATAAATTCTAAAATTTCCTAAGTTTTGACATCTTGCAAAACATCTATGATAGGAAGGCGCAATCACAAGTTGCATCATGCGTGCAATGGGCCTTTTTTGGGAACTTTTCTGACGCAATCTGATAGCTCTTGAAGGCTTTAAAAAGGGGTTATTGACACTCTTTCGAGGGTTCTGTAATTTTACACTGCAAGTGACGATTTACAACACCACAATGCATATTTGGAGCGTATTGGAAGCCATTGGAGGCCAGTTCTTCAAGAGATATCTTATGCAAACATCTTATATTTTATTGTTATTGTAATTTATATTATGAGTAGCTAATTCTCTCATAGGTTAGGTTTTGTTTGATGGACCTTTCTCAATATTGTTGGGACACATGTTTGATTTGTTACTGCATAACTAATTGGAGTTATTATTTTATTCAATTGCACCTTGTTCTTAATGCTTTTATATGAGATACTCTTTTAATCTGATTTTGGGCTCATAGGGAATATTGACCATTAGTTTATGTGTTAGACCTAGGGAAATTGTTGTGCTTACGCTGGTTGAATAGGAATAGAAGACCTCGAGTAGTGACTTAGGTTTTAACGTTCTTATTCATTGCATATTCTTGCTTATGCTGGTGGACTATGGATAGAAAAATCTGAATATAGATTAGTGAGTTATACACCAAAGGATTTGGTATGGCGGTTTTGTTATTCGTCATCGAATTTTAGAAACAATATCAGTTATGTAATACATTGAACATCAACAGTAGAGATCTAGGGGGATTCTATACAAAACCTAATTGCCTTCGTATTATTCTCTGAACAAACTTTTATTCTTTTTCGCATTAAAACTCAAAAATACCCCCCATTTAGTATTTTCTAAACATTTCATGATTTTTGTCTTATTAAACATCAGTTCCTTTGGATTCGATCTTTTTATTACTTCTACACTATCAGTACACTTGTTGAGAAGTCATCATAACACAATTTTCTTGTTAAGTAACAAAAACTTAAAACTAATTGTGAATTTTAATACCATGGTTCACCCACCCTCTTGAGCTTGGAGTTACTTGTCCAATAAGTGGCCTCATAGCCTAACTCCTATTAAACACTAATTGTCTCATGAGGATAAATGACTTCAAGCTATTCCCTAAATAAACCCCCATCCTTTAATGGATAAGTGTATATTTTATGGAAAAAATGTAGTTGTTCATTGAAGTGGTGAATCGTGGTATTTAGAAGGCTGTGAAGGATGGTCCATTTGTTCCTACACATGATTTCAGTGGTTTTGTAGTAAAAAGTCTTAAATATGATTAGACCAAAGATGATAAAGAAAATGTGCAAGCTGATTCAATGCAGTTAAATACTAAATCCTAGTCATTCTCATGTCATAACAATTTGTTATACCTCAATAATTACTCAACACAAGTATTTTGGGCCAAGCTGATTTTGAACAACTTCATTCTGCTATGGAGACTTCTACATAGGAAATTGCCAAAGGATGAAACTCTCAGCTCCAAGAGATGCTACACAGTTTCAATGTGCAACCTCTATGGAAATAACACATAATCATCTTAACATTTACTTTTCATGTGAATGTTTATGATTAAAGTTTTGGAAGAAAAAAAAGCTCAAATTCTAGCATGGGTTACAATCCTAGCATCAACCCGGGACATTGTCCGAATATGAAGAATATGTTAGAGTACCACGATGAAGAATATGAGAACTGAATTGATTCTCAAGACCAAAATCTTGTCCATTCTAATCTCGATGGAGAAGGCACGTGGAAGATGATGAAAGAAACTTTAGGTGGATAGTATCACAATAGGTGCGACTTTAGAAGGTCAAAATGAAGATAACATTAACTAGGTGCTCAGGAACCATTGGATACATATCAAGAATCTAAAATTAAAAGTGATAATTTTCCCACATATTCAAAGAGGGGAACATTTTTGCAGACAAGTTTTTCAATCAAGGAATCACTTACTGGATTTAACTTGGTGGAATTCATAACATCTTTTTATTAGATAGGCTTTTTTAGGGATTGATTCGGCATGCCTAACTATAGATTCACATAAGTCTTTTATTCACTTTTATTTTATTTTGACCATGCCCTCCTCGAGTTTGTATTTAATCATTATTTTAATTTATATATCATTAATTAATTTATCAAATAGTCCACTAGTAAAGTTGTATATTTTTTACTAGTTATTTTAGTTTAAAAACTTAATTTATTAATTAATTAATTTTTAATGTCTTAAAAATAGTAAAAACAAACATTTGCTGATGTAATTACAAATACTTATATAAAAATGTATTTTTTGTTGTTATAAAAATTAATATGGTATGCCTTAATTGTTAGTCTATTATACTACACTTTATTTATTTTAATACTATTAAATATAATCTTAGTAATAAAGATTTTTTATCATTATTATTTTTTAAATTTTCTTCTTACTATAAGAACTTATATATTATTGATCTGTAAATTAGCAAGTGTACTAGTTCGCCAATGTAGTAAGAATGGGAAATCTCAAAGTATCGATCTCAAGGACTTCCCACAATTATCATGTTCAATTCATAATTAAAGAAAAACTTAATTTGGGGTTTTGGTTTTGAAATTGTCACTTAACAAATAGCAGAAATATAAATAGGCTTTTCAGTAATATAAGGAGCATGCTAGGGGTAAGTGTGTGACTTGCCCCTGTAATAACTTTTACTCTTGATTTCTTCAACAAGTTCATTATCTTCCACTACAGAATCTTTAGTTTGTTTTTCCCTAAGTCCTTTTTGGGAAAACCTTTGGTCCTTCATCCTAATACCTAAGTCCTTAGAGAATTATGATGAAACCAAGCATTTATTTTATCAAGATTTTACCGGTAACCTATAGAGTATCCCTAGTCCTAGGTGATATCTACTATAGTCTAATTGTTCAAAAACCTTAACAATGGTGGTCCAACCCTAATTGTTAACCGTGAATCAATCCATATTGGTCCAATAGGAAAAGCATAAGAACATTGAACAATTAAGTTGAAAAGAAACTATTGTATCAAAATTAAGAATTCAAAATCATTACATTTGTAAATCAGGGACACCCCCTCCCCCTGGAATTGGGGGGTTTAGCCTCTCATAGTATTAAAAAGAAAAGCAATAATAAAATTAGACATTACAAAAGGTATGGATTCTTCGATCTTCAATTGTTATCGCTCATGAAGGAATCTCCCTCTCCAAATATGTTGAAAGCACCAATCTTTATCGTTCCTAATCTTCTCCAGTCAAAAAGTCCTCTCTTTCTCTCATGAAAACTCCTCTATAAAGTGAAAAATCCTTGATCTAGTTGGAAAGTGCCAAAATACACTCTGTAAATCAATTTTTTTTACAAAATCATAAAAAAAACACCTGAATCAGCATAACTGGCCAACACGGGCCATGTTGTGCAACACGGGCACCCGTGTTGGCCTTCAACAATTTCATTTATCTTCTCAGGTCCTAGGGGTAGCAACACGGCCCGTGTCAGGTGACACGGCCAACCGTGTTGCACCCCTGATTTTTCTTGACTTCTAATTTTGTAGGCCTTGCAACACGGGCCGTGTCCTGTGACACGTGCACCTGTGTTTCTCAATTGATATTTCATATTCTTTTCCTCGAACTTCTGGGTCTTCGCCACTTTCTCACCCCGAGTCCAGTAGATCTTCAACTTGAACCTGAGGACAATCCACAACCAACATACCAACACATAAAATGGAAAAAAAACTTGAAATAACTTAAAACCCATAAAATATGGAGAAACTTAAAAGAATATAAAAATGACTCAAATGATAACACAAAACAAACCAAAGCGGTGTAGAATACCTGGATTGTCGCTAGACAAATGATGAAACATAGTGAAAATGGTGACCGATCATAACCCCTAACTTAGCTCGTTGCTTGTCCTCAGGAAATGTTCGGGACAAAAGGAATCGAACACCCCAAAATTTCAACTTACCCTGATTCCATCGAGATCTTTCACAACTTGCTTTCGCTTTTCTTTCAAAGTTCTCCTGCTTCCCCGAACCAAGTGTTTTACTGCACTTCCACATCAAAGCACCACTTTACATGTCAACTTATTTCACACTCTCACCAAATCTATCAGGGTTAAAGTGTTTCACTAAATATATCACAATACACACTATCAACTCACAAATTTGAATAACTTTTAAATTCATTTCACATACAAAGTTCACACACTTTTTGAGGTCTTTTAGGTTGTAAAGGGGCATAGAGTATGGTGGGATAAACAAAAACATGGGGAAAACAAAGGGTTTTTGGGCTCAGCTTAGTGTTATCATCTCTTTACTGTATTTCTTTTTGTGCTACCAATAACAAGTGGGTCTCATACACCTTATTAGTTTGACTTCTAGTTTCGACTCAAGTATTAGAGTATTGATCTTTTTTCCTATCTGAGTCACATCCCTATGTAAGTGCAATTTTTCTTTCTTTTTTTTTTCTTGTAATCCCTTTTTTCTCTCTTTGGCTCACTTACCTAATTTATTACCAGTGTAGCAACCCCCAACTTAGAACTTTCACAGCTCCGAGATATACAAAACTTAACTGAGCAGGGTAGTGGAAATACTTGGGCTCTGGTTTAAACAAAAGTGGTGATAAAAACAAACAGATGGATATACAGGCTAAAACTGGGTTAACGAGGGATAAACATACAAAAGGGATGGGTAGAAAGGCTCATGGTGTAAAAACAAAAAACATGCCTCGGTATGTGTCATTATGTAGTGATATTCAAAATAGAACATATGCAAACTCATAGTGATAGAAACATACCTGACTTGGCTCTCATGCTAATAAATGCGCGTTTGGATTTTTATGCTCTCACCGTGTTGGGTAAAGTTGACAGCTTCCATAATGCCTCTCAGTGTGATGCAACTTTCCACTCAAATCGGGTTGCACAAGGTTCCTTTGTCGGTTAGGTTTTAATGGTTGTATCCCGATCAATTATTCGACGGTATCAACTTTTGAGAGTCATTCACAATAAGCATCATAGGAGAGTGATCTCCTCATCCACTATCATTGGTTCTCATTACTTATCTTGACAACACCTCCATGATCCTGCATTATATTAGATGCAATAACATAAAGGTTAACAAGACAAATAACCGAAGGACAAAAACAACAAATAAAAACAAAATCATTAACCCCCCCCCCCCGGTCCGTCACACCTGAACTAAACATTCGCCTAAATTTTTTAGAACAATATGGAGAGGGGTACTCACAGTACCCTACTGAGGAGGCACTGAGAATTGCAACATCAGTCGTTTAAGGACCAAAAAGTTTCATATTCAAGCCTGCAGACCCAATACAAGGCATGTTAGATAAAATGGTTGCCCATGTTAGACAACACGGTCACCCATGTTGGGCCACTGTTCCTTTACCAAAAATTAATTTTCCATGCAAGGCTTCATGATGAGCAACACGGGCCATGTTACAGGACACAGGCACCTGTGTTGCAAAGCTGACTTTCCTTTAAAAAAAATTTCTTCACTTTATTTCTTGCTTCTCCCGGCACAGCCTCCTTTCTTGATGTTTGTCGAAATTTCACCCTCTCCTTCCCGTACAGGGCACTTCATGGATCAAAACACCCTACAAAATAAACTTAACACAAACAAAGAAACTAATTAGCAATAAAATGCGTGGGTTGCCTCCCACGAAGAGCTTCATTTAACGTCGCATGGCTTGAAAATTCATCCCCTTTATTAAGGAGGGTACTTCCTCTTCCACACCTTGTTGCTCGCCTTTTCCGCAACCCATAACTCATCCAGATCAAAAGTATGAACCACTTTGTTATTCATGTCACTTCCAACTTCCATCTTCTCATCTCGTTGTTCCTTCTTCTTTCTCTTCTTGACTTCTTGACTGAACTTGGGAGTTTTTATTGATGCCACCTAAGAGATTATGCCTGAGACTTCTTCAGGGAGTGATTTTGAAATTTCACTTTCTCATTCTACTTTGATCATACCAACTGAAGATTTATTCTTTCCACCTGCACCTTGCTTATTGATTTCAATCACCTTCAAGTTTATCTCCTACTCCAATTGATTTCAATGTCAGATTACCTGTCTCGATATCAAAATTGCATCAACTAGTCAACATAAATAGTCAACCAAGAATGATATAAGTCTCTTCATATTCAGGAATATCCATGATCCGAAAATCAACTGGGAAGACCAAATTGTCAATTTCTACTAACACATCCTCAGCTATCCCATATGACTGTTTGATGGTGTGATCAACATACCACTTCCGCTTATCTTCTCAATACCAAGCTTCTTGAAGATAGATAATGACATTAAACTCACACTAGAGCCATAATCAATCAGAACCTTCTTGAAAGTTCTGTCTTTTATGGTGCACGGTATTGCCACTGACCTAGGGTCCTTTTGCTTGACAGGTATGTTTCTCTCTGGCGCAATTGCACATAATTTCTCATCAATGGGTACCTGTTCATCTTTAGTTGTTCTCTTTTTTTAGAGTATCTCCTTCATGAATTTCTGGTACAATGGAATTTTCTCGAGTTCTTCAAAGAACAGTATGTGGATCTCTAGCTTTTTGAAAATTTTGACAAATTTCTCAAAATATTTTTCTTTCGTGTCTTTCTTTGCCAATCGAGAGGGATATAGAAACTTATCACTGGTTTTGCATCCTTTGCACTTTTCTCTTCAATTGGCTTCATAGGTGATGCCACTTCTTCCTTCTTTTTCTTGCTCTCTCTCACTTCTAAATCAACTTCTATGATACTACCATAAAATTTTACCTCATCTTCTTTCTCTTCAGTAGCTTTATGACTCCTTGTTGCGAGATCATTAACATTTTCATGATTTGTCTGATTTCCTTGTTCTTGCAGAGCTACTTGTTGTGTAATCTGTCTCATTTGAACTTCCAGGTTTTTGATTGCAGCTGCGGTATTTTTGTGATTGCTCCTTGTCTCTTCTTGAAATTGAGAGGTGTGGGCAGTCGTCTTTTCAATAGCCACCTCTCACTCTGCCTTCTGAGGAACCTGTTGCTACTGATCTTTCTAGAAGAAGTTAGGATGATTCTTCACCCAGGATTGTAGGTGTTAAAATACGGATTATTCCGCTTCAAAAAATTTATCTCCTCAATTTGTTATGGAGTTGTAAGACAATGTACAATCATGTGTGGTCCACTACAAATTTCACAACTCGCCTTCTGTTCCTGTTGAACCTGAGCTACCTGTTGAGTACCCATGTTCATTGCTTTTAGCTTTCTCTCTACTTCTGTAACAATTGTCTCTTCGATTTTTAATTACTTATTAACTTCCAACTTAAAATTAATCACTCCCTTTGGTTTGCTTGTAACTCGGTCATACAATTCCAGGTGTTCATTTGTAGCAATGGCTTCAATGATCTTCTTCAAGCCAGTGGCTGTTGTAAAATTGGATGAGCCACCGGCTGCTGTATCAATAAGTTGCTTTATCTTCATTTAGAGGCTATTTGCAAACATCTGCATTTGCTCAGTTTGATCCATGTTGGGAGTGAGACAAGCTACCAACAACCTCTTGAATCTCTTATAGGCATCACCCAATGACTCTCCGTCTTTCTGCTTAAAATTCACAATGTCATATCTTTTGAGAATTTAAATAGAAGCATAAAAGTATTTGTCAAGAAAATTCTTCTCCATCTCTTCCCAAGTATTAACACTCCCATCATGTAATGAGTAAAACCACTCTTCAGAATCTTCAAATAAGGTAAACGGAAACATTCTTAGTTTATTTTATTTATTCGTATGCTCATCAATCTTCAACGTGGTACTCATGGTCAAAAATCTCTGCAAGTGTTTATTGGCATCTTCATTGACCTTTCTGCCGAAAGATCTTATCTCAAGCTGAGTGATTATGTCGGATGCAGTTGAAAATTAGGCACATTTACCAGGTGGTTTACAATTGTCAACCTTCCACCCGGTGAATTTGCAACACCATAATCACCAAGAAGTCTCTCTGGTGGATCTTCAGCCATAATTTCTTCCTCTAACTCTGAATCTGAATGGACAGAGATTTTCTCTTCTTCGGAGTCTAGTCTTTCTAATCTAGCTTGTCTGAGTCTTGCGTGCAACATTCTATCTATCTTGCGTCAAAAGGAAATTCAGCTCAGGGCTTTCCTTGCATGCAAAGGTTAGAAAAAATAAGTAATAACAAAAAATTATAAAAATTACATAAAAGAAAATTTTAGTTGCGGAGCAACAAAATTCTAATTGAACAACAATTAAACTCGATAATTTAGCAGTCCCCGATAACAGCGCCAAAAACTTGATCGATAAATTAGCAAGTGTACTAATTCTCTAATGTAGTAATAATGGGAAATCTCAAAGTATCGATCTCAAGGACTGCACATAATTATCGAGTTCAATTCATGTTGAATTAAACAAAAACTTAATTTGAGATTTTGGTTTTGAAATTGTCACTTAACAAATAGCAGAAATATAAATTGGGTTTTTAGTAATACGAGGAGCATGCTAGGGGTAAGTGTGTGATTTTCCCCTGTAATAACCTTTACTCTTGATTTCTTCAATAAGTTCATTACCTTCAACTATCAAATCTTTAGTTTGTTTTCCCCTAAGTCCTCAGTGGGAAAACCTTTGGTCCTTCATCCTAATACCTAAGTCCTTAGAGAATTAGGATGAAACCAAGCATTTAGTTTATCAAGATTTTACCGGTAAACTATAGGGTATCCCTAGTCCTAGGTAATATCTACTATAGTCTAATAGTTCAAAAAACCTTAACAATGGTGGTCCAACCCCAATTTTTAACCGTGAATCAATCCTTATTGGTCCGATAGAAAAGGCATAAGAACATTGAACAATTAAGTTGAAAAGTAACTATTGTATAAAATCGAGAATTCAAAATCATTACATTTGCAAACCAAGGACACCCCCTAGCATTGGGGGGTTTAGCCTCTCATATTATTAAAAAGAAAAGCAATAATAAAATTAGACATTACAAAAGGTATGGATTCTTCGATCTTCAATTGTTATCACTCATGAATGAATCTCCCTCTCCAAATCTCTTGAAAGCACCAATCTTTATCGTTCTTAGTCTTCTTCAGTCAGAAAGTCCTCTCTTTCTCTCGTGAAAACTCCTCTGTAAAGTGAAAAACCCCTGACCCACTTGGAAAGTACCAAACTACCCTTTGTAGATCAATTTTTGGGCAAAATCGTAAAAAATATTAGAACCAGCGTCACTGGCCAACACGGGCACCCGTGTTGGCCCTCACCAATTTCATTTCTCTTCTCAGGTCCCAGGGGTAGCAACACAACCCGTGTCAGGAAACACGGCCACCCGTGTTGCACCCCTATTTCTCTTGATTTCTAATTCTACAAGCCTTGCAACACGGGTCGTGTCCTATGACACGAACACCCGTGTTACTCAACTGATCTTCCATATTCTTTGCTTCAAACTTCTGGGTCTTCGCAACTTTCTCACCCCTAGTCTAGTAGATCTTAAACTTGAATCCGAGGAGAATCCGCAACAAAACATACCAACGCATAAAATGGAAAAAAAACTTGAAATAACTCACAACTCATAAAATGCGGAGAAACTTAACAGAACATAAAATCGACTCAAATGACAACAAAAAATGAAACATAGTGCAGAATACCTAAATTATTGTCAGACAAGTGATAAAACATAGTGAAAATGGTGACCGATCAATTATATTCAAACAATTTGTTTAATCCCTCCAAAATCCTCCAAACCTCTGCTCCGATACAATTTTTTAGTTCCCCCGAATTACAAGAATAATGATTTTTGAATAAAAATAAATCCTCAAAAATATCTCCACTATATCCCTTTATTATTTTCACTCATTTCTTCCATTTTTTTTTCTCCAAAATTTCCCTTCTTTATCCAAACTGCCAAACAAAAATATAGGACATGATACTAGGAAGGATATATGCATCCAAAATCATTTGCATCCCTTATTTAAAATTTAAAGACTTATATATATATATATATATATATATATATATATATATATATATATATATATATATATATATATATATATATATATATATATATATATATATATATATATATATATATATATATATATATATATATATATATATATATATATATATATATATATATATATATATATATATATATATATACACACACGTTAAATACATCAAAAGAAATATAATTTATTTCATCTACTAAAATATTATAATAGAATCTATATGGAAAAAGTGCTTCCCAAGGAATTATAGGAAAAAAAGAGAATAAACAAAGAAAAATCTACAAACAAGAGAAAAATAGTACTGGATAGTAATATTGAAAATAAGAAAATAAAATCGCAAGAAGAAAAAGAAAAAAAGAGTCTAAGTTAATAAAAACTACATTAGATAAATTTCGTTTTAAGAAACCAACACCTATTTTTATTGATTATAATGAAGTGGAGAAAATTTTGTCTGATTGAAAACAATAAAGATACAACGTGAAAGAAAAACAATTTGATTCAAACTTGAGCAAAACATATTTGATTTTATTGGCAGCATGAATGCGATGAATGATTTTAACGAGTTCATTGAATTTCCGAGTATTAAGAACTAGGATAAATTATATGTACAATACGACATTCTTGTACCTTTATTAAATTATAGTAAATTTATTTCTTTGGTCTAGACGACCTATGATTTTTACTCTTAATAAGTTTTTGGGGTTTTCCATGTTAAAATATGCATTTTATTTTTCTAAATTTGATGTTGTATATATTTTTTTTATTTTCTTGTTTATTTGTGTTGTATGTTACTTAGATATTATGTTATGGAATGTATATGTTAATCTCTCATAAAATACGTGATAATTTTATTAAAAATAAATGTTTTATAATAATAAACACATGTAAAATTAATTTTCTTCAATTATGTAGTTCTATTTATTTCATATAATGTTAGTTGGAATCTTAACATTGAGTAACACTTACAGCAATACAATTATTCTATCAAAAACTAATAATCAATAATAAATACGATAAAACAATTTTTATTGCATATCACATAGTTTTATATAAAAAGTGCATGATGTTCAAAACTTAAATCTAGATGTTTTTTTACTCTAAGAAAAATAGATACACCACTTATGGTTATTATTATTCGAAAAACCTTTTTGTGATGATTAAACATTTATTTAATTTTTTTTTATGTTTCATTTAAAGTATAGGTTAAATTTAGTAAAACGTCTTTTTTTTTAGGTTTATTTAAAAAATTCATGCACCTACCAATATTAAAAATATTTAAATTAAATGAAAATTAATAATATATATATATATATATATATATATATATATATATATATATATATATATATATATATATATATATATATATATATATATATATATATATATATATATATATATATATATATATATATATATATATATATATAAAATAATAATTTTTTAAAAATTATTTGTTTGTAAACCTATATCCATCCACTTTCTACTAATTGTTGATAATATCAAGTTAAAGGTAGTAACTTGGAAGGAAACAACTCTCTCCATTATTTGCATAACTCAACTGGTCAAACTCATAATTCATTGTATGAGTATACTCTTTTACACTGTGAAATGATAAATAATGTGCATGTCTTTAGAGGAATGATGGTTAGGTTGTAGATCAACAAAACAATTAAATTAGACATTCGTTTTATACCTTAGTTCAAATTTAATGGCTAGTAGAGAAGAATAGATTGTATCATGTATACCTTGTTTTATTAATTTAGATATATACATATGAGCACATATCTAAAACCATCAATTATGACAATGTGAAATAAAATAGATTTTTTTTTATAAATAATCACTTTTTTTAAAAAAAAATCTCAAATAACCATTTTTTCAAAAAATTTATCAAAATGACTACTTTTCAAACAAAAAAAAATTCGTCACAGAGGAATAGCCACTTTGTGTGGCGCATGCATTCATTTTAAAGAGGAGGCGCCGCACTGCATGACTTGTCCTCCTCTGTAAAGCCATGCAGTGTGGCACATGCATGTATTTTTAGAGAGGAGGCGCCACCCTCCTTGGATTGATAGTGTTATTGCAATTTTCTATAAATACAACCACTCATCCTCTTCATTTTTCCACACCATTTATTACATAGCTCTTAGAAAATGTCTTCAACTCCCTTGCCAAAGTTTTCACTGATCAAAAGAGATGTGCATGTTATTTTTTCGGCGACAAAGCCTCCGGTGAAGATCAAACTCTGGAACACGCAGACGTTCAAGTATTTTCAGAGGCACTTGATTCGCTGATTAGAAGGAGACATTCCTGAAGGTGAACAAATCAGAAAAATAGAAAGGCACATCACAGTGAGGAACAAAAATGGAGTAAGTCGATCATGGAAAAAGGTGAGATGCGGCGCTGATGTCATGATGATGATGCTTGGACCAAAGGATATTGTGTTGATGGTCTTTATCTCTTAGATATTATGATTTTTTTAGTTATTTTGTCTGTTTATCATGTTGTTGTCATGAGTATGTGGTGTTGTAATTTTTTGTGTCATGATGTGAAAGTTGTTGTAATCAAATGATAAATTGAATACAAAATGATAACTCGAATTTAAATTGAAATATACTGCGTACAACAAATTAAACACTCTGAATAGTTTGCTATAAAAAAGTTATGTTGCAGAGCTAGACCCAATATTCGGACAATTTTTTGGACTGTGTCCGGGAAAATGACATGTATTTCATAATCTTATCATTTTGTTGGCCGTATCCATTTCAGTTCTAATACGAGTGCTTTTCGGGCGCCCATTTTTCTTCCGTCGCATTTTTTCATTGTTCCAAACAATGTCCCCTTGATAAGCAGGCCAGTAATCCTCCTTTGCCAACACGGAGAAGGTATTGATGTACACACTTAAAACGCTTTTTACCGTGTAAACGGGGGATATATGTTGTATTGGGTCCAAGCGAACATGCGAACATGCCGTTATGATATGAGAGAAAGACATGCGAAATGCTTGAAACTTTCCGCAATCACACCAACCTCTATCTAGTTCAAACTGATAATATCTGTAACACCCCATTTCTACCTGGCGGATAATAAGAAAATCAGAGTTCAACATAAATAGGATGCTACATTTTCAACTAAAAATCAATCTTCATTTAATCGCATACAAACAGATACATAACACTTAACTCGGATGAACCGATAACAATCTGATTTATTCTTCAAAATCAAACAACTTTTTATTGATAAGCAACGAAATATACATACTCAACTTCAATTTACTTAACATCTTTTATTCAACTAAAACAACCTCAAGACAACAATTATTTCATGTAATCAACTTAAAAATTCAGCAACTTAAATAATAATCAACAACTAAACATCAAGCGTTTATCCCCCCGAGTGCTATGTATCAGAGCGACAACACCGACTCGAACTAACGAGGTAATAACTATCCTTCTTGATTACCTGCACGTTATCAACAGAGGGAAACATTCAAACAGAAAGGGTGAGATATCAAACTATATAATTAGTCATATGATAAATAATATATTAAATCAGATCATATAAAATCACCACTTCACAACTTACAAACAACTTTAATCATAACAAAACATCAACATGACATAACTACTAAATTCATAACTTTTAAATAATACTTGTCACAACTAGTCAACAACATAAAGCAACAACGAATCTATCTTCACCACAACTCAAGATGCAACATCAAATGCGACTCAATCACAATGCACATGCATGTGGTACCATCGGAACAAAACTCCCAACTTAAAAACTGCCAATTAATAGAGGCATCAATAAGGCATAAGCCTTCTTCGCAGTTTGCCAATACAGGCCTTCACAAAATCCGCCAATACAGGCCATCACAGGGTATGCAAATGTATGTGACTCAATTAATGCACCATCACATACTAACAATAATCATCATTCATCACAAGACATAAGCCCACATCACCATTATTACCAGTAAATAAAGGTAATTCATCATCATCTAAAATCTCTGCAACTTCACATTATCAACAAGAATTCACAGAGACAGTCGCAACAACACAACATCTCAACATTGGCCATAGGCCTACAACATAATATTGCCCATAAATAGAGGCAATTCAACCAAATTCATCATCACCTGCAATTTCATATTTTTCAGCAAGGAATACAACACAATTCCATAAACCGGAACCATTCAACTTAATTCGACTTCACCTGCAAATCAACTTTATTCTACATAATTCTAACAAAACAAACCAACTAAAAATACCCATATGTATATACGACTCACTCCGAAAATTTCAACTAATTCCGGTTAACTACTTTTACTGCTTAAATCTACAAATTTGGCTAATCGGTACTGTTTTATATACTGTTATTACTACACTTTATTTATACTGCTACTAATCAATTTATTCTACTAAGTTACTCTACCTCTGTTATTTAGCTTACTGTTATTATTGGTCTCCGTCAAAACTACTTATTTGCTATCTACAACTTTTATTACTACAACTTCCTGCTAGTGACAAATATTAGTTATAAACCAAAACCAATTTCAAAGTATTCCTCCTGTTACTGAAATTATTTGTTATACTTTCTGTATGATAATTTGTAATTTCTACATCTACTGATACTTCCTAACAATGTTTAGCTAAATTAGTCCATACACTATTATTTCTGCTACTCTTACATATACATCCTGCTATTCATTTGACTAAAGCATTACAATTTATTCCTACAACTTCTTTAATCCAATCTGATACTAAATTATTTTACTAATTATATTAACTTATTAATAATATAAGATATGACATAGTCTTTCAACCACGCCTATCTATTCTTTTGAGTCTCATCTCAGGACAACAACTCAATAATAACCATAACAATATCATAACAGAAATATGATTTAAATAAATTGTAGAACAACTTCATCAACACATTATGAACATTACTGACAACTAAAATTACAGGACTGATAATCTTCACAGAATCACAATATAACCGAATCGACAATAATTCATGGCACAAATTTATACAACCCAACCCCACATACGGTTTATCATATACCCGGTTATAAATATTTAACCCCATCCTTACCTGGTTTGGATTGAAGGTAACTCTAAGGGTCTCTGATTGAATCTCCTTTTGGCCGCTTGGTGTAACTTCCACGTATCCCTCTTCTTCTCCTTAAAACCCTTATTTTTCTCTTCTCTGGATCAGAATCAAAGCTGAAAATTTTCCCAAATATGCATCTACAGTGCGATGATGATATCTCCCAAATCAGACCTTATTTTGAATATCCCAACGGTAAAAAGTTAGATATAGGTGTTGCACACATACCCTCAAAATTTGAGCATGATCCAACGGTTAACGATTCGGGGATTGCCGATTTAGTGAGACTGCTGCAATAAAAACAAGAATGAGTTTCTCCCATCTATTCTCTCACTTTTTCTCAATTAACCTAATTCCTTTTATATCCACTTAACCTTGTAATTCTAATAATTCTTATTGGCCCAATAATCACACTCCCATATTTACTACATGACATCACTTAAATAAGCCAAACAATTAATCTTATAATGCTCCAATATATTTAATATTATTAAACCACCATTTAATCAAATAATGTCACAAAGCAAGTTAACATCAATTCACAACATTTCTCAACTCCAACTAATAATTTTAATTAAATAATTAATTAAATTATCGGGGCGTTACAACTCTCCCCCATTTAAGATATTTTTGTTCTTGAAAATCTACTAAATACTTCCATCCTTAACGCGAACCGAGTATCCAACTCTCTAATCCTTAAACTCCATATTTACCAACACTTCGGCCACTACTTTTTGACATAGTAACAACTCAATCATGATGTAAATCTACTACACGCATGCTAATCACTCAACACCCTCACGACATACCCGTCATAACTTATCAACCTTTTCGGCAACACTCTGACATAACAACTCACATAGTAGAAATGTAACAGTCATAACTCACTTATACTTGTATATACCACATCACCTCTTAACAATTTTCTCAACACCAAAGCGCGTATACAACTTTATTCTCATACATATATGTATGTCAACTATCAACAAAATATCAAGAACTCTATTCACCATTATAGTGACATCAACATAGTCAACAAAATTAACTTTGTCATATTATAGGATATTATTCATAACTTACGGTAACCAACAATAACATCTCAATAATGATAACAAAATCATTACAACATCAACTTAATTGTATAACTCAACAAGAATACCCATAGCTCACCATCAACAAACAATCCGCAACAATCTTCTTATAAAATCCACAAATATTTACTAGCAAACATAGTGCCCTGGCACAACATCTCTATATCAACCATCCGCCAAATCAAACATGTAAATTAAGACACACCATTCCCATAGGCTTCTGATATTTTAATCCTTCATTTCTAATGAGTCATACACGCATAACAATTGCGCCACATCACGCTTCAGCTGCACAACTCTGATCATCCATCTTAATTCATCGTCCTCATTAAATTTTCCATTGATTATATGATTTACAAGTTTCAATCTAATCCCAAACATTCTTTAACATCTGTCATAAAATCGTTGTTCACTTGATATTCTCAATCTTTCACTTTGCGACCTTAGCTCGCATACAAACCCACTACTCTGAATTGTTCATTACGTCATAACTCTCACTCAACGACTTCTCTGCTAATTTCACACAAATTGGTGAGCGATTATTCTCGCGATATAACATCCATAGGTTTTCACACCATTAAGATAGCAAGACAAATCTATAACATCAAACATAATCTCGTTTACTATTAACAATGGATTAAGGGTGATCAGTTCCTCAATTTGTCAATTATTATTCAACAACCATAAGGGAGTATAAATCGTCGTACCAAACTATAATAGCGTTTCCTTAAAACTCGTATTCAAGTTTTCTAAAACACAACATGTCTAATCCTCATTCACCCACCATCCCACAATGATCAATCATTTTCTAACTCGAGATCTGTTGCCATATCAATATATTACAAATCCTTCCACTCTAGTCTGAGTCTTTATCTACATAAAGGATTCTAACAACATTCTTAAACCCTTAATCCTCTTTCGAATTTCACAACATCAAATATACATGTATCTCCAACTCTCAAACTCATTTCAATCTCACTCTCAACATTATCATTTTATCTAACAATATTTCATATATATCTACACCTCAAACAACTATGATGGTAATCATCTAAGCTCAACAAGCTACTAACATCTATAACAGACTTCGTCGTTCTCCAACTTAGAACTGCATCCACCTTGAATGGATCTACACACACTTTCACCTTGAAATAAAATTACTCAAGAGAACTCTTCTCCCAAAACTATGACATACATCCTGACAACTTAGCATAAGTCTTCCTCCTTTTCGACACCGTAAATTCTACACAACTTCGCACTATCGTCTTTCGTTCTAATTAATAACACCAAAGCTTTTCAAATTATACCTTTAATTTCACAAATTAATTTAAATAAATCTTCCAATTTCTCCTTTAATTCACCCAACTCGGACGCTGACGTCCCGTACAACACTGAAGAACAAGTCTAGTCCCAAAGACAAGCTTAACAACAAACTACACTTACTTCCAATATCATCACGTGATAAATAAATCTATTACAGATATTGGAACCATTTTTAAAATGAATCTCATTTCGTTAGATTTCCAACACTTCAAACAAAACTCAAATCGGATGCCCGAAACTCTAGTTATGAATTTTCGAAGTCCCATAACAATTCTACAATTTCCTGCGATTCGCTTACGAAAATTCCACTCTAAAACTCATTTGTCTTCAACTTAGAGATATTCCAAACAACTCTTAACATATCCCGTACACTCAAACTTCTTATAACTCGAGAGATGCATTCCTCCGCTAAAGTTCAGGCTCCAAAACACCAGGGCAACAATTCTTTTCGCAATGCTACTCACTTCTTCAAGTTTCGACTCATACTCACGATTCACAATTACTTATCAACGTCAACTACTTCCGACAATCACTTATGTGATCCCAACATAAAAGTTACAGCAACTTTATTACTCCATCATTATTCAAACATCGACATCTTACACTTACTTCGTAAATCAACAAATATTACATCGTTCTTCATTCTTCGAGAAGTAAGCACCAACAATGTCTGATCAATTTCTCTCAAGGTGCTCTAACTCGACTAACAACAAGACCTTGAATCTAAGTCACCTTCAAATTCGGGAACAAAAAGACTCTAACAATTCTTGCATTGTCGTCATCGGCAACACACCGAAACAACACCTTTCAATTGAACATATCCGAGAAGCAAAGCTTCTCCTCCATTTATCTTCAACCAACTTCCTGCAATTAAGGCAAACAAGTACCGGCAGTGTTTCACACATTTGTCGCGCACTAAGGAACAAATAACATTAGACAACTTGGTCGGACAGATCGACCTGCTCTGATACCACTAATGTAACACCCCATTTCTACCCGGCGGATAATAAGAAAATCAGAGTTCAACATAAATAGGACGCTACATTTTCAACTAAAAATCAATCTTAATTTAATCGCATATATACATAACACTTAACTCGGATGAACCGATAACAATCTGATTTATTCTTCAAAATCAAACAATTTTTTATTGATAAGCAATGGAATATACATACTCAACTTCAATTCACTTAACATCTTTTATTCAACTAAAACAACCTTAAGACAACAATTATTTCATGTAATCAACTTAAAAATTCAGCAACTGAAATAATAATCAACAACTAAACATCAAGCATTCATCCCCCCGAGTGCTACGTATCAGAGCGGTAACACCGACTCGAACTAACAAGGCAATAACTATCCTTCTTGATTACATGCAAGTTACCAACAGAGGGCAACATTCAAACAGAAAGGGTGAGATATCAAACTATATAATTAGTCATATGATAAATAATATATTAAATCAGATCATATAAAATCACCACTTCACAACTTACAAATAACTTTAATCACAATAAAACATCAACACGACATAACTACTAAATTCACAGCTTTTAGATAATACTTGTCACAATAAGTCAACAACATAAAGCAACAACGAATCTGTATTCACCACAACTCAAGATGCAACATCAAACGCGACTCAATCACAATGCACATGCATGTGGTACCATCGGAGCAGAACTCTCAACTTAAAAATTACCAATTAATAGAGGCATCAACAAGGCATAAGCCTTCTTCACAGTTTGCCAATACAGGCCTTCAGAAAATCCGCCAATACAAACCATCACAGAGTATTCAAAGGTATCTGACTCAATGAATGCACCATCACATACTAACAATAATCATCATTCATCGCAAGGCATAAGCCCACATCACCATTATTGCCAGTAAATAGAGGTAATTCATCATCATCTAAAATCTCTGCAACTTCACATTATCAACAAGAATTCACAGAGACAATCGCAACAACACAACATCTAAACATTGGTCATAGGCCTACAACATAATATTGCCCATAAATAGAGGCAATTCAACCAAATTCATCATCACGTGTAATTTCATATTTTTCAGCAATGTATACAACACAATTCCATAAACCAGAACCATTCAACTTAATTCGAATTCACCTGCAAATCAACTTTATTCTACATAATTCTAACAAAACAAACCAACTAAAAATACCCATATGTATATACGACTCACTCTGACAATTTCAACTAATTCCAATTAACTACTTTTACCGCCTAAATCTACAAATTCGGCTTATCGGTACTGTTTTATATACTGTTATCACTACTATTTATTTATACTGCTACTAATCAATTTATTCTACTAAATTACGCTTCCTCTATTATTTAGCTTACTGTTATTATTGGTCTCCGCCAAAACTACTTGTTTGCTATTTACAACTTCTATTACTACAACTTCCTGCCATTGACAAATATTAGTTATAAATCAAAACCAATTTCAACTTATTTCTCCTGTTACTGAAATTCTCTGTTATACTTTGTGTATGATAATTTGCAATTTCTACATCTACTGATAATTCCTAACAATGCTCAGCTAAATTAGTTCGTACACTATTATTTCTGCTACTCTTACATATACACCCTGCTATTCATTTGACTAAAGCATTACAATTTATTCCTGCAACTTCTTTAATCCAATCTGATACTAAATTATTTTACTAATTATATAAGATATGACATAGTCTTTTCACCATGTCTATATGTTCTTTCGAGTCTCATCTTAGGACAACAACTCAATAATAGCCATAACAACATCATAACAGAAATACGATTTAAATAAATTGCAGAACAACTTCATCAATACATTATGAACATTCACTGACAACTAAAATTGCAGGATTGATAATCTTCATAGAATCACAATATAACCGAATCGACAATAATTCATGGCATAAATTTATAAAACCCAACCCCACACACGGTTTATCATATACCCGGTTATAGAGATTGAACCCCACCCTTACCTGGTTTGGATTGAAGGTAACTCTAAGGGTCTCCGATTGAATCTCCTCTTGACTGCTTGGTGTAACTTCCACGTATCCCTCTTCTTCTCCTCAAAACCCTTATTTTTCTCTTCTTTGGATCAGAATCAAAGCTGAAAATTTTCTCAAATATGCAACTACAGTGCGATGATGATATCTCCCAACTCAAACCTTATTTTGAAGATCCCAACGATAAAAATTTAGATGTAGGTGTTGCGACACTCAAAATTTGAGCATGATCCAACGGTTAACGATTCGGGAATTGCCGTTTAGTGAGACTGCTGCAATAAAAACGGGAATGAATTTCTCTCATCTATTCTCTCACTTTTTCTAAATTAACCTAATTCCTTTTATATCCACTTAACCTTGTAATTCTAGTAATTCTTATTGGGCCAATATCCACACTTTCATATTTACTACATGACATCACTTAAATAAGCCAAACAATTAATCTTATAATGCTCCAATATATTTAATATTATTAAACCACCATTTAATCAAATAATGTCACAGAGCAAGTTAACAATAATTCACAATATTGCTCAACTCCAACTAATAATTTTAATTAAATAATTAATTAAATTATCGGGACATTACAATATCCCCTTGACCTCCCATCATTATGATCCATTGTCTCTTGTACACTGAACCAACCTTTAATACGGTCAATCACGGTGACACTATGGGTCTTTGCTTTTGCAGCCTTCTCGTTAAATGTTTTCATCGTGCATTCACTGAACAACTGCCCTGATTGTAACACTACCCTCCATTTGGAACTTCTTGTGTCAAACAATGATCCCATTCTGAAATGTGTTGCTCTAACCAAAGCGATAATTGGTAGGTTTCAGATGCCTTTGAATACAGAGTTCAATGATTCCACCAGATTTGTTGTCATGTGGCCCCATCGTTGACCATTGTCAAATGCCCGAGTCCACTTCTCTACTAGAATATTATCGATTCACCTTAATGCTTCTGAGTTTGTCAACCAGATTTCTTCGCGATAGTATCAAAATGACATTTTTGTTAACATATCCTGCATTAATAACTTTCTTTTTAAGGTTCTTGTCTTTGATATAAAACATGAAGTTTTGTGTGATATGTCTAATGCAATAGACATGTGTCGAACGGGGATCCTGCCAACCGTTATCAGGGTTATTGTATGCACTCACAATCGATGGATGTCTGTCTGAAATCAAACAAAGGTTGAGTTGTGGAGCAACGTGTAATCGGAGATTCTTCAGAAAGAAATTCCATGCACCACCTGTCTCACCTTCAACTAGAGCGAAGGCAATCGGAAAAACATTATTGTTCCCATCTTGTGTCACTGCCATGAGTAATGTTCCTTTATACTTCCAGTATAACCAAGTTCCATCAATTTGTATAATAGGTTTGCAAAATGCAAAATCCTTGATGCATGGTTCAAACGCCCAGAACAATCGATGAAATATTTCATTTCCACTAACACGAGTTTTGTCTGGGGTAAAAGCCGAAAGTGTCTCAAAAATTATAACAGTTCTCGGAGCATAATATTTGAGTGCCATCAAAAATCTTGGAATATTAAATATTAATATAAAATATTTTTAGTTACTTTTATTTTATTTAAAAAAAATTGCAATAACATTGTCAAGCCAAGGAGGGTGGCGTCTCCTCTCTAAAAACACATGCATGTGCTTCACTGCATGACTTTACAGAGCAGGACAAACCATGCAGTATGGCGCCTCCTCTTTAAAATGAATGCATGCGTCACACAGAGTGACTACTCCTCTGTGTGGCAAAAATTTTTTGTTTGAAAAGTGATCATTTTGATAAAAAATTTGAAAAAGTGATTATTTAAAAAAATTTGTTAAAAAAAGTAATTATTTAAAAAAAACAACAAAATATTATTTAAAATAGAAGCTCTGAGCATGACATCACTTATTAGATGAAAAACTGTAAATATTATTAAATATAGTTAAATATTAGATCCTAGTCACTCACTTGTAAAATCAATTTTTTATATCTCAACAATGACTTAGCACCGTCTCAATCTATTCAGAGGCCTTATTCTAATATAAAAAATAGGTCTTTAATAAATATACAATTTTTTCTTTCAAAAAAATCAACTCTATTAAAATATAAATAATATAACAGATAGCATACTTGTAAACAACATAAAAAATAACAATCTAAATAAATGACTTTACGGTTAAAAATCATTTTAATGTCGATAAAGAAATAACCGGTGTAAAAATTTAGCATGAATATGTCTAGAAATTTTATCAACCTTTTTTTACATTGGCATTTTTCTTCATTTTGAATGTAAAATCAATTGTTTTACTTTATTTACAAAATTGTCACTATTTATTTCATGTTTTAAATGTTTAAACTATAATTGATCATGATTATTCTATAATAATTCACTTCTAACAGACATAAATTAGTCAATATCTAAATTGATGCTGGTTAACATTATCAAAATAATAAAATTGTCCAAATTAATTAAATATTTAGTAATATTGTAATGACTATAAATTGATGTTTGTTTGTGAAATTGAAAAGATAATATATGATATAAATACTAGTGTACATTTCCTTACTCATCACATGCGAGCAACTGACTTTCTTTTTTAGTGGAATCCCAATAAATGCATTATTATGCTTCTTTTTCCTTTGCAAGATTTTTAATAGTAACGGACTGGGATGAGAAAACACATGGAAGAGGATGAAAGAAACTTTTAGTGGATAGTGACACCATAGATGTTGCTTTGGCATGTCAAAATGAAGATAATATTTATTGGGAGCTCAGAAACCATTGGATGCATAACAATAAATTAAAACTAAATGTGATATTTTTCTCACATATTTAAAGAGGGCAATGTGTTTGAAGACAAGTTTGTCAATCAAGGAATCATTTAATGGATTTAACCTGGTCGAATTCTTTTATTATAGAGGTTTTTTTAAAGACTGATTCGACATGCATAGCCATAGATTCACATCAATCTTTCATTCATTTTCATTTTATTTTGACCCAGTCCCCTTCAATTTTGGATTTAATCATAATCTAATTTATATATCACAAATTGATTTATCAAATAGTGTTCAATAGTAAAGTTTTAGATTTTTTACTAGTTATTTTAGTTTGAAAACTTAATTTATTAATTAATTATTTACTGATGTCTTAAAAATAATAAAAACAAGCATTTACTGATGTAATTACAATTATTTATATATAAAAAAAAAATTTGTTATAAAAATTAATATGGTATGCTTTAACTGTTAGTCTATTATATTACACTTTATTTATTTTTAAGAGAATAAATATAGTACATTGACAGTGTAAAATAGTTTTAGATTGTCAATCAATAGGAATTTATCAATTAGTCATGTCACACAACTAACTTAAAAATATCAAAGTGACTTGAAAGAATACATGGTGGTGATAGGTTGACTTGTAAAATTATTTTACATTGTCGAATCATATACTTTTTTTCTCTAATTTTAATAATATATTTTAAAATATAATTTTAAGTAATAAAAATTGTTTATCATTACCATATTTTTAATTTTCAACTTTTATATATATATATATATATATATATATATATATATATATATATATATATATATATATATATATATATATATATATATATATATATATATATATATATATATATATATATATATATATATATATATATATATATATATATATATATATATATATATATTATTCAAACAATTTTTTAAGCCTTCCAAAAACCTTTCAAACCTCTTCTCCAATGCAATTTTTTTAGTTTCCCTGAATGAGGAGAATTATGAATTTTGAATAAAAATAAATCCTTCAAAAATTTCTTCATTTGTATCTCTTTATTATTTTCACTCATTTCTTCCTTTTTTTATTCAAAATTCTCCCATTAATTTTGTCTCCAAATTCTCAAACAAAACCATATGGCATGATATTAGAAATGATATATGAATTCAAAATCATTTTCATCCCTTAATTAAAATAAGACTTTTATATATATATATATATATATATATATATATATATATATATATATATATATATATATATATATATATATATATATATATATATATATATATATATATATATATATATATATATCAAAAAGAATATAATTGATTTCATCTACAAAAATATTGTAATGGAATCTCTGTGGAAAAAACTGCTTCCTCAAGAATTCAAAGAAAGAAAGTCATCAAAGAAAAATCTAAGAAAAAAGAGAAAAAAAAAGTATTGGTTTGTGCGATTGCAAATAAGAAAATAAAATTGCAAGAAGGAGAAGAAAATAGAGTTTAAGTTAATGAAATTTCATTAGATCAACTTCATTTCAAGAAACTAACACCTACTTTTATTGATTATAATAAAGTGAAGAAGACTATGTCAGATTGGAAACAACTGAAGTTACAATGTGAAAGAGAAACAGCTCGACTCAAACTTGAGCAAATTAAAAACACGATTGATTTTAAAAGCAACATGGATGTGATGAAATATTTTTACGAGCTTATTGGATCTCCAAGTATTAAGAACTAGGATAAATTATATACACCATATTGAAACATTCTTGTATCTTTATTAAATTATAGTGAATTTATTTTTTTGGTCTAAACGACCCGTGATTTTTATCCTTAATTAGTTTAAGGGGTTTTCCACTTTAAAATTCTTGTCTCTTATACATTTTATTTTTCTAAATTTGATGTTGTTATTTTTTTTTTCTTGTTTATTTGTGTTGTATGTTACTTAGACATTGTGTTATGATATGTATATGTTAATCGCTCATTATATATGTGATAATTTTATTAAAAATAAATGTTTTATAATAATAAACACGTGCAAAATTAGCTTTCTTCAATTGTATTGTTCTATTTATTAATATAATGTTTGTTGGAATCATAACATTGAGCAACACTTACAAAAATAAAACTATTCTATAAAAATTAATAATCAACAATAAATACGTAAAACAATTTCTATTGCATATGACATAGTTTTATATAGAAAGTGCATGATGTTAAAAACTTAAATCTGAATGTTTTTTTACTCTAAGAAAATAGATAAATTACTTACGGTTACTATTATTGGAAAAACCTTTTTGTCATGATTAACTATTTATTTAAATATATTTTTTATGTTTCATATAAAGTATAAGCTAAATTTAGTAAAACGTCTTTTTTTGAGGTTTATTAAAAAAAATCCATGTACCTATCACTATTAAAAATATTTAAATTAAATGAAAATTATACTATATATATTACTATTAAATAATAATTTAAAAAAATTATTTTCATGTAAACCTATATCCATCCACATCCCACTAATTGTTGCCACTAATTGTTACTAATATCATGTTATTTGAAAAGAAACAACCCTCCATTATTTGCAGAACTCAACTGGTCAAACTCATAATTCTTTGCATGAGTATACTCTTTTCACATATATACTTGACTTATAAATGTACTAAACTAGTTAGATTATTGAAATAGAAATTTCATTTAGGTCGAGACATTCTCACTAGAAAGATATGCACTGTGAAATGATAAATAATGTGCACACCTTTAGAGGAATGATGGCTAGGTTGTAGATCAATAAAACAATTAAACTAGACCCTCGCTCTATACCTTAGTTCAAAATTGTTGGCTAGTAGAGAAGAGTGGGCCATATCATGTATAACTCGTTGTTATTAATTTAGGTATATACATATTGTGATACGGTGGCAGAACCGACTGTTATACTGGTTTACATTTTGTATTCGCAAATGTGCGGTATCCAACAAAGGAAAAGGAAAAAGAACAGAAAAAACCTTTTTCGAGATGTTTCTGAGTACGGGGGGTAGATTATAGAAAGGGAAGGTGTTAACACCCTTTCTATCCATGGTTTTCCATTGGCTCTTAGGTACTTTGCTCATTTTTTAAAATTGTTTGTGTGTGCTTGTTTTGAAAAGTTTTGTTTTACTTCGTGATAATCCTTGTATCGGTCCTCAAGAGTGTGACGAAGTTGTTTTGAAAAAACTGTTTTTGAAAAGTGTTTGTGTGACAAATTTTGTTTGAACTAGTACCTAAGAACTAATCTACCTACTCGAAAAAGTATGTTCGTTTTTCTTTTAGACAGCGCTATCATATTATTAAGGAATAGGTAGCACAATCGTTGGAGTTTTAAGGGACGTTCGAAGGGACAAATACGATCACAAAAGTAATGTTAGGAAATTTTAGTAATCATCCTAAAGCCTTAAAGATCTTTTTCCGAGGCAACATCCGAATGGGTCATTTTAGATCTTTTGGGACTAGAGGACAACCACTAACATTCCCTATACTTCATGACCGTTTACCGAAGACAACCGGAGTGAAGTAAACCCTAGGAGTGAGCATGTGCAAGTGTATTTTTTCAATTAATTATCTTTTCACAATTAGGATTTTCTATTGTTTTAATTTCAATTTGTCTTTCCATACAATCTTATACATACATCTAACAGTTTATAGTTTGCGGGAATTAAAATGCGAGAAATTAAGGTCCTAGCTATTACAAGACTTTAGGCAGATACATAATTATTTTGACTGGAGATAAAATGCGGAATTAAAACCCTAATTACTATTACAAACTCGGAGCAGTTACAATAATAATAAAGAAAGGGAAATTAAAAGCGCGCGCGGCGAATTAAATGCGATAAGTAATTGGAAAACCTAAAATCTAATTGAAAAAATATTTAGGTTATTTTTGAGAAAAAACTAGGTTATGTACAAAATTAAACCCTAATTCTAATTATTTTAAATTATAATAAAAGAGAACTAAATTACCTTAATTTAGTTAAACTAATTAATTAATAAAAATATTTTTTATAAAAAATGATTTTTGATGTTTTTATGATTTTTGATTAAATAAACAAAACTTGATTTTTGGTGTTGATTTGAAAAAAGAAATAATTAATGAATAACAAAAAAAGAATTGAAAATAAAAAAGACTAGAATTGGGTCTGTATAAGCAATCCAGGGGGTGTGCTTCTGAATTTTGTCCAGGCCTATTATGGTTGAGCCCACTCCTGCGCTTGATTATGTGTTGGTATGCCTAGAGAGTGCACCATGGTCCTTCTTTGGTTTGAGCGTTGGATATGTGTTGGCAATGATCCAGTGGCTGGATCAGTGGGGCGCATGATGGACATCTTGCCATGTAATGCATTGAATCTGCAATCATATGTTAAGAAAATAAAGAAAATATGTTGGGACCTGGGATTGAACCCAGGTCCTCCCACTCATACAATGCGTTCCTTGTCCATTTGTGCTACATTGTTTAGTTGTTATTATAATAAGATTAAATTGTAATATGCAAAACAAGGTGAGTAAACTGAAAAAACGCGCGTAATTCAAATGGACCAGTGGGATGGTGACAAGGCATCGTCTTTTTCCCTGTTCGTCGTCTTAGGTACCAAACTTATACCTACGGACAAAACTCCATAGCTATAAACCTGCAAGCTTCAAAAATTCATATGACGCATGATAAATTAATTCTAGCTATACCAATCAACTCATCTTGATCTCACGAGTATCATGGCATTATTTTCTTGGTCCAATTTCACCTGTACAGAGAAGCCCCAAAACAACTTCTTAAACTCTAACCATGGCAATCATCAATATATGCATCAAAACGTCAATTAAATCATTCAAGCATGTTGCAAATATGTCAATAATCACAAATACATCATTAGAATATGCTTAGGATGCAAGAATTGTTGTAATCGATTTTGAGAAAAAAATGCAAACCGTGTGAAGGCTATGGGACGATTCTGGGCTTGGGAATGCTTGTAATTGATCGTGTTAGCTTCAGGAGATATCCAGGAAGCGATTAGAAGCTTTGGAATGCTTTGAATCACCCTCTATGTGAGAAAACGATCCACCACTTTTTTGCCAAAATTTGATTTTTATTCTTCAGCTCTCACGACTGCAACCCTTGTTCTTTTGCATTGTTTATGTTCAGTATATGTAGTGTGATGAATTAGGGCAACAAAAACGACCTGAATCTTTTGGAATTATGGAAATTGAATGTGATTTGTTTGGTATATGATATCTTTCCAAAACCATTCAAATCATGCTATTTTTGCCTCAATTTGCCTTGATTCGATTTGATCTGGTTAGGCTAGCCTAATTAGATTTGATTCCTACAAAAATCAGATCAAAACATCAATCTTTTATATTTTTTGCCATTTATTTGATTTAATTTAGCTTTTAATAAATAAAAATCAAAATAAAATAAATAAATAGAGCAAATAATATATGGATGCTGATTTGGGTCATGGACCATGTCCTCAACAAGATGCAATCATGAAAAGTTAGGCCCATTTTACAAAAAAAAACACTTTTGAGCACATTTGACTTTTGGCAATTTTCCAAAAATGGTCAACTTTGAAAATGCATATTTCTTCCAATTTTGACCCTAGAAAGGTGTTCCTTGACTTTTTAGAAATCTTAGGATGTCCCATAAACAACCATTTTGGTTTCATCTCAATTGGGTCTTCCATCTTCATGTAAGAAGCTTTGACCCAAAAGGTGTTTTTGTTGACTTTTCAAAAGGACCTATAATGTAGAAATCCATATCTTTTTAAGAGTGCATTTTTTGAACTTGAGGGCTGAATATGAGTTATAGGAAATTGGATTATATTCAAAATGAGCCTTGGAGGAGAAATTTATGATAAAGTATGAGAAAGTTATGCTTGGTCAAAGTTTGGTTGACTTTTCCTAAGAAACCCTAATTTAGCAACTTTTGAGTTCTGGTGAATTAGGAGCATTCCTTGAGGAATCATGATAAACCCTTGATAAAATGATGAATATCACTTCAAAATATTGATGTTGACCAAAAATCTTGAAGTTTGACTGTATGTGGGCCACAGTTGACTTTTGACCTAATATAGTTGATTTTCAAGCATCTGAGCAGTTGATTGAGCAAACTTCTTGTGCAAGGCATGAAACTTGGCATGGATGATCTTGAGGACATATTAGGACTATGGAGAGCATATGAGGTCTTCGGAGCTCACCCATCTTGATGAAAATGGAAACCCTAATTGGAGGTTCATTGCTTTAGAAGAGAGTTTATTTGGTCAACTCTTGGGCATCCTTGAGCAAGTTGAGGATCTTAATGAGCATATGTTGAGTAAAATGGGAGGGAAAATTTTGGGGTACAACAGCTGCCCCCGTTCAATCTTCTTACACTTGAGGGTGTATATTGGCTTGGCTGCCTTTCGTGACCTGATGGTGGAAGATGATTGGACACTAGAGTGCCCAGAAATTTGCACTCGCATGAAGTGTATGGTGATCGACCGATAATATAAGGAATAGGCTTACAGATTCCATTTGGAAAGTGACGGAGAATTATCGGAGATGGGCTTAAAGATGCCATCTAGAGAAGATATCGGTTGCATAAGAGATTCCTTTGCGGGAATTCCTGTACCTTCCGCTGAGGAGGACTTCACTGAGGAAAGTTGATTTATGTCTTGGATAATAGAGTATAGGAGCTTCGGTTGTCCATCACTCTACTGGGGAGTTAATTCTTGATTGAGGAGGTATAAGTGAACTGCATATCTGGTCAGGGTCCAGGCAGCACAATGACTTACTGGGGAAAGGTGAACTTGACCGTAACTGGTCGGGTCCAGGTCTTACAGTGCTGTAAACTGTTATCTGGAGACAAGAGAAAAGGAACCTGGATAGTAGGGTTTCTTCGAGGTGAAAGCCTGGATAGTAGGGCTTATGAGAAGGAACCTGGATAGTAGGGTTACTTCGGGATGAAAACCTGGATAGTAGGGCTATGAGAAGGAACCTGGATAGTAGGGTAACTTCGAAATGAAAGCCTGGATAGTAGGGCTATGAGAAGGAACCAGGATAGTAGGGTAACTTTGAAATGAAATCCTGGATAGTAGGGCTATGAGAAGGAACCTGGATAGTAGGGTAACTTCGAAATGAAAGCATGGATAGTAGGGCTATGAGAAGGAACCTGGATAATAGGGTTACTTCGAAATGAAAGCCTAGATAGTAGGGCTATAAGAAGGAACCTGGATAGTAGGGTTACTTCGGGATGAGAGCCTGGATAATAAGACTATGAGAAGGAACCTGGATAGTAGGGTTACTTCGGGATGAGAGCCTGGATAGTAAGGCTATGAGAAGGAACCTGGATAGTATGGTTACTTAGAAATGAAAGCCTGGATAGTAGGGCTATGAGAAGGAACATGGATAGTAGGGTTATTTCGGGATGAGAGCCTGGGTAGTAAGGCTATGAGAAGGAACCTGGATAGTAGGGTTACTTCGAGGTGATAGTGTAGATTAATTGACCTGTTTGGCTTCTGGAACTGAGTTTCCATTAGTCGTCTGCAGACGTAACCTGTATAACTGCTGGGATTGTTGAAGATAATCGTCTTTCCTGAAAAGATAACAGGGTTAATTATATGCGATGCATGAAATTCATGGTGGGATGATGTTCTCAAAATAAATGAGATTATGCCGTATATGATATGTATGCGCAGGCCATGATGTATGCACATGAAATGCTGTTGGGACATGTCCGAGCCTGGGAAAATAAATCCCTGACTGCTGCTAGAGAGTATAGTATTCTTGACTGTTGTAGATAATTGTGGTTCTTCTACTTCCACTGGGGATGGTGAACAGAAATGACTATGCCGGAGATTTACTCTTTGTTATTCATGAATATTCTGTCAGGAAGAGATTTTGTTTGAGAATAATTCTGCGGGGAACAACTTGGAAAGCGAATTTCCGTAGCTGAAGTGATGAGCTCTGTCGGGGATTAAGCTTATGTACCTAGAGAAATAAACTCTGCTTGGGAGATAAGATTTACTGACCCGCTCGCGATTATCAAATTAAGTTGGGGGATACAGCTGTCAGGTTTCTGAATGACCCTAGCTGGGGAGGTTACTTCCTGTTTCAGGAAAGCCGACATCAATGCTTTTGAATACTTTTACTCTGTGGGGAGTGTATGTACTGATGATTGTGCTCCAAATTTATCTCTGTCCCGGTATCTGCTGGGCAGAGTAACTGTCGGGTTTGACACTTCTTATTTTTGCCCCTGTTTCTGGGATTACGTTGTCTTTTTGTTTCTTATGTAAGTATTTATGAGCAGCAATCATATTCAAATGCATATTTCAAGAATAAATCACTGGATGTTTGTGCAAAACAAACAGAAAAAGGAAAAAACTCAATTTTTCTTGTGAAAATAATTTTGTATTGATTTTTGAAGTTGGCCTGTAATAGGAATTTTCGTACAAGGAGGCTGACGCTCTAGTAAGAGAACGTCACCGTAAAAATAGAAATTATACAATTTTGTGTAAAAGGAAACAGCTATGTTCAACAATCCCATTGAGTTCCAACTCTGCTATTGCCCTTATATCTTCGAGCGTCTCATCACTTTGCTACTTGTCCGAAACTTGATTAGATTTGTCGGTGCCGTCCGAGCTTGATAGTGGATACCGAAGTCTGGTCGCAAGATGATCCAATGGGACATAGTGATATGCTTTATATCCCTAACTTTTGCCTGGACTGACCTTTCGGGTTTTCAGTCCACCGGGATACCCTTTTTTGCCCAAGCCCCCCTTTCAGGTTTTTGGCTTGCCGGGTGTACAGATTTTTTCATTTTCATCCCTTATTTTTGCCCGAACCCTTTTGGTTCGTCGGGAAGCCCTTATTTTTGCCTAGGCCAGTCAACCTAGCGGGTCTTTTAATTAGGCGTAGTATCTTTTCACTATGTCTGCATTGACAGGGTGAGGAAGATCGTCACTGTCCATGGTGGTTAGAACCATAACTCCACTCAAGAAAATGTTTTTAACCACAAATGGCCCTTCATATGTGGGGGTCCATTTGCCCCTGGGATCACCTTGCGGCAGTATGATGCGCTTGATCACTAGATTCCCGACTTGATATTCTTGACGTCTGACTTTCTTGTTAAAAGCCTTGATCATTCGCTTTTGATACGTCTGACCATGACAGATAGCAGTAAGTCTCTTCTCATTGATTAGATTTAGCTGATCAAGTTAAGTTTGGATCCAGTCGTCTTCGTTCAAACCTGCATCCTTCATAATCCTGAGAGAAGGTATCTGGACTTTGATGGGTAGGACTGCTTCCATGCCATATACCAGAGAGTAGGGTGTTGCCCTTGTCGACGTCTGTGCTGAGGTACGGTATCCATGAAGAGCAAATGGTAACATCTCATACCAGTCTTTGTATGTCACCGTCATCTTCTGTACAATTTTCTTGATGTTCTTGTTAGCTGCTTCAACAGCGCCATTCATCTTCGGCCGGTAGGGAGAAGAGTTATGATGCTGTATCTTGAACTGTTTATAGAGCTCAGTGATCATTGTGTTGTTGAGATTCGTACCATTGTCAGTAATAATTCTCTCAGGCACACCATACCGACATATCAGATTATGTCGGATAAACCGTGCCACAACGTTCTTGGTTACAGTAGCAAAAGAGGCCGCCCCAACCCACTTCATGAAGTAATCAATGGCCACTAGGATGAAGCGATGTCCATTAGAAGCAGTGGGCGTGATTTCTTCGATCATGTCAATGCCCCACATTGCAAAGGGCCACAGAGCTGTCAAGACGTTCAAGGGAACCGGAGGCACATGCACCTTATCAGCATAGATTTGGCACTTATGACAAGTTCGGGAGTGCTGATAACAATCTGCTTCCATAGTGGACCAGTAATATCCTGCCTGTAGGATCTTCTTAGCCATGGTGTGTCCACTAGAATGGGTTTCAAAGATACCTTCATGTAGATCTGTCATAATTATCTCTGCTTCGCTCTTGTCTACACACCGTAGTAAGTTAGAGTTATGATTGCGCTTGTAGATGATTCCATTACTGAGTTTCGCAGCGAACCTTCTCAAAAACTTCTTATCATTGACAGATGCCCCTTCGGGATATTCTTGAGCCTCGATATACCTTTTGACTTCGTGAAACCAGGGCCTGTCTGCCACTCCATCGGCATCAATCTCACAACAGTGCGATGGTTCATCCAACCTCTCAATGGTGATTTGGGGAGCTTCGTTGTCCCACCTGACTTTGAACATAGAAGACATGGTAGCTAGCGCGTCCGCTAACTGATTCTCCTCTCGCGAGAAATGTTCAAAAGTTACCTCCTCAAAGTATGGGAGCAATGTCAGCACGTGCTCTTTGTATGGGCTGAGATTCGGATGTTTCATATCCTATTCGCCTTTGATCTGACTTATTACCAAGGCTGAATCCTCGAAAACATCCAAGAACTTGATCTTGAGGTCAATAGCGGCCTTGAGACCCATGATGCAAGCTTCATACTCTTCCATGTTGTTAGTGCAGTTGAAACATAATCGGGCGGTGAAAGGAGTATGACAGTCCTCAGGAGATATGATTACAGCGCTGATGCCATTACCAAGTGCATTCGAAGCTCCATCAAAAAAAATAGTCCATCGGGATCCCTCTTCGGGTCCTTCATCTGGTCCAGGTTCTTCGTAGTCAATCACTAGCATAATATTCTCATCCGGGAACTCAAAATTCATGGACTGGTAGTCATCCACGGCCTGATGAGCCAAATGATCAGCCAATACTCTCCCCTTGATTGCTTTTTGGGTTGTATATTATATATCGTACTCAGTTAAGATCATCTGCCATCTTGCTATTCTTCCGGAGAGAGCGGGTTTCTCGAAGATGTATTTGATCAGATCCATCTTAGATATCAACAAAGTAGTGTGGGTCAGCATATACTGTCTTAGTCGGCGAGCAGCTCATGCCAAAGCGCAACAAGTTTTCTCAAGAAGTGAGTATCGTGTCTCACAGTCGGTAAACTTTTTGCTAAGGTAGTATATTGCGTGCTCTTTTCGACCAGACTTGTCATGCTACCCCAACACACACCCCATTGAATTGTCTAGCATTGTTAAGTACAATATCAAAGGTCTTCCTTCAACTGGAGGCATCCGAATTTTCGGTTCCTTAAGGTATTCCTTGATTCTTTTAAAAGTTGTTTGGCATTTGTCATTCCACTTTACCACTTGATCTTTCTTCAGAAGCTTGAAAATGGGCTCACAAGTAGCAGTTAGATGTGAAATGAACCTGGAGATATAATTCAAGCATCCCAAGAAACCTCTAACTTCCTTCTCTGCATGGGGATCTGGCATTTCTTGTATGGCCTTTACCTTCGCAGGGTCTACTTGGATGCCTTTGTCGCTGACAATGAAACCCATGAGCTTACCAGACCTTACCCCGAAGGTGCACTTGTTCGGATTCAACTTTAGCTTCCATGTCTTTAACCTGTCAAACAACTTTTGTAAATGATCAAGGTGCTCTTCCTCGGTTTGAACCTGTCTATCATGTCATCAACATAAACATCAATCTCATGGTGGATCATATCGTGGAACAAAGCGACCATGGCGCACTGATAAGTTACCCCAGCATTCTTTAACCCAAAAGGCATCACCTTATAACAGAAGGTTCCCCACTGTGTAATGAAGGTTGTCTTCTCCATGTCTTCATGAGCCATCTTGATCTAGTTTTAGCCAGAGAAACCATCCATGAAGGAGAAGATTTTGTGTTGCACGGTGTTCTCGACCAGAACGTCAATGTGAGGAAGTGGGAAGTCATCCTTGGTGCTTGCCCTATTCAGATATTTGTAATCCACACACATTCGTATGTTACCGTCCTTCTTAGGTACCGGAACGACATTAGCAACCCACTGTGGATAGGAGGTGACAGCCAAGAACCCTGCGTCGAACTGCTTCATGACCTCTGCCTTGATCTTCTCTGACATTTCAGGGCGCATACGACAAACCTTCTGTTTAACCGGAGGATAGTCTTCCTTAGTCGGCAGACGATGTACCACAATAAAAGTGTTTAAACCTGGCATGTCTTTGTATTACCAGGCGAAGATCTCAACAGAGTCGTGCAACATTTGTACCAAATGCTGTTTGATCTTAACTTTCAGACATGCGCCGATCTTGACTTCTTTTCTGTCTATCTTCGTGCCCAGGTTTATCGTCTCAATTGGATCTTCATGAGGTTGTATAGCCCTTTCTTCCCGCTGTAACAGTTTAGCAAGTTCTCCAGGCACCTCATAATCATCCTCACCTTCGTCCTCGGCTTGGTTGATTGGATATTCGAAGTCATAACGGACAGTAACAGAGCTATTATCAATGGGATCCAGAGTGGATATGGATCTGAAGTATGATACGTGAGTGTGTGTAAGAGCATAACTGTTTTGATAAAGTGAAAACAGAAAATAAAAACAGAGAGCACAAAATTTGTATGCAAGGAACGTCCAATGTTTTATTGATGATACGTGAAATGACAAATAATAGCCCTCACAAACAAAGCCAATGTTCCTCGGGCAAGGCACAAGGTTGTAGAGTTTAAATTGTTTATTACAAATCTCAAAACAAGTAAGATAATTACTGCAGAATAAAAGAAACTAGTATAAAGTCCCTAGCCGTCTAGTTACTCGGTCCACCATTGGTAGTTGGGTAGATCCAGCTGTCAATGTCAGAGTATTCCTCACTGTCTTCAATGGCGTTAATTCCTCGATTGCCGATGTGTAGGGGAGGTCCTCCAGCCCGAGCGTGTCGAACAGCCCTTTGAGCTCCTGTAGTAAAGTTCAAACCAAACTTGTCAGTTTTGTGAGTAAAATCAGGGAGATGTCCCCAATTGATATACCCACCTTCTTCAACCACCGCTCTGGCGTCTTTGAGAGAAGCCATCTTCAGAGGAGGTTTGTTGGTAGTAGTTTCAGTCGATGTTAAGATCTGGGGAACCTCTTCAAAATTTTGGCAAGGAGTCTCTATGAATTCCCCGTCCATCTCTATGTACCAGAAGGAGTTGATGTGGCTTACCATATACTCTTCTTCTCCCTGCACTGTGACAATCTTCCCTTTTACTGGATACTTCAGCATTTGGTGTAGTGTAGAAGTAAATGCCCCAATTTCATGGATCCAAGGACGACCCAACAAACAAGAGTATGACGGACGAATGTCCATCACATAGAAGGTGGACTCAAAAGTCTGGGAACCTATTTTGACGGGGATGTCCACTTCCCCATGCACCATTCTCTTTGACCCATCAAAAGCCCTTACCATAATGTTACTAGGCTTTAAGGTCAATCCCTTACAATCTAGTCGGTTGAGAGCCTTCTTCGGCAGAACATTCAGTGAGGATCTGGTATCTACCAGCACATGAGCCATAGTGGTGCCCCTGCATTCGATCGAGACATGCAGAGCATCATTATGCTTCCTCCCTTTCGGTGTCAAGTCTGCATCTGAAAAACCCAGCCCATTGTCAGTAGTCAGGCTGGCCACACAGTCTTTGAATTAATCAGCTGAGGTCTCCTGCGACACGTACGCAGTCTCGAGGAATGCAATCAAAGCTTTCGCATGGGCCTCGGAGCACAACAACAGGGACAACACGGATATCTTTGAGGGAGTCTGCCCCAGCTGCTCGACCATATTGTAGTCCCTCTTTCTTATTATTTTCAATATTTCCTCTATCTCTTGCTTAGAGGCTTCTACGACAATTTTTCTAGGTGCCTCCGTCCGGGATGGCTCACCTATAACTTCTTTGCCTCAAGTACCAGATGACTCGACGACGGGAGTGATAATTGGAGTAAGAACTGGAGTAGTAGTTGAATTACCAGCAGGAGTAGCAGATGGAATAACAACAGGCCTATTGACAGCCTTTCAGGAAATCTCGGGAGAGAAGACCCTTCCACTTCTAGTAACTTTGCTAGTCCCGACAATGTTGATGACATCAGGATCATCCTCTTCATTCTTCAGATCTTGCTTGATGCCATGATAGTACACATCGGCACCATAGTGCCAGGGGACAACTTTGTATGAGGTATACGGGACAGGACCCAGAAAGGTGATTATTAACGGAGCGACTCTTGGAGCAGATTTAATCCTAACAGGTCTTCTTGAGGAGACCTTGGAAGGATTGGCGGAAATGGTTATGATAGCAACATCTTCAAACGGAACAATGGGAATCAATGTTTTCTCGAACAAAATTTCTTTGCTGTCCATCAGGTGCTGAACACCTGACTTCAACAAATGGCAACCAGAAGGCAGAGATGAACATATACGGAAACATTCACCACAAGCCGGAAATAAACAGGCCAACAACAAATTCTTCTTAATAGTCATAAGAGGAGTAGAAACTTCATCGACTGAGGTCACAAACAGATAGGTATCAACAGCATTAACTCCACAATTGTACTTAGGCATGGGAGTAGTTATGACATTGGGCTTTTCCGGAGCATCGAACTCAATCTCCTTGGCCTCGATCAGATCCTGTACCTTTTTTCTCAGAGCCCAGCTGTTGTACCCCAAAATTTGCCCTCTCATATTTTCCAAAGTCTTCCCCCAGCATGGTTGATCATAAACTCTTGCCTAAGGAAAAGGAAATTTTTTTAGTGTTGCTTTAAGTACATTTCAATTGGCATTCTGATCGCGACTTTGTATGTCTATAAATCTGCAGACTGCAAGTGCACAGTCCTATCGCGTAGTTTTAAAGATATCGAATCCACAGGGACTATAAATCGACCTACCGCGTTCTTAGGATACTATGTAAAGCTAAGGCTAATAATAATTTAATTGTAAAGGGGGAAATAAAAACTAAATCTAGTTATAAATTTAATTATAAATACCGGTATGTATTTCACCTAACTTTGGGTTCCGAATTTCCATTGGCTTTTATTTAAGTTGATCAAAAATTACCTTTAAGCAAACCTTATTTGTTTAAAAACCTTCCCCTCACACTTCCGTTTTATTAGTTCAGATTATGCAATTAATACCCTAACGTGTGCTTCCGTCACTCCGCCGGATTCAAAAGCAATTTTTGAAAACAGAATAAAATTTAATTGTTTTTAAAATGCTTCCGCCTCTTTAAAAACAATGCCTAATAATCACTATCTGGTTTTAGCCTCAAACTTCCGTTCTATTAGTAAAAACCTTAATCAATTTCGAAACCTCAAACTTCCGTTCTATTGATTTATAAAATCTTAAACAATTCAATTGAATATTAAAACCATGAAAGGTATTTCTTTTACAAAATAATATTAAGCCAATTTATCTCGGATCCCGTTATTTGGTTAATTTACATACCGATATTTAATCGGTTTAGCCGGACATGTTTATTAAATTAAATACGCATAGATAATTAAATTGCGAACAATTATATAAATTCATATCCATAATAACAAACATGTAATAATAATAAATAAATAAAAGCGATTAAATTAAAAACCTGGAAATGTAGAAAACTTCAATAACTTCAATTAAATGCGTTCTTCAAAAACCTTGGAGTATTCCACCACAAGCCGGTTGGATCTACTCGTCGAATCTTGAATTTAATAATAATAACAACAAAGAAATAAAATACTAAGATCTAACGTAAGGTTAGATCCAATAAAAATACACAATAGTTTCCGGCGTGGAAACTATTGTGAGAAAAGAAACTGCCTAAAAAAAAACTATGAAATAAAATAATAAAAGAGCTCTGAACGGTTGAATAGAAAATGTCCAAAACCTTTCACATGAATACTCCTCTCTTTATATAGTGATAACTTCTGGAAGTTTATTAGGTGAAGTAGTGAAGATCATGGGGAAGTTGAGAAAATCATGGGGTGAGTGGGTCTTCAACGTGCATACAAGAAGGAAGTGGGACCGGTCGTTCCGTTTGAAGAGGGAAGTGGCGTGAAAATAGCAAGGGCGTGGGAACGGTCGTCCCACTCAGCTGAAGTGGGCTGGACCGGTCGTTCCCCTTAGTGGGCCGGTCGGTCCCTTCAAGCTGAAGTCTTGGGCCTTTGTACGTACATTCTTCTTTTGGGCCTTACAATTTCATTCTTTTCACCCCCCGTTTTACTAATCTGCACCACATTGCTCAATTATCTTCATTTTTGTACTAAATTGCATCCATTTCTTCATCTTTCTTCACAAAGCCCTTAATTAATCAACAATCTGCAAAATAAACAAATACCAGCATAATACCTATATAAAAATAATTAAATTAGAATAAAATAGGGAAATAATTAATGTAAATCAAGCTAAAAATACGATACAATTACGTGTTATCACATTCTGAAAAACCCTTCGATTGGCATTCTGAAGGAGCCCTTCGATTGGAATTCTGAAGGAGCATTTCGATTGGCATTCTGAAGGAGCACTTCGATTGTCATTCTGAAAGACCCTTCGATTGGTATTCTGAAGGAGCATTTCGATTGGTGTTCTGAAGGAGCCTTTCGATTGGCATTATGGACAAGTACTTCGATTGGAATTATAACAATGTCCTTTGATTGGAATTCCAGAAGGTCCATTCGAAGAGGCATTCGAAGGGTCCATTCGAAGAAGCTTTCGAAAAGCATTCGAAGGACGCCATCAGCCCATTCGAAGGAGGTCATCAAGAGGGCGCCCAAATCAACATGTCCAGGTTCATTCAAGAGACACAAATGTTTCAGAAAAGGAAATTATTTAATGTGTCCGTTTCTTGTCTCATGGCATTTAGTGGCCTGTTTAATGGTTGTCTCTTGCCATTACTGCATCCTCACACCCCTATAAATACAGAGGCCAGTGGCACATTACAAAGACACGAAAATCAGATCAACAGACGAAAATCACACACGAAAATTATACACACAAAACTCAACAGGAGAACAAAAAGCATTGGAGTTACGCTGCCAAAAGTCATCAGCACTTCCAGGAAGCCATACCCAATCCTTGCACAAGCCAAAGCTGCCACCCAGCGAACACCTCCACGCCCAGAAATCCCAGATCGAAGGTATTCACCCATCCAGTACCCAAATCGAAGTTCCAATCTACTGGTAAGAGAGGGTAAATTATCCAACCTTGTCTTTGCATAACACATCATTACTTGTTGTTACCTTCGATTTTCCATCTTAGACAGGATCTAAGGGCATGGGTTTGGCACCCATGTCATGTTTTTCGTATGCTAACATTTGCTGCAGATTTAGCCTGAAGAGACCCCAACAAGTGCAGGATCGAAGGGCCTGGGATTCAATACCCAGGCCCTGTATTTTATTTCGCTAACATGCTTTTGCAGGTATAACATCCCAGATCGAAGGAGAGCCCTTCTCTGGATCGAACCCATTAGCATGCTGGATCGAAGGAGGCATCTCCTTCCTGGATCGAAAGCCATGACCTCCATGATCGAAGGGAAATCCTCTTCCCTGGATCGAAGGCTACTCACGCCTTACTGTCTGGCCCAATCGAAAGTCACCTCATTTGGATCGAAATTTCCTATTTTTATCCCTGGATCGATGGATTCCCCTTGAATTTTATTTTTGTTTTTCATAGACTTCTTTTTATCTTTTTAATTAACATTAAAATCAAAAAAACACAAAAACATTAGGATAGTTCTTTTTCTATTAAATTAACTTTGTAAATTAACCTTTAATTATCTTAACATTTTTCCAAAACTAAAATTAAATAGATTTAGATTATTTTTCCCAAAATAAAATAAAACAACAAAAAGAGTTCTTATTCTTAGGATCTTTTTTAGATTCACGCGCGTTTATTTTACTGGGATGTAATAGCTTAAACTAAGACCTTCTTTACTGCTTTATTCCCCCAATTTTTGGACATGTAAATAATCCCCCTCCCCGAAGCTTTGTAATAGCGTAGGATTTACAATTCCCGCACTTTAAATTCCTGTACATATATTAATTATTTAGATGTATGCTAACTAGGATTGCATGGCAAGATCTATCTTAACTTAAAATCAACAGTAGCTCACCATGACATGCAAGAATAAAATAACTGAAAATTGACACACTTGCACATGCCACTCCTAGGGTACGCCTCACTTGGTTGCCTCGAACGTGGTCATTAAGTATAGGATGTTTTAGAGGTCGTCCTTTTGTCCCAAGATCATAAGTTGCCTCGAAATGGTTGCCTCGATAAAAATGATCTAAGACATTAGGATTACCACTGAAGTGTCCTAACGTTGCTTTAGTGACCACACGTCCCTAAAATCGAATTGACCCAAAAAACTCCAACGACTGTGCTACCTACTCCTCAATAGTGGGATAGCACTGTCTAAAGGACAGTTGCACAGTTTAAATTCCTTTTTGAGTAGGTAGATATTCTTAAGTACTTGCTCTCTTTTAAACAAAACAAAACTTTTCGCACATACACTTTTATAAACAAAGTTTTCAAAAACACTTCATTACACTCTTGAGGATAGAAACAAGAGTTATATCGAAGTTTCAAATAAAAACTTTTCAAACCCACAATCACAAAGAAAAGCAAACCTTTTGAAAACATAGTGAGCAAGTACCTAAGAGCCCGTGGATAACCACGGATAGAAAGGGTGCTAACACCTTCCCTTTCTATAATCTACCTCCCGAACCCGAGAAACAATCTCGAAAAGGAATTTTTTTTTGTGCTTTTGTCCTTTCCCTTGTTGGATAAAATAAAAGACGGTGGCGACTCTTGCTTACCGCGACACTTTGCGAAAACAAACGCAAACGCGAACCAACATCCAAAAATAGTCAGTTCTCGTTCCCACAGATCACACCAGCAGTCATTGGTATCGTGGCCAGGACTCTCAAAATGATAGGCACACCGAGCATTGGGATTATACCAAGGAGATGTGGTGTTCGGATTCTTGGGAGCCTCTTTCTAGGTTGCCAAGTTAGATCTCAGTAGATGGAGTAGCACTTCAGTCAATGTCATGTTAATCCGGGTAAACTTCCATTATGGTCTTTCTTCCCTTTGTTGATTATGGTGTTGTGGAGCAACCGCATGCCTAGGTATCATGACTACACTTAATGTTTGACGGTGCTCAGCTCTGCTTTGGCCTCTTGGGCTATAGATGGCACTGGCTTCCTTCTTACCAGTAAAAGGCTTCTTTACCGAACTCGAAGAGGCATATTTCTGTATTTTACTGCTCTGAATCCCAGCTTCTACCCTCTCTCCAGTTAGAATCAGCTCGGTGAAACCAGCTGACGAGCTGCCAATCAAATGATTTAAGAATGGACCAGATAGCGTCCCCAGAAACATATCGACCAACTCCCTATCAGACAACGGGGGTTAGACTCTTCCAGCCAAGTCTCTCCACTTTTGTGCATAGTCCTTAAAGCCTTCACTCGCACCTATGGACATACTCTGGAGTTGAGTATGAGTAGGAGCAAGGTCAGCGTTGTATTGATACTGCTTATAAAAAGCAGCAACCAGATCTTCCCAGTTTAGGACATTGGCTCCCTCCAGTTGGTAGAACCATTCAAGTTGAGTCCCTGACAGACTGTCTTGAAAGAAGTGAACCCACAAGTTTCTATCAGCGGTGTGGGGCTAGATTTTTCTGACGTATGAGCGGAGATGGAGTTTTGGGCAAGACACCCCATCGTACTTTGCAAGAATTGGAGCCTTGAACTTCTGCGGGATGACCAATCCCGACACCAATCCCAATTCTTCGAAATCTAACCCAGGTATCCTCTGGACTTCCATATCACTCAGACGATCTTCCAACTGCTTGTATCTATCCTTAGTAGGAGGATATTGCTCATCATTGTAGTTTGTATCATTGTCAGAAACTTCAAGACTGGGGTCCATTTCCCTTGTTTTTCCCTCTTGGTTCTCCCCTTCCTTGGATGAAGAGGTTAGATCGACTTGTTGGTTTAATGTCCCCCTGAACCTTCTGCCCATATTTAGAATACCAGCGACCTTCTTCTTTTTCTTTTTCTCCTTCAGGATGAGGGCCTTCAGATCCTCCTGCCCTTTCACCAGATTTATGAACATCTGTTGGAATTGGGCATTTTGTGCCTAAAGATCTTTAATGCTTTGCTCAAAAGACATTTCTGTTGAAATAAACAGCGAAGAAGATGAGAAACCTGTAATGGTACCTGTTTATGCAATGCTATGGATGGGATGTGTATGCAATGATTTCAAGGATTCTTAAAGGCTCAAATTTGTTTAACCAAAAGGAACACATGTTAATTTCATTAATAAGTTTGAATTGTTACAAAGAATGCCTTTTAGGCTTACAATTAAACAAAATAAAGCTTAAAGCAAAAAGAAACTAGGTCTCCCAGGAGCGCATCCTCTTTGGTCCAATGTAGGCGTTTATGTTCCTTTCTCCATGAAGTAGCCTAGTGAGCTCCAGGACTTTCTTCTCACTGGCATGGAACTGAGCTTCAAACGTGTCCCGCTCCTCTTTAAGTTGAACCCAAGACTTCTGTAACTCTTCATGGTCAGTTGGCATGTCAGGATGATGACCAAGTGAAGTAGTATCTCCTTCAACAACTGGCTCCACAGTTATTGGTAGGACAGTAGGGTAAGGCATCATAAGACTTTGGGTGCAAGCTCGTACCCATCAGAGATAAGACTCGAGAGGAATGGAATTCTTGTGCCCTAGCGTCTTGCTATCAATTTTATGCACCATGCCCCAAGCTTTTATGAACCTTTTGCGGTATCCCTGAGCATCATTCTCATAGTTGAATGTGATTCCTTGGATAAGCGTATCATGAGGACCATCTCTTCTCGCATAACCAAACTGACGCAGTGCCAAATAAGGGTTGTATGTGATTCCTCCCCTAATGCCTAAAAGAGGGACATTAGGGAATTCACCACAGCGATCGATGATGGTAACATCTTCCGAGAACCATGAACACCAATGAATGTCTGAGTGTGCAAGGGACATCAGCCTACGAGACCATTTTAGACCCTGTTCATTCTTTAAAACAGACCTGGGTAGGTGCAAAATAAACCACCTATCCAATAGAGGAGTGCAACACAGGAGGGTCCCTCTTCTCTTTAGAGTGCGAGCATGCAGAGAGTGTAAAATATCCCCGAGTAATGTAGGCACCAGATTATGAGACAAAAAAAACTTAATAGTGTTCACATCTACGAGTTGATCCACATTAGGGAAAAGTACCACCCCGTAAATGAGAAGTTCCATCACCTCTTTGAAAGCTTGTAAATCCAGGGTATCCCAAAAATGGTAAGCCTTCTCGAATAGAAACTTAACTAGGATTCCTTAGAAACTTCCTCTAGTCTCCCAACTTGTCACTATATCAGACCATTGTAAGGACAAAGCTCTAGCAATCTCTTCAGGCTTTGGATGTTCTTCCGTACCGTTGGAAGGTAACTGATCAAGAATAGGTACCCCTAACAACTGAGAAAATTCCTCCATAGTAGGTACTAGCTGGTAATCCGGGAAGGTGAAACAATGGTGCACAGGATCAAAGAACTGAAACAACACTTTTAACAATTCTTCATCAGGTTTTGCAGTGACCAAATTGAGCAATTGACCATGCTTTTTAGTGAAATGAGAACTTTCAAGAATCCTTAATGCCAGGTCCTTTAGTTGGAGAGGCACTTTCACAAGGTTAATCTGTATAGTGTTCCTACGGGCGGATGTCATGTCCTACAAAACAAACCAAAAATGAGCCCTAGGAAATCCTTGAAATGGTTAGTTATGATATGCCATGCTTATGATGTCATGATTATGCTAGAAAATCACAGGTATAGCAAACAACAAGCAAGTCACACCAAGTCCTTAGGTTTAAGGCCTGCATGAGTTTTAAGGTCATACCCTCTTGAAGTTGGATTGGTTCAACCTGTCCTATAAATAGTAACCGGGTTCTAAGGGATCTCAATATCACCGATCTTTCCCCCAACTTCGTTCAATAGGCGATTGACTCGTAACCAAACAAAACTCAAGAGTCAAACCTCAATGAGTGTAGCATCGAGTATCTGTCGACCTTGGGAATACACCAAAGTCGTCCATCTCGCTACGTCCTACTGGCCAAGTTGTACAATTAAAGGTTCTAAGGTTAGTTGATGCTTCACGACACCACGCGGCGGCCCCGTACTCTCCCTGATTGACTCAAGGAATATCAGTACCAACCAAAGTGCCACATCAATGTAGCTACTGCTTTAACCATGTCGGTATACCTTGTACAACTCCCTCACAGTTTATTGCTACTTACCTAAAAGGTGTCCCCAGATCCGGGTGTAGGATCTATATAACCCCAACAAAAACCCTTGAATATAAAGCAGTCAAATCAAAAGAAAAGCAAGCAATTTAGAAGTGACCTAAAATCCTAAGGTATACCCCACTTATTAATTTTTCCCAGCAGAGTCGCCAGTTCTATGATATGGTGGCAGAACCGACTGTTATACTGGTTTGCGTTTTGTATTCACAAATGTGCGGCAAGCAAGAGTCACCACCAACTTTTATTTTATCCAACAAAGGAAAAGGAAAAAGAACAGAAAAAACCTTTTTCGATATGTTTCTGAGTACGGGGGATAGATTATAGAAAAGGGAAGGTGTTAGAATCCTTTCTATCCATGGTTTTCCATGGGCTCTTAGGTAATTTGCTCATTTTTAAAATTGCTTGTGTGCGCTTGTTTTGAAAATTTTTGTTATACTTCGTGATAACCCTTGTATCAGTCCTCAAGAGTGTGACGAAGTTGTTTTGAAAAAACTGCTTTTGAAAAGTGTTTGTGTGACAAATTTTGTTTGAGCAAGTACCTAGGAACTAATCTACCTACTCGAAAAAGTATGTTCATTTTCTTTTAGACAGCGCTATCCTATTATTAAGGAATAGGTAGCACCGTCGTTGGAGTTTTAAGGGACGTTCGAAGGGACAAATACAATCACAAAAGCAATGTTAGGAAATTTTAGTAATCATCCTAAAGCCTTAAAGATCTTTTTCCGAGGAAACATTCGAATGGGTCATTTTAGATCTTTTGGGACTAGAGGACAACCACTAACATTTCCTATACTTCATGACCGTTTACTGAAGGCAACCAGAGTGGAGTAAACCCTAGGAGTGAGCATGTGCAAGTGTATTTTTTCAGTTAATTATCTTTGCACAATTAGGGTTTTCTACTGTTTTTATTTCAATTTGTCTTTCCATATAATCCTATACATACATCTAATAGATTATAGTTTGCGGGAATTAAAATGCGAGAAATTAAGGTCCTAGCTATTACAAGGCTTTGGGCAGATACATAATTATTTTGACTGAAGATAAAATGTGGAATTAAAACCCTAATTACTATTACAAACTCGAAGCAGTTACAATAATAATAAAGAAAAGGAAACTAAAAGCGCGCGCGGCGAATTAAATGCGAGAAGTAATTGGAAAAATTAAAATCTAATTGAAAAAATATTTAGGTTATTTTTTAGAAAAAACTAGGTTATGTACAAAATTAAACCCTAATTTTAATTATTTTAAATTATAATAAAAGAGAATTAAATTGCCTTAATTTAGTTAAACTAATTAATTAATAAAAGTATTTTTTATAAAAAATAATTTTTGATGTTTTTATGATTTTTTATTAAATAAACAAAACTTGATTTTTGGTGTTGATTTGAAAAAAGAAATAATTAATGAATAACAAAAAAAGAATTGAAAATAAAAAAGACTAGAATTGGGCTTGTATAAGCAATCCAGGGGGTGTGCTTTTGAATTTTGTCCAGGCCCATTATGGTTGAGCCCACTCCTGTGCTTGATTCTGTGTTGGTACGCATGGAGAGTGCACCATGGTCCTTCCTTGGTTTGAGCGTTGGATCTGTGTTGGCAATGATCCAGTGGCTGGATCAGTGGGGCGCATGATGGACATCTTGCCATGTAATGCATGGAATCTGCAATCATATGTTAAGAAAATAAAGAAAATATGTTGGGAACTGGGATCGAACCCAGGTCCTCCCATTCATATAACGCGTGCCTTGGCCATCTGTGCTACATTGTTTAGTTGTTATTATAATAAGATTAAATTGTAATATGCAAAACAAGGTGAGTAAACTGAAAAACGTGCGTAATTCAAATGGACCAGTGGGATGGTGACAAGTCATCATCTTCTTCCCTGTCCGTCGTCTTAGGTACCAAACTTATACCTACAGACAAAACTCCATAGCTATAAACCTGCAAGCTTCAAAAATTCATATGACACATAATAAATTAATTCTAGCTATACCAATCAACTCGTCTTGATCTCACGAGTATCATGGTATTATTTTCTTGGTCCAATTTCACCTGTACAGAGAAGCCCCAAAATGGCTTCTTAAATCCTAACCATGGCAATCATCAATATATGCATCAAAACATCAATTAAATCATTCAAGCATGTTGCAAATATGTCAATAATCACAAATACATCATTAGAATATGCTTAGGATACAAGAATTGTTGTAATTGATTTTGAGAAAAAATGCAAACTGTGTGAAGGCTATGGGATGATTTTGGGCTTGGGAATGCTTGCAATTAATCGTGTTAGCTTCAGGAGATATCCAGGAAGCGATTAGAAGCTTTGGAATGCTTTGAATCACCCTCTATGTGAGAAAATGATCCACCACTTTTTTGCAAAAATTTGATTTTTGTTCTTCAGCTCTCACGACTGCAACCCTTGTTCTTTTGCATTGTTTATGTTTAGTGTATGTAGTGTGATTAAGTAGGGCAACAAAAACGACCTGAATCTTTTGGAATTATGGAAATTGAATGTGATTTGTTTGTTATATGATATCTTTCCAAAACCATTCAAATCATGCTATTTTTGCCTCAATTTGCCTTGATTCGATTTGATCTGATTAGGCTAGCTTAATTAGATTTGATTCCTACAAAAATCATATCAAAACATCAATCTTTTATATTTTTTGCCATTTATTTGATTTAATTTAGCTTTTAATAAATAAAAATAAAAATAAAATAAATAAATAGAGAAAATAATATATGGATGCTGATTTGAGTCGTGGACCATGTCCTCAACAAGATGCAATCATGAAAAGCTAGGCCCATTTGACAAAAAATACACTTTTGAGCACATTTGACTTTTGGCAATTTTCAAAAAATGGTCAACTTTGACAATGCACATCTCTTCCAATTTTGACCCTAGAAAGGTGTTATTGGACTTTTTAGAAAGCTTATGATGTCCCCTGAATAACCCTTTTGTTTTCATCTCAATCGGGTCTTCCATGTTCATTTAAGAATCTTTGACCCAAAAGGTATTTTTGTTGACTTTTCAAAAGGACCTATAATGTAGAAATCCATATCTTTTTATGAGTGTATTTTTTGAACTTGAGGAATGAATATGAGTTATAGAAAATTGGATTCTATTCAAAATGAGCCTTGGAGGAGAAATGTTTGATAAAGTATTAGAAAGTTATGCTTGGTCAAAGTTTGGTTGACTTTTCCTGAGAAACCTTAATTTAGCAACTTTTGAGTTTTGATGAATTAGGAGCATTCCTTGAGAAATCATGACAAAACCTTTATCAAATGATGAATATAACTTCGAAATGTTGACGTTGACCAAAAATCTTGAAGTTTGACTGTATGTGGGCCACCGTTGACTTTTGACCTAATATAGTTGATTTTCAAGCATCTGAGCAGTTGACTAAGCAAATTTCTTGTGCAAGGCATGAAACTTGGCATGGATGATCTTGAGGACATATTAAGACTATGGAGGTTGAGGCAGGTGGTGTATTGAAGCGTATTTGGAAAACCAATATTCCATCTAAATTGAAGGTTTTTGGATGGAGGGTTGTGTTGAATATACTACCAACAAAAGATAAATTGGAAAAGAGAGGGATACTACACAATGTGCAAGATAAAGTATGTGTGTTATGTTTAGAAGAGGATGAAGATTTAAACCATCTTTTCTTCAAATGCAAAGCTAGTCAAACGATTCAGAATGACATCCTATGTTGGCTAGACATTAACATTAACATGTTTAATGAAGGGATTCCACATTTCATCCAATTTATTCATGCTCTTCAAGGAAAGATAAAGAAGAAGAAGTTGATTTTAATTTGGCTTGTAACGTTATAGTCTATGTGGAATCAAAGAAATGGTATGGTGTTTAATGATGAAAGATTTGGTCCACAACATCAAAACGGTGGCATGGTTGTGGCACAAAATAGGTAACAAAGGCATCAAATGCACATCGATGTACAATTGGTTGCATTTTCCTTTAGATTTCTTATAATTTTTTTGTAATATTTGGTTGTAATGGGCTTGAGTACCCCTTGTACTAATATCAATATTAATTTTGCTTATAATAAAAATTTATACCTCAACAATGACTCAACACAAGTATTTTAAACCGAGCTAATTTGGAATAATTAAATTCTTCCATCTGACTCGTTCAAGCTATGGAGATTTCTATATGGGAAAATGTCAAAGGAGAAAACAACACATAATCTTCTTAAAATTTACTATTCTAGTGAATGTTCACAATTAAATTAAATATAGTCAGAGGACTTCCCAATCTGAAGTACAACTCAGAAGCTTTGTACGAAGCATGCCAAAAAGGAAAATTTTCAAAACCTTCCTTTAAATCTAAAAACGTTGTCTCTTCCTCTAAGCCACTAGAGTTACTTCATATTGATCTGTTTGGGCCAGTTAAAACTGCATCCATCAGAGGCAAGAAGTATGGATTGGTCATCGTTGATGATTTCAGCAGATGGACATGGGTAAAGTTTTTGAAACACAAGGATGAGTCACATTCTGTATTCATTGACTTCTGTACTCAAGTGCAAAATGAAAAAGTTTTTAAAATCACAAAAGTCAGAAGTGATCATGGTGGTGAATTTGAAAATCATTATTTTGAAAAGTTTTTTAAAGAAAATGGTATTGTTCATAATTTTTCTTGTCTTAGAACTCCCCAGCAAAATGGAGTTGTAGAAAGAAAGAATAGAACATTACAAGAAATGGCCAGAACCATGAGCAATGAAACAAATATAGCTAAGAACTTTTGGGAAGAAGCTCTGAACACAGCGTGTTACATTCAGAATAGAATCTCTATAAGACCTATTCTTGAAAAGACTCCCTATGAATTATGGAAAAACAGAAAGCCCAACATTTCTTATTTCCATCCTTTTGGATGTACTTGTTTTATTCTAAACACCAAAAAACTCTGAACAAGTTTGATTCCAAAGCACAAAAGTGTTTCCTGCTTGGATATTCTGAACGCTCAAAAGGCTATAGAGTATACAACACATAAACTCTGATTGTTGAAGAATCAATCAAAGTCAGGTTTGATGATAAGCTTGGTCAGCAACAGCCAAAGCAAATTGATTTTTCTGTAGGTACAGAAGATCATCCCTCAAACTCTGAAAGTTCAGAAGCAAAAGGAGATTCAGAAGCAAAAGAAGACTTAGCAGATCATCCTCTTGACTATTTTCTGAACAATCTCATAATCTCTGACCAACCCTCTCAGAAAAGGTTTCCTAGAATATGTTCAGCTCACAAAGAAGACGTAATCATTGGAAGAAAAGAAGATCCCATCAGAACAAGATCCTCTCAGAATCAATGAAGAATCTTTGTTTGGTTTGGTCTCTCTGATTGAGCCAACTACCATTGATGAAGCTCTGGAAGATAATGATTGGATCTTAGCAATGCAAGAAGAACTCAATCAATTCTCCAGAAATGATGTATGGAATCTAGTTCCAAGACCCAAAGGATTCAATGTTATAGGAACCAAATGGGTTTTCAGAAACAAATTGAACGAACAAGGAGAAGTAATCAGAAAGAAAGCACGACTGGTTGCACAGGGTTATAGTCAACAAGAAAGAATTGATTATAATGAAACCTTTGCCCTAGTCACCAGGTTAGAATCTATAAGATTATTAATTTCTTTTGTTGTACAAAATAACATTTCATTATATCAAATGGATGTTAAAAGTGCATTTCTAAATGGATATATTGAAGAAGAAGTATATGTCCATCAACCTCCTGGATTTAATGATTCGAAACATCCAGAACATGTTTTTAAATTAAAAAAATCTTTGTACGGTTTAAAACAAGCTCCCAGAGCTTGGTATGATCGTATGAGTAATTTTCTATTAGAAAAAGATTTTACCAGAGGGAAAGTGGACACAACTCTTTTCAGAAAGACATTTAAAAATGATATTTTAATTTGTCAAATTTATGTTGATGATATAATTTTTGGAACCTCTAATATCTCCCTTGGAAAAGAATTTTCTAAGACCATGCAGGCAGAATTTGAAATGAGCATGATGGGAGAATTGAAATTCTTTCTGGGAATTCAAATCAACCAGACTCCAGAAGGTACTTTCATACATCAGACGAAGTATGTTAAAGAACTTTTGAAGAAATTTCAAATGTCAGAAAGAAAAGATGCCGAGACACCTATGCATCCAACCTACATTCTAGGTAAAGATGAGGTAAGTATGAAAGTAGATCAAAAGCTCTACAGAGGTATGATTGGATCCCTTCTCTATCTGACTGCATCTAGACCTGATATACTATTTAGTGTGTGCTTGTGTGCTAGATTCCAATCAGATCCTAGAGAATCTCACTTAACAGTTGTTAAGAGAATTCTTAGGTATCTGAAAGCTACTACTAATCTGGGGCTATGTTACAGAAGATCACAAGATTACAAACTAGTAGGTTATTGTGATGTTGACTTTACTGGAGATAGAATTGAAAGAAAGAGCACCTCTGGAAGCTGTCAGTTTCTGGGTGAAAATCTTATCTCGTGGTACAGCAAGAAGCAAGCAACAACTACACTATCAACCACAGAAGCTGAATATATATCTTCTGCTGGATGTAGCTCTTAGATGATTTAGATGAAAAGTCAACTAGAAGATTTCAACCTTTATGAAAGTAAGATTCCTATCTACTGTGACAATACTTCTGCTATTTTTCTTTCTAAGAATCCAATCTTACATTCTAAAGCCAAACATATTGAAATTAAATATCATTTCATAAGGGACTATATTCAGAAAGGAATTTTAAACTTAATTTTTGTAAAAACAGACCATCAATGGGCTGACATTTTTACCAAACCCCTTTCAGAAGATAAATTTAATTTCATTCTGAAAAATATTTGTATGGAATTATGTCCTGAATAAAATAATATTTATTTTCTGTGATTGACTTCAGAATATTCTAAAATGAATGCTCTGATCAACAACTCTTCAGAAGTTAGAAGAAAAGTTGTAACAGAAGCTATATGCAAAGTTATGAAATGTTCTAACGCTTCATGTCCAAGTATAGTTCAGAAATTCATTAGAACAAACAACTGTTACATGCATCCTTCAGGAGAAGAACACGTGGTGTATTTCTGAAAGGTCAAGCGTGCAAAAGCTACTGATGACTTTCTAGGTAACTGTTAATGATTAGCCATAATCTCATGTTTTCCCTCATTTTTAGCAAATCATTAAATGCAAGTAATGATGAGATTCGTTTTTAAATCCGTGTTATTTTTATTTTAAATTTGTCTTAAATAATTTTAATTTTATTTCTAAAACCTTCTTCTAAAATCTTTATCTATAAATACTTTTTGAAAAACCCTTTTTCATTTTTTACTGTCTCTTTCAAACTCAAGTGTTTTTCTGTACTTTTCTCTTAAAACCCTTTTCTTCAAATTCTCATTTTCTAAAGAACTTCAATGGCTTCTTCTTCTTCTACCCACTCTGAGCAATACATTGTACCTGAAAGAACAACTCTCATTCCAGTAGACAGTTTGGAAGTTGTGAGTGAGTTAATGGTAGATTTTGAGAACCTCAGAGAGAATGGTTTTGACTTGTTCCCTGCTGTGAAGTTTCAAGGTTGGGAAAGTTTCTTTGATCGTCTCATTGGTCCAGTCTTTCCACATCTGGTGAAGGAATTCTAGATTCACACTATTGCAACCCCCAAGGTTATTCTCTCCTTTGTAATGGGCAAGGAAATATCCATTACAGAAAATCTAATTAGAAAGTTGTTGGGATTTAAAGGACTTGGAGTTACATGAATGCCCAGTGGAAGAATGGAGATGTCTAAGGTATATTCAGATATTTTCACAAACGGTCAAGGTTCCTCAAAAGTCAGGGATTTGAAAGACAAATACAAGATTTAGGCAAGGATTATTCATGGATGTATTCACCACAGGAAAGAGACCAGTTCTCCTGATTACATCAACGCTGATCAACAATATTTGCTGTTTTGCCTTGGAACCAATGTCAAAATTGATTTGCCCTACTTGCTATTTGAACATCTCTGGAACCATGTAAAAGAGATCAGAGAAGCTGAAAGGATGAAGAACCCCAAATCAAAGAGGAATTGGATTCCTATGGGGAGGTTAATATCAGACATTCTGACTGAGAATGGTCAGATTGCTCACCTAAAAGAAGCAAATCTTCTGGGGGAGCTAGAACCTATCTGTGGTAAGACTATGACTGGAAAGAACTTGCTAAAAAGGAAAATTATTGACAAACTGCTGGTGGAACCCACTCCGTGTGTGTCAGCTGTTGTGAAGCGGAGAAGGATTCCTATTGCTGACTTTCCTATGTTCAACTCAGGAGATCATTCTCGTATCATCTTGAACTATCTTGAAATCTGCAAAGAAACAGGATCACCCATTGATCCAACTTGGCTTCAAGGTAGAAATCAAGCTGCTCCTAATGTTGTTCTCCAAGAATCTGTGAAGAGAAAATCTGTAGAAGGACCTTCTGACACTCCTCAGAAGAAGAAAAAGAAGACAGGTAAACATGCTGAAACTATATCTGTTTATGATTCTGTCAATGTATATGCATCTGCTGAACCCTCCCAAACCTTACACTATGCCAAAATTGAATTTAGACAGCGCCACATAGACAGCGCTTATGCCATAAGCGCTGCTATAGGTTTTAAAAATAAAATAAAAAATAAAAAAATTAGAGTAAGCGCTGCTAAAGGTATACCTTAGACATCGCTTACTAAAAGCGCTGCTAAAGGCCTTACCATAGACAACGCTTCCTTTCCCTAAGCGCTGCTATAGGTTTTCAATAAAAATAAATAAAAAAATAAGAATAAGCGCTGCTAAAGGGTATACCTTAGACAGCGCTTACTAAAAGCGCTGCTAAAGGCTTTATCATAGCCAGCGCTTCCTTTCCCTAAGCGCTGCTATAGGTTTTCAATAAAAAAAATAAAAAAAATAAGAATAAGCGCTGCTAAAGGGTATACCTTAGACATCGCTTACTAAAAGCGCTGCTAAAGGTGTGATAAAAGGTATACCTTAGACAGCGCTTTCAAGAAGCGCTGCTAAAGGCATTACACTAAAGCGCTGCTAAAGGTAATACCTTTAGCAGCGCTTCTTGAAAGCGCTGTCTAAGGTAATTAAAAATTTTCTAAATCCCTAAATTGGTTATCAGAAACCCCACTTTATACAAAACCCCACTTTAAGCGCTTCTTGAAAGCAACTGTTCATCTTCGTCTAACTCGTCTCCTCCCTCCTCACCGTGCACGTGGTTCATCTTCTTCTCCAACTCGCTTCGTTCGGATTCGTTACCACCATCTCCACTATAAGGTAAAATTTCTTCATCCTTCTAAATTTTGGATTGATAGTTGTAGTTACAGTGATTTGTTTACCAAGAATTTATTTTTAAGTTTTGTATCCCTCTGCCTTCCAGCCCAAACTATAGCCAATACTGGATAAAAGTAAATATGAATCAATAAAATAACTAGTGTTGAATCGATTAAGTAGAAGAAATAATAACCTCTAAGCATATACTGGAGTGATCATCACTACCGAAAGCAGCGTTTAAATCCTTAGACTTAGCAAGAACATCTTTAGAAACATTTGTATAAACTGTATGAGACTGCAACACTTCATCAATATCCTTTTCACTGTTAAATAAGCGATTAATTCATCAATTAATTACAGAATAATCGATTAATTAGGTTAACAAAAAGGAGATTGAACGAATACGTACACGCCGGAACGCCATGAAAGGACGGTGTTAGGGTAACAAGCGATTTCGAATCGCGTGCCGTGTTTTTTGAGACGAACAACTGCTACGTTTGTTAATCGCTTTTGACCTACTGGTTGAACCAATGATCTAGACATTGACAAGTTTTGAGTGAACTTCTCTTTTTCGATTATCGAGTTGTGAAGATGAATTGTAGATTCTTTAACCTTCAAGATAAGTTTAAGTACGCCGCACTCTTGTTAATAAAACGAAACCGTTTTATGTTAAGTTTGGAAGAAGTGCGGAGAAGGAAAGAAAAAGGAAAGAAAGGTTATGGAATATACTTTTTTCCTTCCTTTAGTTGGATTCTAAGAAGCAAGGAAAGAAAGGTTATGGAATATACGCTGCTTTCGGTACTGATGATCACTCCAGTATATGCTTCGGATAGTTTTGTCGTCCAAAGCATTCTCATGCTTTTATACTTTTGTTTTGCTTTTATTGATGCATGGAAGTAAGAATTCTTCCCATCTCCAAACTTTAGCCAATCAATTTTTGCCCTTTGAATCAAAACATGTTCTTTTAGCTCATGCCATTTTATAAGCTCCTCATTCAACTTTTTTACATTCTCAATTTTGTGGATGTTCATTCTATCATTAATGAGTTCCTTCTGGGCCTGCAATGGTTATGTTCTAGCCTTCTTGACTGGGTTATGCTTTTATGATAAAGTGTTGTGTTTCATATGCAACGAGTGAGGTATGATCTCCTGCAAGGATGTGCTACAGAATGTGTGCAAAAAATTGGCCAGAGCGTTGTCGTCGCCTATTTACATCCTTTGACCCTATTATTCAACAATTAATAAATGAAGAGTGTGGAGGAATCCACAAGCGACATGCTTCACCTTCCATTCGTGATAGAGGTACACTGTCTTTACCCAGTCAAGCCTCTGATTCGTCTAATCCACCTGGTTATGGAACATCTGTAATTGTTGCAATGGATAGAAATTCAAGTTTATCATCAGGGACATTTGTCTCCTCTGGTGTACTTCTTTCACAGGAAAAGTCACTTGGTAAGGATACAGACTGTAATTTTGAAAGTGTGCACGAAAGCAAACAGAAGGTCACTGCTATTGAAAGCATGCTTAGAGGCTTGAATATATCTAATAAGCATAATTTACCGTCTCTCCAGCCATCAAGTTTGGATCTAGAAGTTGACCCTCCATGTCTCGTGATCCGCCTTTCCCAACTGCTGCTCTGCATCCAATCATTTGACAAGCTCTTCCACAATAGAACCCACTGCTTATGGTGTCTATAAAGGTAGTAACTAAAATGGTGGTTTGGGTTTGTCAGACATAATCACTCCAATTCAAGCTTCGAAAGATTCTTCCAAGTTATCATATCATAGTAATGTTGAAACTTAGTCATTACCATCGTTATCCTCATATTCAACTAGAAGGCCTTATAAAAGATTGCATGAAAGAAATTATGTTGATGACATCAGCGACACTAGGGAGGCTAAGCGATTTATGAACCACAACAGTGATAAGCAGTATTTGGATGCCACTTAAAGATGGAAACTTTAGAGGATCACATAATAGTTATGTGCCTAATTTTTAGAGGCCACTAGTGAGAAAGAATGTAGTCGGACGAATGTCGACTGGCAGGAGTAGGAGTTTTGATGATAACCAGATATCTCCTGGATATCATTCTCGCTGCACTCAATGGCTTCAACGGGACTGCTTTTGCTTATGGGAAGACAAGTAGTGGCAAGACTTTCACTATGAATGGTTGTGAAACTGATCCGGGAGTGATTCCTCAGGCAGTGAAGGGCGTATTTACAATAATCGAGACGATGTCTAAAGGGGAGGAGAATATGCACTTTGGTGAGACAAATATGAATGTTAGAACTATCAGATTGCATACCATATTTAGAATGGTGATTGAAAGTAAAGGGACGGATTCCAATTCTTCTGATGATTCTTCAAATGACATTATTCGAGTTTCAGTCTTGAATTTAGTATATCTTGCTGGATCTGAAAGGATTGCAAAGACCGGAGCTGATGGGGTACGTTTGAAAGAAGGAAAATATATTAACAAGAGCTTGATGATTCTAGGAGATGTGATTAATAAATTAAGTGATGGCTCAAAGAAAAAGGGGCATATCCCATATTGTGATAGTAAGTTAACACGAATACTCAAACCTGCTCTTGGTGGAAATGCCAACACGTCCATTATTTGTATCGTAGCACTAGAAGAGCAAGGTCCTAAGGGAACTCTAGAAGTTATAATTTGTGGGACGGTTTCTTGCAATGGTGAGATGTCACAGTTTAAGAGTGAAGCTTTAATTAGTTTTCGGCAGTTTAAGCAATGGAATCCGAGATTAGTGGCCCTCCTAGATGTATGGTGCAGTTAGACATGCAGAAGGCTTATGACATGATCTCTTGGAAAGCTTTATAAAATATCATGCAGGAAATTGGTATGGCCTCTAAGTTCATTTGCTGGATAATAATTGTAGTCTCCTTTGTTTCCTACAGATTCAGTCTCAATGGTTAATTATTACTACATCAAAGACCAAAGCATTGAAGAGGTGAAATCCAAAACAAATAGCACTTGGATCATGAGGAAAATCTTAGAGCATAAGGATTTTATTGTTAATAATCCAATTGTTTGGGCAGATATCAACCTGAAATAGAAATTCAGAATGAAAGAGGTTTATCTCACCTTATGCATATACAACTGTGATACGGTGGGAGAACTGACTTGAGGTTTTGCGTTTGTTTTCGCAAATGTTTCGGTTGAGCAAGAGTCGCCACCGACTTTTTATTTTATCCTAAAGGAAAGGTTAAAAAGAAAAGGAAAAGCCTTTTGAGATGTTTCGTGGGTTCGGGGGGTAGATTAAAGAAAGGGAAGGTATTAGCACCCTTTCTATCTATGGTTATCTATGGGCTCTTAGTTACTTGGTTTTAGATCAACTTGCCTTTGATTTTCAATTGCTTTGAAATGGTGTGTGTGTGTGTGTGTGTTTTGAAAATGTTTTGAAGAAGATGCCTTCGTCTCGGCAACCATTGTAATGACTTGTGTTTGAGTATATACAAAGGTGTGTATCTTTTCGAAAAGATGTTTTAAATGTTTTTTTTTTGAAAGTTTGTATTGAAAGTGTTTGTGGAGTGTGGTTTTGAAAAGTAGGCAAGTGTTTTTTGCAAGTTTGATCAAGTAACTAAGAGTTTGTCTACCCCTAATTTTACTCAAAGGTTTTTCTCATGTTTTAACCCTTTTTAACAATTTTGTTCCACCATTGTATTTGGCGGACAATCTTGTGTTTAGGATGTTAACGGGACAGGCGTGGGTCATCGTATGGACCACGAATGCAATGGTGCCAAGTGTCTTTGGCAATTTGCTTGAAGGGGCTATGATCATTTTGATAGGCAACTTTCGAAAGCGTCATCGAGGGACTATGATCATTTTGATTCGTCTTGCCAAAGAAACTTAACGTGCAAGCATGGCCCATTTTGGAAGGCAATAAGCGGGATTACCCTAGGGGTGCAAGTGTGAATTGTGTATTGATTTCATGCATTTAATATTTGATTAGGGGTTGTCTACTTGTTGATTTTTATCTTGTCATACACGCCTAATTACTAGCATTTGTACAAAGTAAATAAAATGCAGAAAGATAAAATCCTACGCTATTACAACCATATCGAAAGGCATAAAATATAAAGGCAAAAATAAAATAAAAGCAAGAAAAATGAAGGTTTTTCGATTGGGGCAGAAAACCCTTTGATTCTGCACATTCCGGCTCTCTTCGATTTGGTCTGAAAAGGGTGAAGGCATGACTTTCGACTGAGGCCTCACGGTCAACATGTTGTGCCTTTCGATTGGGACCAGCAGGACAACATGTTGTGCCTTTCGATTGGGACCAGGGGACAACATTTTGTGCCTTTCGATTAGGCCTGGAATCTGTGCAAGATGTAATCTTCTTTTCTGCCTCCTTCGATCGGGCCTGGAGTCAGTGAGGAAGCCTGAGGCTTCGTATCATATTCTTGTCTCCTGTTTATTTCGTTTGAGACATTAAATAGCAACATGGCCTAAGGCCACGCTATCATTACCTCAGGGTCAGGTTAGTTCTTAAAGCATCTGTAACCAACCAAAGAACCAAACCAAAAGGAGCAGCAATAAAAACAAACTAAAGGGTGGAAACGAAAAGGTAGAAAATATTACGTATATATTTGAAACGAAAAGGAAGCTTATTTACATGTTATGCTAGAAATGAAGGGTTCAAGGTTAAGAATGACTTACCTTGCTTGAGGCTGGAACGTGTGTTGGGCCTTTAAGTGGTTTCCTTGGATGCTTCTGGATTCGAAGGGAGGAACCAGAGGTTATGTCTTTGATACTGGATTTGAAAGAGAAGAACAAGTGTGAGGTTCTTCCTACTGGATTCGAAGGGTAACAAGGTATAGGGACGTTTCAGATTCCAAGGGGATAAGTGTTTGGACTCTGGATATGTGTTTGAGAGCTGTTAGAGAATTTTCTGCAGATTCGTTCGACTGGCCAAAAAGGTCTCCCCAACATGTGTGGTGGAGGCTCATATTTATAGATGGCTTAGGTTGATGCTTTGGGAGGGAAAACAAAAAATTCAAACAAAAAGAGTATGTTGTATTTGTAGCTTTCGAAGGACAGTGTTTTATTGCCATTTTGGTGCAAGGAATTGGACAGTGTAGGACTGCTGTGCAGCAGTTTTGGAGTTTTATGGCCAGTGAATCAGGCCCGAGCCTGACAGCGCATGAGACTTGGTCAACAAATGCCTTTGGCCTCTCATCCTTTTGTCTTGACTCCCTAGCCTCACCTTTCGACCAGACTTTCAGTAACCATCTCCTTTCTTCAATCGAAGTGACGTTCGAATGACTTCCCTAGACAATCCTTCGAATGGGCCAAATTAATGCTCTTGGGATGGAAGGCTCAATCGAAGCTTGCAACGCTGGAGAAGTCACTCCCCCAAACGAAAAAAAAGGCGTGCAAGGGCAGGATGTGTGATCGAAAGAGGTCAAAAGGCCAATCGAAGGATGCAAGCCAAGCTTGTGTCGAAAGAGGCCAAAAAAAGCCAATCAAAAGATGCAAACCAAGCTTGTGTCGAAAGAGGCCAAAAGGCCAATCGAAAGAGCTGAAACGAAGGACACTTGTTTTTATCCAAATTTGCCAAAATATTAATTTTATCTGTTTTCCCCCTTTTTGACAGTTTCCTTTTGGTATTGGAAAATCCAAATGCACTTGTTCAAGCTTGAACCTTGAAAATCCTTGTGAGAAAGGCCTTGAGAATTGAGAGGGCAGATTTTGGGGTACAACAACAACAAATATACAATTTAGGAAGTTACCCTGTTAATCATAAACACCACAATATATTAGTTGGTTAGTACTTTTTACATGTTTAACATCAACTCTATTTTCATCCCACTCTAGCCATATCCTCCCATTATCATGTTTGTTGTAATTATCTATATAGAGACCTCTGAGCTTGAGTTTGTCTCTAATAGTTTGGGCATTTATATTCTTCACTCTAGTTTCAATCAAAATAGTGATTTTAGGGTTGAGAATTTGGATCCGGGAGCTAATCTCTCTAATCTTGAAATACTCATCAGCATTTTTATTTTATGTCAATTTTAATATATCTTATATTTCTGCACAGCAATTAACTGAGTTGGTTTAATGAGACTAATGAGCTTGATGTATTGTTTTTACAATGAATGATACAGGAAATCAAGATGTTAGAATAGTGCATCACCAGAATTTGAATAAGAGAATTCTACTAGCATTGATTGCTTCTTCTGCTCTTACTGGAATCTTCATCTTCTTATTGTTTTTCTTCTTACGGCGAAATAGAAAATTAACAATCTCCATGAGTAAAAGCCGAGGAACCTAAGGTATTATGGTTTCTATTCTCTCTTTTGAAACTTTTATTTTGATTTTTTTTAAATCTAAGATATATTATGGACTAGTCAAAATACTTGTAATGGTTTTAATAATCTTAGATTTCTCAATGATGGGAGAAGAATAAGATAGTGGAGGATTGAGTTTGTACATAGCAGAGACAAACCGAGTCATAACAAAGCATAACTAGGAGATGGATGGGGAGTAGAAAAAAACTGAGGATCAATGACTTGTGTCCTGCCTGTAATATAATAAGTGGTGCTCACTTTAAAGTTGTAATCTCCTATAACTAATCCATCATCAAAAGATATATCTATAATTATCTTAAGAATAAAATTTCAATCTCATACAATTCTTTTTAACAATAAAGTTCTAATCTCCTATAACTAATCTATCATGAAAAGTATCCTACAATTTCTCTTAATATTTACCGCACGACTTCTAACATGTTGATAGAGTTAATTAATTTAATAAAAGTATAATGTCTTTTAACATGTTGAAGTGTCAATTACATCTGTAGATGATTATTTTCAACTAGAATATATCCATAATTCTATTTAAGAAATATTGTAAAAGTCTAACAGAATATGTTATCCTTCTTGAGACATTTGGGATTATTCTTTGCTTCATTCTATAATATCTAGAAAGAGTAAAGTTAATTAGTTTAAGAAATATATCTTATGTAATGTTCATGTACAAATGTATATATATAGCATGGTGTTGTTGATTAACAAATTAACAAAATTTCGTACAAAATGTTGGAGTTACCATTTAACATGACACTTAATTTCCCTACATTGTTTTTCAAGTCTTTACCATTTGCTAAGAATTTGGAGCCTGAAATGTTGAACGGCGCAATTGCGCAAGTCTAGAATTGTTCTAATCACATGTTTGATTTTTGTTGACAACACAAACTCTTTAACTTAGATAATAGTTAAAACCATGGATAAAAAATGGATGTGTGCCGATCGATTGTCAAAAGAGTATGAGGATGGGGTATTAGAGTTTGTTAAGTTTGCTGTTGAATACGCTGAAGACCCGAATAGAATGAATTTTCCTTGCTTGGGTTGTTGTTATGTGGGTCGGGTAGACGCAGATGGATTGAAATCGCATTTACTAATGCCCAGAATTGATCGAAGTTATACGTGTTAGATATTTCATGGTGAGAAAAGCATCGAGAATGTTGAACCGGGGGTGAAAAGTAATGCGACCTATGTTTCGTACGACAATGCCACGGATACATATGATTGTGATCGGGTGGAAGAGATTGCAAAAGCACTTGAAGAAGATCTTCAAGATTGTCCCAAAATGTTTGAGAGGTTGGTAAGCGATGCGGAGAAACCATTGTATAAAGATTGCCCCAAATTCACAAGATTGTCTGCGGTATTAAAATTGTACAACTTAAAGGCGCGCAATGGATGGTCGGATAAAAGTTTCACACAGTTATTAGCCCTTTTGAGAGATATGCTTCCTGAGGATAATGTTCTTCCTAATCAAACCTACGAGGCCAAAAAAATGTTGTGCTCTATTGGCATGAGCTATGATAATATATACATGCATGTCTAAATGATTGTATTTTGTTTCGAAACGAATATGCATCGTTGAATGAGTGCCCAAAGTGCGGTTTATCTCGATATAAGAAAAAATTATCTCCAGCGAAAGTCTTATGGTATTTTCCTATTATTTCGAGATTTAGACGCATGTTTTGTAGTGAAACCGATGCTAGACACTTGACTTGGCATGCAGATGAAAGAATTATCGATGGAAAGTTTCGACATCCGGCAGATGCACCACAGTGGAAGAAAATTGATAATGATTATCCTGATTTTGGAGGAGAAACAAGAAACCTTCGCTTGGCATTATCTACGGATGGAATGAACCCGCATGGTCTTCAAAGTATCTCACATTCCACATGGCCTGTGATTCTTATGATTTATAACCTACCTCCATGGCTATGTATGAAGCGCAAGTACATGATGTTATCTATGTTAATTTCTGGGCCTAAACAACCAGGGAATGACATAGATGTATACTTGAAACCTTTAATCGAAGATTTGAAGATTTTGTGGGAGAACGGTGTGGAGGTTTATGATAGATATAGGAAAGAAAGTTTCAATTTGAGGGCGATGTTGTTTGGCACAATTAACGATTTTCCAGCATATGGAAATCTATCCGGGTATAGCGTTAAAGGTGAAAAAGCGTGTCCTGTCTGTGAAGATGGAACCGATACGACACGATTGAAACTTTGTCAAAAGAATGTCTTTCTCGGTCATCGTAGATTCTTAAATTCAAAACATCAATATCGTGGATGGAGAAAAGCGTTCAATGGAAATACCGAACAACGTAGAGCTCCACCTGGATTGACAGGTGATCAAATTTGTGAAAAGGTGAAGATGTGAGTATTCAGTTTGGCAAGCCTTTTGCACATAAAGTTGTCACAGGTGGGTGGAAGAAGAGGTCAATTTTTTTTAATTGCCATATTGGAAATCTTTGTACGTAAGACATTTTCTTGATGTTATGCATATTGAAAAAAATGTATTTGAAAGTGTTATTGGTACGTTACTCAATATAAAAGGAAAGTCTAAGGATGGCCTTAAAGCAAGAGAGGACATGGTAGAGATGGGAATAATAACTGAATTAGGACCCGTGAAGAAAGGAAGACGAACATATCTACCACCTGCTTCTTATACTCTATCTAGAAAGGAAAAGAAAATATTGTGTAAGTTTCTGAGTGAAGTTAAAGTTCCAGAAGGTTACTCCTCAGACATTAGAAGACTCGTGTCCATGAAAGACCTCAAGTTAAAGAGTCTGAAGACACATGATTTCCATGTCATAATGGAACATTTTCTACCAATAGGTATACGTTCTATTTTTCCAGAAAAAGTAAGAAGCGCTATAACTAAATTGTGTTTTTTTTCCAGGTCAATTTGTAGTAAGGTGATCGATCCTGAGATCTTACCAGTATTACAAAAAGAAATCGTTATTACTCTGTGTGACCTTGAAATGTATTTTCCTCCATCATTTTTTGAAATTATGGTACATCTTGTTGTTCATCTTGTGAAAGAGACACAATTGTGTGGACCAGCTTATATGAGATGGATGTACCTTGTTGAACGTTATATGAAAATATTAAAAGGGTACGTGAAAAACCGAAGTCGTCCAGAGGGTTGTATTGTTGAGCGATACGTTGTTGAAGAAGCGGTTGAGTTTTGTACTGATTTTTTGTCCAATGTGCAATCCATTGGACTCCCCAAATCTCATTTTTTCGAAAAAAAAAGAAGGTAACAAATTAATTGGAAATGAAATTGTGACAGTATCAAGGGATGAACGGGATCAAGTGCATTTGTATGTTCTGCACAATGACACTGAGGTTGAGCCGTTTGATGAAATGCACAAGGCTATACTCTGAGGTGAGAATCAAAGTAGAAATGAAAATTGGATAGTACGAGAGCACAATCAAAGTTTTATACAGTGGTTTAAGGATCATATATATTCAAAGTTTCATTCAGATCCCGCTTCAATATTAGACAGGTTGAGATGTTTGGCATATGGTCCAAGTTCGATTGTGTTCTCTTATAGAGGATACATAATTAATGGATACACATTTTATACCAAAGAACAAGATGAGAAAAGTACCATGCAAAATAGTGGTGTCACGGTGGTATGTGAAGCAATGCACATTTCTGGTATGAAGGACTTAAACCCCAAATATGAAAATTTTTCATATTTCGGGGTTATCAATCACATATGGGTGTTTGATGAGAAGTTTCAGATTCCTATCTTTGGTTGCAAGTGGGTACATACTAGTGGCATACGAATGGATAAGTCAGGGTTTTTGCAAGTGGATCTTAGTAGGTTGGGGTACAAAGATGAACCTTTTATTCTAGCTTCTCAAGCTAAACAAGTGTTCTATGTCACAGACCCGAAGAGTACGAAATGGTCTATAGTGCTTTTATCTAACAAAGTGATTGATGATAAAAGTGTGGATCAAGTTGATGTTGAAGTTGAGAATGAGTCGTATATTAGAAATGATCGAGATGATGATACTACAACGGATGAATCATATATCAGAAAAGATCATGATGAGGGAATTTGGATCAATCCCCCCGTCCGCGTTCTTAAGAGACAAGTAATTCGGAATCCAACCAAGAAAAGAAAGAGATGTTAGTGAAAGAGGTAATATATATTCCTCCATACCTGTTAACACTTAGCAAACTTCTAATAAATTATATATTTGTCATTTTATATACTCAATTGATATTTGTCATTTTATATACTCAATTGATATTTGTCATTTTATATACTCAATTAACATTTGTCATTTTATATACTGAATAGATATTTGGAATTATATATTTGGAATTAAATATTTGTCATTAGATACTAATGTTTTTCTTTACTACAGGTTAGATGGCTAGTAACGAGGAGCACCCTCACGATGATTCTATTAATGATGGAGACAATGATGGAGGAAAATCCAGTAAGGGAGTGGAAAAAGAAATAAAAAGAGGGAAAACTATTATGAAGAATATCATTCGTGATAGAGATAGGGGTATAAAATATGATGTGCATTGGAGTCCAAATGACCAATTAATTGAGCCTAACGGTTCTAAATTGACAAGTTACATTGGCACACTTGTAAGGAGAGAAATTCCAATAACTTGTGATGAGTGGAGAGATGATAAGCTGAATGATGCTAAAAACAAAATCTGGAGTGAGATACAGGTACTTTAAATTATGTCTTTAAATTACGATTATGTACTTTAAATTATGTCTTTAAATTACTTATACTAACGCACTTTGTGTATGTTTTTTGTAGAGGTCTTTCAACATTGATGACAAAAGAAAAGATTATTGTCTTGGATTGGCCGGCAAAATACTGAGAGGGTTTAGAACATATTTAAACAGAAAATATCTTAGAGATGCCGAAAAAAATTTGTTGATGCAGAGCGTCCAGCAGAATATGCGGATGTGATTTCAGTTAAAGAATGGGATGTTTTTAAAGCCAAACAGAAAACCCCAAAATTTCAGAGTGTTAGTGAAGTAAATCGTCTAAGAGCATCATCTCCCGCATATCCATACAAAAAAGGGCGTTTGGGATATGCACGATTAGAACAAAAAATAGTAAGTATTTACAAATTGCAATGATATACTTGTTCATCAATAGTTATAACTGAGCTTGTTTTTTGTGTTAATGTGTAGTTAAAAGAGGAGAGTAGTTCAGAAACATCTCTTCCGGAGCATGTTTTGTGGAAGGCTGCCCGTGTGGGTAAGGATGGAGTTCTCAAAGAAGATGTACAACAAATTTTTGAAAAATGCGTAAGTATAACATTAATTCTAATTAAATCAAAATTTTATTAACATATAGTATTCATGTTTTTCCAATATTCATATGAATTTCAGGAGAGTCTGTCTCAGTCTACATCTCCACCAGATGATTGCAGGAGCATACTTAGTCGAGCATTAGATGTTCGTGAGTATTCTGGTCGGGTGAGGGGTAAAGGACATGGGGTTACTCCAACCTCCTTGAAAAAGAACAATCCAAAGACAAAATCTGCTAGCAATAAAGAACTGCAGGCCAGGTTGGATGCATTAGAAGCTGAAGTTCTTGAATTGAGGAAGGAAAAAGCAAGACAATACCAATCAGAAAGGGAAGCTTAGGGTGTTAAAGAAGTTAGTGACATAGCTAGTGTCAATTGTACAGCTCAACCGAGTATTCCCGAGGTACTTACATATATTATTATGAAATTAAATTAGTGTAATTTATTTAACTGGCATATATACACATTAACAATGTCATATTTATTATTGATTTTAGGGCATTTCACCTTGTCAACTCTTTTTAGAGACACCAACTTATCGCATGGTTGGCAAGGGAAAAGTCCATAACACTCTGGGAGAAGTACTTCATCATAGACCGCTCCCTTCTGGATATTTGAAAGTGTCGATTGATATTGCTTTAGAGGAGGGTGCGTTATTACCAGTCCCAGATGAAGTTTCGGATGCAACATTGGTGGGAGAGGCAATAGGAGCGTTTGTTGCATGGCCGTCAAGGCTTGTTCGCATAGATGATGAGGTATAATTAAAACCATTATGAACCTTTTAGTACTCAAATTTTTTACGTTCGTTTTACTTACATTTTTTTTGCATGGTAATGTTAGACTCCTACAAAACCCAAACCAAAAGATAAAGGGATTACGCGGCCAGAGGAGTCAGTGACAGCAAAAAAACAGGTACAACAAAGTTATATGATATTTATGCTTAGATAATGTTAATTTGTCGTCCTATACTTGACCACTCTAATTTTATGATATTTAGATTATTCCTGCTAAAGAGATTGAAGTTGTAAGTAGGGGTAAGGAGCCTGTAATTAGCAACATTCCCACAGAAACAAAGAGTGTTGCTAAGAGGTCCGGGGCTAGAAAGAAAACTACTTCACAATATAGGTCGTGCCTTCAGACATTTATAAGCTTCACAACTATTTCGCAAGATGGTACTTCTCTTATACCCCTGCATGAAGGGATTTATGGTTCTGAAGGCATGACAACAATTGGTAAGGAGGATTTGGAACAAGTTTTTAGACACTTGACATTAGGCATGGCTGTTATCAATACATACATCAGGTATACTCCAATCAACTTTGTTTAATTAATTGCAGAATTTATTTACTCATTTCAATGAATAATTAATGTTAATGATGTTTTTATTTAAGGTTTCTGTATGACAAGTTGATTCGCCCGCGTGGATTGGAGTCCAGATTCGCTTTCATAAATCCCAACATTGTCCACGCAGGGTTAATAATCTCAAAACCAGATGAAGTAATAGCATTTGTGCTCAGTTTATTTATGGCGAGCAAAGATACAGAAAAATTGTTCTTTTTACCATATAATACTGGCCCCAAGTAATATTTTCATTCTAAATTACCTCTATTATAATTTTTCGTTTTTTAACGTTGTGCAGAAAATTTCCATCTAACCTTTGTTTAATATTCCAGTGGACACTGGTTATTGGTTGCAATTAATCCTGTGAGAGAAATTGTATATTATCTGGATTCATTGGGCAATGATTGGACAACATAGTCAGATATGAAGAAGACGATTGACACGTAAGTGACATTGTTCCAAAATATTACTGTGTATATTTAATTATTTATGTGCGATAGTTCTAAATATTCGTTATTATTTTATTATAGCATTCTACAAAGTTTTCGAGCACAAAGAGATATTCAAGTACCAAGGAGTAGAGTCAACAATATTTCTTGGATCAAAGTGGAGGTATAGATTTTCACAGTTTTGATTATATAGCGATGATACTTGATAAAACAAGTTAAGGTGTATATCTTGATGTATATCCGTATTTTCTTTCCATGTGTAGTGTCCTCGTCAGCGCAATGGTGTAGATTGCGGTTATTTTATGTTGAGGTTTATGAAAGAAACTATTCTTTTGGACCGATTAGAGATTCCATCCACGGTATGAATTTCTAACTAGGAATTATTTTCATATTTCTCATAAAATGACTTAGTATTTTAATTAAATCATACTATGTTATATTATTATGTAGTACTTTGATGAATTCAAGTGTGCTTCATACTCAAAAGATCAATTGGATGAACTTATGGAGGATTGGTGCCAATTTGTTATGGAGTTGAGAGTTTTATTATAAGGTATAACTTTGAGTTTTGAGAATATAATATATGTCGTTATAGTTGTGTTACAATATTATTGTTTTTGTTGTTGTTATTTGGTAACTTGTATGAATTTTGATTTTTTGATTTTGTTTTCGGTTATATAGGTGCAGCTCGATGTAGAAGATAGAGTTATATATTCATCGTGGATTTTGTTTCATTGTTGTATATACTAATATTGTTGTTGTGTATATTGTGCAAAAAGGAGTGAAGAGATGAATATTGATGTAGTTATAATATTGTTTCATTGTTGTATATACTAATGTTGTTGTTGTGTATATTGTGCAAAAAGGATTGAAGAGATGAATATTGATGTTGTTATAATATTGTTTCATTGTGGTATATATTAATCTTGTTGTTGTGTATATTGTGCAAAAAGGATTTAAGAGATGAATATTGATGTTATAATATTGTTTCATTGGGGTATATATTAATGTTGTTGTTGTTTAAAATGTTATAATGAAGCTATAATTTCTGGTGCAAAAACGGTGAGAATAAATTTGATAGGCAGCGTTTTGTTTTAAATGAAAGCGCTGTCTAAAGTGATTGAAAAAAAAATATTTAAAAAAAAATAAAGAAAAGCGCTGCTAAAGGGGGGGTAATAGACAACGCTTTTCATGAAAGCGCTGTCTAAAGTGATTGAAAAAAAATTTAAAAATAAAATAAGGAAAAGCGCTGCTAAAGGGGGGGTAATAGACAGCGCTTTTCATGAAAGCGCTGTCTAAAGTGATTGAAAAAAAAAAGGAAAAGCGCTGCTAAAGGGGGGGGGGGGGGTAATAGACAACGCTTTTCATGAAAGCGCTGTCTAAAGTGATTGAAATTTTTTTAAAAAAAAAAATAAGGAAAAGCGTTGCTAAAGGGGGGGTAATAGACAGCGCTTTTCATGAAAGCGCTGTCTAAAGTGATTGAAAAGTTTTTTTTATAAAAAAAATAAGGAAAAGCGCTGCTAAAGGGGGGGTAATAGACAATGCTTTTACAAAGCGCTGTCTAAAGTGATTGAAAAAAAATATATTAAACAATTATAAGGATAAGCGGTGCTAAAGGGGGGGGGGGGGGGAATAGACAACGCTTGATAAAAGCACTGTCTAAAGTTCCACATTAAAAGCGCTGTCTATACCTTTAGCAGCGGAGGTTTTAGCAACGCTTTGAAGCACTGTTAAAGGCCTAAAAAAGTGCTGTCTAATCCCCTGTTTGGCATAGTGTTAGGAGACTTAGATGTTGACATTGATCTGACCTTACCATCTGAACCCCTTGCTGACAACCCTCGTAAAAATCAAGTTTTATCAGATTTGAGTGATTTTGACTCTGATGAACATTCTGACAGCCAATCAGAACCCCTTGAACCATCTGTTTTTCAACCTATTCCTGCTAAACGTTTTTCAAGACCTCCTCCCAGACTTTTATCACCCAAACCCACTGGATGGTATGATGCTGGATCTTGGAGAATTCCAAGGATAAATGAACCTCTGGCTACTATAAAGCCTCCTTTCAACCTACCATCTGAAAACATTTTTGCTATGAATCAACCACAGCCTTAGAATCCTATTCCCACTCCTGTTTATAAAATAATAATTTCGCTTGATGTCACTCCACCCACTTCACCATAACATACAACACTAATCTCACCTACACACTCACCCCCTCAAATTCCAGAACAACAACCTTTTGAACAAACTAAAACTGCTGAACCATTCGAACCTCATATAATATCAGAACCTCCTATTTTTGTTAACCAACCTGAACCTGAACCTACCAATAATCCTGAACCCAATAGCTTTTTAAGAACTGTAGTGGACTTTCAATCTCTACAATTCTTGAAAAACAAAACTTACAAAAAGGTTGTCCCTAAACCTGCTCATCCAGATGTAAATACTTTGTTTCGGAATTTTATAACAAATGTTCAAGCATGGTTACAACCGCTGAAAGAAGATTGCTCCAAAAGCGTGAACACAGCTGCAACAGATCTTCTATGGGAAACCTTCAGAAGAACTTTGGTTGCTGAATCACGGAAGTTACAGGACTTATGCCACTTTCAGGTGCTGGACAACTTTTCCAAACTTCTGTATGCTTTCAAGACAGAAGCTGCTGACATTTGGAATAAGAAGTCTTCGCTAATGATTGATGATACACCAGCTGATAAGATGGACATATCAGAAGTTGAATCTGAAGAATCCTCTGAAGATTCAAATCCTCTGGCTATTGTTTATTGAATCAACCTTCTGATAAGGATGGACCTGAACCTGTGCCAACTCTTGAAATGGATCTGGGCACCCTGCTTTCCACCTTCCTGAATTCTGACTCAACGGTTGCTGCTTCTAAGCCTGTTTCTACTGAAGCTTCGTCATCCTCTGCTCCTACCTCACTCATTATGGACACTCTGAAAGAGCTTAAGAAGGATAATGAAGTCATGAATAAACGCTTGGATAAGCAAGATCAAACAAATCTAGATATCAAGAACTGGATGGTGAAACAAGAAGAATCTGCCTCTGAGATCAAGAATCTTCTGATGGCTCTTGTCACTAAGAGATCCTAGTTTCTTTTTGTCTCTTGTTTGGATGTTTTCTTTGTACTTCTGGATATTTTTCTCTTAACTTTTTTATGAAATCTTTTAAAATTTCTCATTTATTTTTTTTTACACTTTTTGATTATGCCAAAAAGGGGGAGAAAATATGCATTCTTGAACTAATCATTGTTTAACAGTTATGGGACTAAGTCTCAGACATTCTAACAATATGCAAGAATTACTTTTGTGCAAAAGAATTTTTTTTGCAGGTATCACTTTAACTCTGAAAGAATATTTCAGTTGAACATCATCTTCTTGAACAAGTTCTGAAGAAATCCAAGAAGAATGTGTATTGCTTTGATGAAATAATCTCATGATGTTTTATACAGAAATATTCATTTTAGGGGGAGATTCTTATCTCTTATCCGTTTCTTTTCTTTATCTAAAATAATTTTTGTCATCATCAAAAAGGGGGAGATTGAAAGAACAAGATTAGTTCTGACTCATCTAAAGAGTTTTGATGATAACTAAATTATATTAAAGATAATTTATACTCTGATGAATGTGCTTGAATGTTTCAGTTAATATTCTAACAGAAAACATTCTGAAGTGCTAAGCACAAAGTATGAAGAAGTTCTTTGATGAAAGAACCTTTTCTTCAAGCGCATCTGCTGACTCTAGTAAGACACTTTATTTGTTATATATATCATCTAACTTTTAGCAGGTTCCTTGCTCAGAAGATAACTTGAAAGCAAGCGCTGTTCAAAAGTTCTTAACAAGCAATGCACTGCCTAGAAGATAAGTGAAGCATGTTCTGACTTAAAGACATTGGAAGCAAATTCTGAAACAACGTTAAAACCAACTTGTCTTGTCAAAGCAAAAGGAAACATGTTCTTACATTCTGACGTTTGCTCATTAATGCAAAGACGGCTGAAAGCACTCAAGTGCCTACAACTAGTTTCTTGGAAAATGGAATATTGCAAGGATACACACAAGCATTTAATGCTCTCCATCTTTTATGAAGGCAGCAACGGTCTTATTGTTCCTACTAAATAGAAGGACATTTATTGCAAGACAACAACCAAGTGAACCAATCAATTTTCAATTTAGAAGCAAGAAACTACGTGAAAGATTCTAAGCTCACAAACTTATTGTTCATACAATTTTTGCATTATATTCTAAGTGAAAAATCACAGTTGTGATATAGCTTGATTAGAAGCAAACTCTATTTCATTATCTGTAAAGATTAAACTCCTGTATTTCTTCCTTGAGAGACCAAGTTTGGTCAGATTTCTCAAGCAGACTAGGACTAGTTTTAAGTCTTAGTGGTGTTAGTCACTTGTAAGTTTACTTGTGCATTGTTAGTCACAACAATTGTTGTGTGTTTGTAATCAATTGATTATAGTGGATTAAGTCCTTGTTGAGAAAGGCGAAATCGCCTTGGCGGTTGGACTGGAGTAGTTTGAGTTCAAACGAACCAGGATAAAAATAACTGTGTTCTTCCATTATTGTTTGAGCTTTGTTTTGAAAACGAAAAGAGTCACTTATTCAACCCCCCTTTCTAAGTGTTTTCTTACCCCTTCATCAAGAACTTAAAATATTTTTCTCATGTATTTAAAGAGGGAAATATTTTTGTAGACGAATTTGTTAATCAAAGAATTACTTACTTGATTTAACTTGGTGGAGTTCTTTACACCTTTTTATTATAGAAGTTTTTTCAGAGACTGATTTGACATGCATAACTATAGATTCACATAAGTCTTTCATTCACTTTCATTTTAGTTTGACCCATCCCCCTTCAATTTTGTATTTAATCATAATTTAATTTATATATCACGAATTGATTTATCAAATAATCCATTAGTAAAGTTTTAGATTTTTTACTAGTTGTTTTAATTTAAGAACTTAATTTATTAATTAATTATTTATTGATGTCATAAAAATAGTAAAAAAACATTTACTGATATAATTACAATTACTTATATAAAAATGTATTTTTTGTTGTTATAAAAATTAATATGATATGCCTTAACTGTTAGTCTATTGTATTACACTTCATTTATTTTTAAGAGATTAAAAGTAGTGTGTTGACAGTATAAAATAGATTTACACTTTCACTAAATGGGAGTTCGTCAATCATCTATGTCACACAACTAACCTAAAAATATCAAAGTGACTTGGAAGAATACATGGTGGTGATTGGTTAAAAGTGTAAAGTTATTTTAAAATGTCGTTGTATATCCTTTTTTCTCTATTTTTAATACTATACTTTTAAATATAACTTTAGTAATAATTTTTTGTATTATTACCATATTTTTAATTTTCAACTTACTATTTTTTCTCTATTTTTGTATTATTTCCATTATACTATTTGTTTAATTATATTCGTTATATATATATTCAAACAATTTGTTTAAACCCTCCAAACCTCTCCTCCAATACAATTTTTTAGTTCCCCTGAATTAGAAGAATTATAAATTTTGAATGAAAATAAATCCCCCAAAAATTTATCCATATATATATATATATATACATAGGTTAAATACATCAAAAGGAATATAATTGATTTCATCTACTAAAATATTATAATGGAATCTCTGCCGAAAAAAGATTCCTAAGGAATTCAAGGCAAAAAAGAAAGTCATCAAAGAAAAATCTACGAAGAAGAGAAAAATAGTATTGGTTAGTGTGGTTGTAAATAAGAAAATAAAATTGCAAGAAGATGAAGAAAAAAGAGTCCAAGTTAATGAAACTTCATTAGATCAACTTCATTTCAAGAAACCAACACCTACTTTTATTGGTTATAATGAAGTGAAGAAAACTTTGTCTGATTGGAAACAACAGAAGATACAACGTGAAAGAGAAACAACTTGACTCAAACTTGAGCAAATTAAAAACACAGCTGATTTAAATGGCAACATGGATGCTATGAATGATTTTTACGAGCTCATTAGATCTTCGAGTATTAAGAACTAGGATAAGTTATATACACCAGGGTTTTTGGCTCTGTTGGTTCAATGATTTATAACAAGCATGTAAGGAATTTGTTTATGTATTGGGCTTCTGACTTTCTATTTTTATCCCTTTTGTGATATGTGCATTTTGTTGGGTTGAGCCTTGTTTCTTACTTTGCTATTTTCCGCATGTACAAAACTTCCACTACAGTAATTCCGTTATATGTTATTGGGCTTGAATTTGCTGAGCTGTGATATTTTACTACTTGTATTTCATACTATGAATTAAATTGTACTTTTGTGATTTGCAGTAAAAATGGAATTTTTGGCCCATGATGAGATGTACTTCTGATTTTTGAAACAAAATGTTTATGAGGCCTGCATTTAGGCTTGAACGTCGTTATGTACTTGCTGCTTTGAACACCCTTTTGTGAACAAAAAAAAATAGCCTTTTTTTGTGATTTTGTGATTTGTAATTGGAATTGTGGGCCAATGGCTGAAACTTGAGATTCTGATTATTGTTATTGTTGACTCTTTTGTGGCACTGTGATTTTACTGAGTTACTGTAATGAAATTTTGAGTAACTGAATTGTTTTGGGCTGAATTTGTGATTTTGTACTGGCCTGTTTTTACTGTACTGTGATGTAGTCCTGAGTTAGTGACCATTTGCTTCTCTTTTTGTCTTTTACTGTGATCCAAACAAAAGCCTCTTTGTGCATTTGTTGTAGTAAAGAAAATAAGCCCATGATTAGCATTGTAACTCTGATTTTGCTGTTTGTGAAACTGTGATACGGTGGCCAGAACCGGGACGTGTTTCCCTATTTTTTAAGGAATTGCTGGTTTGCGTTTTGTGTTTGTGTTTGCAAAATGTCGCGGTAAGCAAGAGTCATCACCGTCTTTTATTTTATCCAACAAGAAAAGGAAAAAAGCATAGAAAATTTCATTTTTCGAGATATTTCTGAGTACAGGGGGTAGATTATAGAAAGGGAAGGTATTAGCACCCTTTCCATCCATAGTTATCCACGGGCTCTTAAGTACTTGCTCATAATTTTCAAAATTGCTTCTTTGTGTTTATGGGCTTTGAAAAGTTTTTGTGTTGACTTTGATTTAACTCTTACTTCTGTCTTCAAGAGTGTAATGAAGTGTTTGATTGAGCAAGTACTTAAGAACTAATCTACCTACTCGAAAAAAGAATCGTTCTATGTTTATTTCCTTTAGACAACGCTATCCCACTATTAGTGAATAGGTAGCACCATCGTTGGAGTTTGAGGGTCAATTCGAAAGGGACGTACGGTCACTAAAGCAATGTTAGGACGCCTTAGTAGTAACCCTAAAGTCTTAGATCAATTATCCGAGGCAACAATATCCGAGGCAACCTTTCCGAGGCAACTTTCATCTTTAGACAAAAGGACGACCACTAAAGCATCCTATACTCAATGACCGTTTACCGAAGGCAACCAAGTGGGAGTGTACCCTAGGAGTGCGCATGTGCGAGTGATTCAGTTTCAGATTTATTATCTTTGCACATTTAGGGTTGTCTAACTGTTTTAAAATTAAACATACATTCTTGTCATGCATCCTATATCATACATCTAGCAATTAAATATTTGCGGAATTTAAAATGCGGAAATTAAACTAAGCTTATTACAAGGCTTCGGGTATTTACATAGCCAAAAACAAACCCTTTGAAATTAAAGCGATAAATGAAAATAAAGTCCTAATTTAAACTATTACAAACTGTAGGCAGTTACATCAATATGATAAATAATAAAAATAAGGCGCGCGAGAAAAATTAGAACGAATGCGAACTAGGGTTTTGACCCTTCTATCCTAATTAAAAGAAAACTTGTTTTTTTGTTGTTTTAATATTTTTTAAGAAAAATATTAGGTTTTAAAAATAAATGTACAAATTAATTAGCTAATTTAAATTAATTAATGAAAATAATAAAATGACCTATTTTTGGTTTTTTTGGTTATTTTAGGAAAAAATAAAATATAATTAAGTTAGTAATAAAACCTATTTATTCTAATTATTTTTAAGTTATTTACAAAAAAAGAAATTAAAGTTATCTAAAATTAAATCTAATTAAATTAATAATTTTATTGATAAAAAATACCTAAATCTAATTGGTAAAAAATAATATTTTTGTGATTTTTTGATAAAAAAAGAAAATAATTTGATTGTTAGTAAAATAAATAAATTAATTAATTAAAAGAAATAAAATAAAATAGAAAATAAAATAGAAAGAGAGAATGGGCCTGAATATGGGGGTGTAAAAAGCAGAATTTGGGCCTAAGAAGAGGGAAGTCCACGTTGACTTCTGAGATCCAGCGGATTTGTGTTTGACTAGGCTCATGATGTTCCCTCATGGATGGCCCTTGGATCTGGCCATCTGGCCACTTGGCAAGCTGGATTATGAGGTCACATGATGGACCTTGGTTCTGCATACGCATGTGATTGCCTGAAAGAAAATAATATTGAGAAAAATGGGGGACCTGGGATTCGAACCCAGGTCCTTAAGCAATTGCCAATGCTACGCTCACCACTGCACCATTTGTTGTTTGTTGTACATATAATGAATAATAATAATAATATATAAAACAAAGAATTAGTGGAGGATGACAACAAAACACGCGCCAGAGCTTGAATGGGCCAATGGGGGGCGCCAACTGGTCATCTTCTTCCTCTCTCCGTGGGTAAAAGTCCTAGACTTTTACCTACGGACGTTTGTCCGTTGCTATAAATAGGGTTCGTTCCCAAATCTTCCATGGGCCATATAAATGACACCTAATGCTATGGTTAGATTCGTCTTATCCTCCTGAACATGATGGTACCATTCATGAAAGCTAATTTCACCTGCAATCAAAAACCCTAAAACGGAATCCAAAACCCTAACAATGGTAAAATCCACTAGAGGCCATATAAATGCAATTAATCAATACATGAAGCTTGCAAATGTTTCATGGATCAACAATATATGATTAATTCATCCTAACAATGCCTAAATCATGCTAATCGAATTCAAAATTTCATGGATATCGTGATGGACTTACAACGCTTTTGGGTGCTGGAAAGGCTTGGTTCTTCATTGCTTTGGCTTGTTGGGAGTCTCAAGAATCGATTGAGATAGCTGGAAGGCCTTGAGGATGCCTAGAACACTGAATTCGATCTTGCACTTTTTCTTGATTTTTCCAGTTTTGTTCTCCTTGTTGCGCCTCTTTCTAACCTAGCTTTGGGTCTGCACGCACTCTATATGTATTGAGGAGTGAATTAGGTTTGAAAACCTGGCTTCAATCTTCATCCATTAATGAGTTTGATCTTGATTTGATTCACCTTAAAATCTTTCCAAAAATGGCCTAAATCCAATCTTTTTGTACACACCATACCTTGATACGAATTTGAATACTTGCTAGCTGTAATTTAAAACCTGAAACAAGCACAAAATCTTTTGTTTTCAATATTTTGGATTTTATATGATTTGTTTTGATTTAAATTGAATTAATTCAAATAAAAATCAAAATATATAATAAAAACATGATAAGGACAAGTGGCAAAGGCTAGAGCTTGTGGACTATGTTGCCAACTAAAAACAAGTGAAAAAGATTGGACCCATTTGGAAAAAATTGAAGTTTTAGGGATAGTTGACTTTTGGCAATTTTGCAAAAAAGGCCAACTTCACCAATGCATAACTTCCTCAATTTTGACTCTTTAAAGGTGTTCTCTGACTTTTAAGAAAGCTTGATATGTCCCCTAATAAACCCTTTGGGTATCATCTAAATTTGATGTTCCATGCTCATGTATGAAGCTTTGACAAAAAAGGTGTTTTTGTTGACTTTCCAAAATGACCTATAATGTCCAAATTCATAACTTCTGGTGAGTGCATATTTTGAACTTGGAAGATGAATATGGATTGTAGGTAATTGAATCCTATTCATAATGATATTTGTATGGCTCATTTCTCATAAAGTATGAGAAAGTTATGCTTGGTCAAAGTTGAGTTGACTTTTCCTGCAAAACCATAATTTAGCAACTTTTGAGTCTTGATGAATTATGAGCAATCCTTGATGAATCATGATCAACCCTTGATCAAATGATGAAATATACTTCAAAATGAGGATGTTGACCAAAAATCTTGAAGTTTGACTATATGTAGGCCACAATTGACTTTTCCCTAGCATAGTCGATTTTCAGGCCTCTGAGCAATTGACTGAGCTAACTTCCTCTGCAAGGCTTGAAACTTGACATGGATGATCTTGATAACATATTAGGACATTGGTGAGCATTTGGGATCACTTTGACTCAAGTATCTTGATGCAACGTGAAACCCTAATTTGAGGTGGACTGCCTTAGGAGAGAGCTTGTCTGGCCAACCCTTGGACTACCTTGAGCAACTTGAGGATCTTTCTTGAAATGTTTTGAGAAATATGGGAGGTAAAATTTTGGGGTACAACAGCTGCCCCTGTTCAATCTACTTAAACCTGAGGATGTAGATTGGCTTTCGTTCCTTTCGTGATCTGAAGGTGGAAGAGGATTGAACACTAGAGTGCCCAGAAATTTGCACTCGCATGAAGTTGTAATTGTCTTGTGACGTCGAGAATGGGTTTAATGATGCCATTTGGAGACTGATGACGGGAGATGGGCTTAAAGATGCCATCCAAAGGAGTGTCGATCGCATAAGAGATTCCTTAGCGAGAGCTTGTATACCTGTTGTTGAGGAAGATTCCGCTGGGGAAGGTTAATCTCTGTTGAAAGAAGTAGAATTTTAGGAGCTCCGTCGTCCATTATTCTGCTGGTGAGTCATCTCTGTTTGAATTTTAGGAACTTCGGTTGTCCGTATTCTACTGAGGAGTCATCTCTATCGAATTTTAGGAACTTCGGTCGTCCGTATTCTACTGAGGAATCATCTCTGTTGAATTTTAGGAACTCCGGCCGTCCGTATTATACTGAGGAAACATCTCTGTCGAATTTTAGGAACTTTGGTCATCCGTATTCTACTGAGGAAACATCTCTGTTGAATTTTAGGAACTTCGGTCATTCGTATTCTACTGAGGAGTCATCTCTATCAAATTTTAGGAGCTTCGGTCGTCCGTATTCTACTGAGGAAACATCTCTGTCGAATTTTAGGAACTTTGGTCGTCCATATTCTACTGAGGAAACATCTCTGTTGAATTTTAGGAACTTCGGTCGTCTGTATTCTACTGAGGAAACATCTCTGTCGAATTTTAGGAACTTTGGTCGTCCGTATTCAACTGGGGATTAAACTATTATCAGTCGTACCCGAGCTTCACAGCTTGAATTTTGCGAGAATTTGATTGTATCCTTCCTGAAAGGTAACAATTAGCTGTATGTAATGCATGATATGTATCAGGCAATGATGTTCTCAAAATAAATGAGATTGTGTTGTATGATGCATATGCATGTGTCATGATGTATGGAAATGTGATGTTTTTAGTTAGGGAAAATAAATCCCGGATTGCTGCTGGAGTAAAGAGTTGAATTCTTTGTTTCCGCTGGGGATAGTGAATGAAGATGATTGTGAGAATAAACCTGCGGGAGAGGATAACTCCGCTGGGGAATAAACTGATGAGGAAATGCCTCTGTGGGGAGGACATATTCTGCTAGAGGATCTGTTGATTTGGAAGAATAACCTCAGCCGTGGATGAATTATCGTTGTTGGTGATAATGAAACCTGTTGGGGATTGAATTTCTGTTTGTGAAAGGAATGAACTCCGCTGGGGATGATTTTCCAGTTGCGACTTCACTGGGGATAACCTTTTAGGCTTTACTGGGGACAATCCTCCAGCCTCTACTGGGGATAATTCTCCAAACTCCAATGGGGATGATTTTCCAGTGCTGATGATAGATAAACTCTGCTTGGGGAGAATTTTACCAACTCATTCGCGGTTGCGAACCTCAGCTGGGGAGAGTTAACACTACTATCTTTTTCTTACTCGGCAGGGAGTGAACATACCTTAGTCATATTCTTCAGCTAAATATATTCCTGTACCTGGTGGACAGAGCAACTGTAAGGTCTGGACAATTCTTATTTTCCCCTGTTCCTGATATTACGAGTAATCGTCTTTTGTCTCGCATGTAAATATTTATGAGCAGCAATTATTGTCAAATGTATATATCAAAAATGAACATTGGACGTTCTTGCAAAACAAAACAGAAAAAAGAAAACAGTTTGAAATTTCTTTTGTGAAAATGAATTGTATTGACCTTGAAGTTTGGCCTGTAAATAGGCGTTTTTGTACAAGAGGCTGACGTCCTAGTAACAGAACACCGCCGAATGATAGAATTTACACAATTTATGAAAAACAAATCAAAACAGTTATGTGAACAATCCCATTGGGTTCCAACTCTGCTATTGCCTTTATTTCTTCAAGCATCTCATCACTTTGCTACTTGGTTGAAGGTAGATCAGATTGATTAGTGTCGTCCGAGCTTGATAGTCGATATTGAAGTTTGGTTGTAAGGTGATCCAATGAGACATAGTGTTACGCTTTAAATTTTTGCCTGGACTGCGGTTTCGGGTTTTCAGTTCACCGGGATACCCTTTTTTGCCCAAGCCGCCTTTTCAAGTTTTCGACTTGCCGGGTGTACGGATTTTTTCATTTTCATCCCTTATTTTTTCTCAAACCCTTTTGGTTCGCCGGGAAGCCCTTATTTTTGCCTAAGCCAGTCGACCTAGCAGGTCTTTTATTATGCTTAGTATATTTTCACTATGTCTGTATTGACGGGGTGAGGAAGGTCGTCACCATCCATGGTGGTTAGAATCATAGCTCTTCGTGAGAAAATGTTCTTAACCACAAATGGCCCTTCGTACGTAGGGGTCCATTTGCCCCTGGGATCACCTTGTGGTAGGATGATGCGCTTGATTACCAGATCCCCTACTTGATACTCTTGTCGTCTAACTTTCTTGTTAAATGCCTTGATCATCCTCTTTTGATACGTTTGACCATGATAAATAGCAGTAAGTCTCTTTTTGTCGATTAATTTCAGCTGATCAAGCCGGGTCTGAATCCAGTCATCTTCGCTCAAACCTGCATCCTTCATAATCCGAAGAGAGAGTATCTGAACTTCAATGGGCAAGACTGCCTCCATATCATATACCAAGGACTATGGTGTTGCCCCTGTTGACGTCCGCGCTGAGGTACGATATTCATGAAGAGAAAATGGTAACATCTCGTGCCAATCTTTGTATGTCACCGTCATCTTCTGCACAATCTTCTTAATGTTCTTATTAGCCGCTTCAACAGCCCTATTCATCTCCGGCCGGTAGGGAGAAGAGTTGTGATGCTGTATCTTGAACTTCTTGTAGAGCTCGGTGATCATCTTATTATTGAGATTTGTACCATTGTCCGTAATGATCCTCTCTGGTATACCGTATCGACAGACCAGGTTGTGTCGAATAAACCGTTCCACGACATTCTTGGTTACAGTAGCAAAGGAAGCTACCTCAACCCACTTTGTAAAGTAATCAATAGCTACCAGGATGAAACGATTCCCGTTATATGCCGTAGGTCTGATCTCGCCGATCATATCAATGCCCCACATGGAGAAAGGCCAAGGTGCCGCCAAGACATTCAGAGGAACTGGAGGTATATGCACCTTATCAGCATAGACTTGGCACTTATGACAGGTCCGAGAATGCTGATAACAATCGGCTTCCATAGTAGACCAATAATATCCTGCCCGTAGGATTTTCTTTGCCATGGTGTGTCCACTGGAATAAGTTCCGAAAGTACCTTCATGTAACTCTACCATAATTCTTTCTGCCTCGTTCTTATCCACACAATGCAGTAAGGTCGAATCATGGTTACGTTTGTAAAGGATACCATTAATGATGAAGAACTTCGCTGCAAACCTCCTCAGAAACTTCTTATCATTAACAGATGCACCCTCGGGGTATTCCTGAGCCTCAAGATACCTCTTTACCTAATGAAACCAGGGTTTTTCTGTTACCTCTTCAGTCTCAATGTCACGGAAATGTGCGGGTTCGTCCAACCTTTCAATGGTAATCTGGGGAGCCTCGTTGTCCCATATGACCTTGAACATAGAAGACATCATAGCTAGCGCGTCCGCCAACTGATTTTCCTCTCTAGGGAAGTGTTCAAGGTTATCTCCCCGAAGTGTGGGAGTAACGTCAGTACATACTCTTTGTAAGTGTGATCGGTGGAAATAGAACTGACTGTTTTAAAATGCTGGTTCGCAAAATGTCGCGGTAAGCAAGAGTCGCCACCGTCTTTTATGTTCTCCAACAAGGAAAGGACAAAAGCACAACAAAATTCCTTTTCGAGATGTTTCTCGGTTCGGGAGGTAGATTATAGAAAGGGAAGGTGTTAGCACCCTTTCTATCCGTGGTTATCCACGGGCTCTTAGGTACTTGCTCACTATGTTTTCAAAAATTGTTTGCTTTTCTTGTGTATGTGGGTTTTGAAAAAAGTTTCGTTTGAAAACTTCTAGGTAACTCTTGTATCCGTCCTCAAGAGTGTATGAAGTATTTGTTTGAAAACTTTTTGAAAGTGTAGGTGCGAAAAGTTTTTTTTGTTTTTGAAAGAGCAAGTACCCAGGAGAAATCTACCTACTCTAAGGAATTAAGCTGTGTAAATGTCCTTTAGACAGTACTATCCCACTATTGAGGAGTAGGTAGCACCGTCGTTGGAGTTATTCGGGTCAATTCGATTATAGGGACATGTGTGGTACCAAAGCAATAGTAGGACGCTTTAGCGGTAACCCTAATGTCCTAGATCCTTTTTATCCGAGGCAACCGTTTCGAGGCAACTGGATCTTTAGACAGGAGGGCGACCTCTAAAACACCCTATACTTGACGACCACGTCGAGGCAACCAAGTGAGGCGTACCCTAGGAGTGGCATGTGCACGTGTGTCCAGTTTCAGTTTAAATTATCTTTGAACATGAATTATGGTGAGCTACGGATTGATTTTATTTTTCAGACAAGTCTTGCATGCATATTTAACAGTTAATAATCATGCGGAAAATAAATTGCAGAAAGTTGAATCTACGCTATTACAAGGCGTCGGGTATTTACATCGCCAAAAACATAACCCTTGAAAATAAATGCAGAAAGTAAAATAAAGCGATAAAAGTCCTAATTATCTATTACATCCTTGGAGCAGATACATAAATATAATCAAAATAGGAATTAAAAATAAATATGCGCGCGAAAGAATTGAGTCAGGACATCCTTAGGGTTTTGACCCTTTTTGAGAAAAGAAAGAAATTTGGTCCTTTTTTGGCAATTAATTAAAATTAAACCTAATTTACTAATTAATCAATTAATTAAAAGAAGAAGTATTTTTTGTTTTTTTTATGTTTTAATGAAAATAAAAAGGGAATTAAAAGTATCAAGAAAACCCTAATTCTAATTTATTTTAAGTTATTGAGAAAAAGTCAAATTTAACCTAATTAAACTAAGTTAATTATAGAATTTATTTACAAAATAATAATTAAGGTGAAATTAATAATTAATAATAAAAAAATATTTACATTTTAATGGTCTGAATTTATTATGAAAATTAATTAATTTGGGAGTTAAATAATAATAATGATAATTAAATAATAAGAATAAAAATTAAAATGTAAAAGAAAGAGGAATAGAGAAACCAGGGGTGCTGGGCCAGCTTGGAGGTGTTGAAACAATTATCCAGCCCATTAACAATCAAGCCACGTTTGACTTTCCTGGTTGTCCAGCGCGTGGTTGACTTGAGAACATGGTGGTCAGCACCTCATGCCCTTCAGATTTGTGTTGGAAGACAACTGGCGTCTGGGATTGGAAGGAATATGGTGGACATCACTGGAAAGCGCTGCATGAGAATATGTTAGAAAAAATATCATAGGGCTTTGGGTGGACCTGGGAATCGAACCCAGGTCCCAATGGTTATATGCCAACTCACTAACCACTAAGCCAACTGAACGCCTTTGTTATTATAATGAACAAGGAATATAATATGTAAAAACAACAATTATGCTGGAATAAAAACGCGCGTTATTTAAACCAACCAATGATGCGCTTACACGCCTTCATCTTCCTCATTCACACCTGCAAAAAACAAATGGATAGCGGGGGTTTTTAACCCCCACAAAATAGGACGAGGAAAAATAGCGAATAGGTGTAGGATTAACATAAATTGTTCGCGAGGGTCTCAGTGTGTTCGTCTCATCCTGACGGTCTCAACCATGGGTCTTAGAGGTGCTAATTTTTCTTGTATAGCAAAGCCCTAATTTGAAAGCTTCGAAACCCTAAATTTCATCAATGGCAATTTATGATTCTGGACACCATAATGCAATTCACCTGTACCATTAGCTTCAGAGAGGTTCTAGCAATGTAAAGCACACAAAAAAATCGCGTTAATGATGCATGAATAATGAGTTACGATTATAGAAAAAATCACCAAACCGTGAGTCTATTCTGGGCGATTCCTATAGCTTTAATGCTTGTTTTTGATTGCTACACGCTTCTGGGAATCCCTGCAGTAGATTAGAATCAATAGAAAGCTTTGAATCATGCTGGAATGCCAAAAACGGTTTTCACTTTTTCTTGGATTTTTTCAATGTTGTTATGGCTTTGTATGCAGCAATCTCACATCCACATGAATAGGGTTAGGTTCTGTATATATAATGGACTGAATTAGGTTACAATCTTTGACCAAAAATCCATGGAATTATGGTTTGTATATTTGATTGAAAATCAAATATTTTTCAATCTTTTTGATTGACAAAACTTGCTAATTTTGGAGATTTTGGTCCCCTTGATTGATACACGAAATCTCCAGCATATGTTGACCACTTTTGCTTCACAAAAAGATTGAGAAAACCATATCTTGATATTTTCCTACAATTAAATGAATTAAATGAATTAATATTGATTAAAAATTCAATTAATTAATAAAAAATAAGAAAATAATTCAATTTAATCTCAATGGGTCGTGCATAGGCCTTGGACAATGTTTCAAGAAGAAATTTGAGGCCCATTAGCAAAAATGATGTGTTTTGAGCAAAGTTGACTTTTGCAAATTCACAAACATTTCCCAACTTCTCTAATACATATCTTGCTCAATTTTGATCCTATAAACATGTTCTTGGACATTTTGGAAAGGTCTTGAAGTCCTCTAACCAATGCCTTTGGTCTCATGTCATTTGGATTTACCAATCTCAAGTTATGGTCTTTGACTTAAAGTGCATTTTTGTTGACTTTTGAAATTGACCTATAATGTAGAAATTGATAACATTTTGTGAGAGCATTTCTTGGACTTGGAGTGTGAAGATGATTTGTAGGAAATGTCATCCCCTTTAAAATGAGAATTGGATGGGATTTTTCTGATGAACCATGAAAAAGTTATGCCCTGGTCAAGTTACAGTTGACTTTTCAGTTTTCCAAAAATAGTAACTTTTGCATCTTTGATGATTTTTGAGCCATGCTTGAGGAATCATGATCAAGACTTGATCAAATGATATTTGTGAGCTCAAAATAAGATGTTGGCCAAAAATTCTGACTTTTGACTGCCAAATGACCATTTTACCCCTACAGTTGACTGTGAAGCAAATGGAGCTTTTGACTGTGCAATTTGCCACTGTGAGTCTTGAGACTTGACATGTAGATGCTTGAGAATATATATAGGCCTATGGGACTTTATTGAGCCATTGAAAACCTCAAATTCCTTGAGAGAAGCAAAACCCTAATTTTGACTGGCTTAGGAGGCAGTTGGACTGTGCAACCCTTGAGAGATCTTGAACCATTTGGAAATGATTCTTGATAAACCTTGAAGATGTAGATGCTTGAGAATATATATAGGCCTATGGGACTTGATTGAGCCATTGAAAACCTCAAATTCCTTGAGAGAAGCAAAACCCTAATTTTGACTGGCTTAGGAGGCAATTGGACTGTGCAACCCTTGAGAGATCTTGAACCATTTGGAAATGATTCTTGATAAACCTTGAAGAATATGGGAGGGAAAATTTTGGGGTACAACAGTTGCCCCTGTTCAATCTTCTTAAACCTGAGGATGTAGATTGGCTTGCGTGCCTTTCGTGATCCGAAGGTGGAAGATGATTGAACACTAGAGTGCCCAGAAATTTGCACTCACATAGTGGAGTATCAGCAATGTGATGTCGGAAATGGGCTTATAGATGCCATTTGGAGAGATGGTGGATAAGAGGATGGGCTTATAGATGCCATCTGAAGATGTGACAGAATCTTGTCGGGAATGGGCTTATAGATGCCATTTGGAAATGTAATGGATAGTTGTGGAGATGGGCTTAAAGATGCCATCTGGAGATTGTTTGTTGAATTGTGATCTTGTAAGTTGAATGAGGGAACCTGCGTAGGGTTGCCTGATGATGAGCTCGTGTAAAACTGCATCTTGGAAAGAAGGAAACCTGTGTAGGGTTGACTGATGATGAGTCTGTGTGAAACTGTATCTTGGAATGAAGGAAACCTGTGTAGGGTTGACTGATGATGAGTCCGTGTGAAACTGCATCGGGAATGAAGGAAACCTGTGTAGGGTTAACTGACGATGAGTCCGTGTGAAACTGCATCGGGAATTGAGAAGGAAACCTGTGTAGAGTTTCTTTGATGATGAGCCCGTGTAAAACTGCATCTGGAAAGAGAGAACCTGTGTAGGGCCGCCTCATGATGAGTCCGTGTAAAACTGCATCCTGGAAGAAAGAAAACCTGTGTAGGGTTGACTGATGATGAGTCCGTGTGAAACTGCATCTTTGGAAAGAGAGAACCTGTGTTGGGTTTCTTGATGACGAGTCTTTGTAAAACTACGTTTGGAAAGAGAGAACCTGTATAGGGTTTCTTGATGACGAGTCCGTGTAAAACTACGTATGGAGCTGAGAAGGAACCGGTGTAGGGTTACTTCGGGATAAATTCGTGTAAAACTTCTGGATGAACCGGGGTAAGGTTACTGTGACAAGTTCGTGTGAAACTTCAGGATGAACCGGGGTAAGGTTACTGCAGGATAAGTTCGTGTGAAACTTCTGGATGAACCGGGGTAAGGTTATCTTGAGATAAGTTCGTGGGAAACTTCGTCTTGGAACTGAGGAGGAACCGGTGTAGGGTTGCCTGAGGAAGAGTCCGTGTAAAACTTCGTCTTGATTTTGAGAAAGAACCGGTGTAGGGTCGCCTGGCGATGAGTCCGTGTAAAACTTCATCTTGGAAATAGGAAGGAACCGGTGTAGGGTTTCCTGATGATGAGTCAGTGTAAAACTACATCTGAAGTTGAGAAGGAACCGGTGTAGGGTTTCCTGATGATGAGTCCGTGTAAAACTACATCTGAAGTTGAGAAGGAACCGGTGTAGGGTTTCCTGATGATGAATCCGTGTAAAACTACATCTGAAGTTGAGAAGGAACCGGTGTAGGGTTACTATATGATGAGTCCGTGTAAAACTACATCTGAAGTTGAGAAGGAACCGGTGTAGGGTTACTTTATGATGATCAAGTAGATAATTATCTTGTCTGGTATCAGGTATAGATCTACAATCAGTCGTCCACAGATATACCCTGGCTAGATACAGGTATCGAATCTGGAACTGCAAAGGTAGATGGTAATCATCTTTTGATTGACCTTTTTTCCTGAGAAGGAAAAACGTTAGCTGTATGTAATGTCATGATGCATGAACTGCATGCTGTCATGATGTTCTCAAGAATAAATGAGATTATGTGATATAATGCGTATATTCATGTATCATGATGTATGAAAATGTGATGTTAAATGTTTATGAATGTATTTTAGTCTGGGAAAATAAATCCTTGACGAATGCCGGGAGTTTTTTGAATCCTGGGTTGATGTTGCAGAGTAGAAATCTTCGTTTCCGCTGGGGACGATGATTGCAAGAATAAACCGGTAGGAGAAGATGACTCCGTTGGGAAACAAACTTGTCGAAGAGATTAATCTGCGGGGAATTACTCTGTGGGAAGAGATACTTTGCTGAGATTTTGATGATAACTCCGCTGGGGATTCCGTTGATAAGCCCTTGTTGGGGAATTTGATGAACTCCGCTGGGGGATAGGAAGAACTTCGCCGAGGACGATATTTCCGTGGTAATTAGCTGAGGATAACCCAATTAGACCCTGGTGGGGAACAACCTTTGAGTATGGCTGGGAGAGAGATTTGTATTCTGCAGGGGACAAGCTTCCAGAATCTACTGGGGAATTGATTCAACTCTCCTGGGGAAACTTTTGGACTGTACTGGGGAAATGGCTCCACTGGGGTGTCTGGTATTCCGCCATGGAACAATCTTATATTAAGACTGCCGAGGACGCTTGCTTAGGAACATCTGTATACTCTGCTAGGGAATATTGAGATCTTCTGGGGATGTCCAACTTCCTTAAGGCTGGCAGTAGACTAACTCAGCTTGGGGAGAGTGTTGCTGACTTGCTAGGGACATTGTGCCTTTTCAGGGCTGATGGGAGACCAACTCTACTTGGGGAGAGCGTTGCTGAGTCTTGCCTGACTCTGCGGGGAGTGAAGATGTCCTGGTCATATTATTCAGCTGAACATACTTTGTACCTGGAGGGAAGAACATCTTGTACAGTTCGGACAATCCTTATTGCCCCAGCTTCTGTGGGAGAAGGTACCTGTGGAGGTGCTTGATAACTGCCGATTGACAAATCTTCTTCTGGTAGGCAAGTGATAGGACATAGTCGTACGCTTTGATCCCTAATTGCCTGGACCTCCCTTTCGGGTTTTCAGTCCATCGGGATACCCATTTTTGCCCAAGCCGCCTTTTCAGGTTTTCGACTTGCCGGGTGTACAGATTTTCTTTCATTTCATCCCTTATTTTTGCCCGAACCCTTTTGGTTCGCCGGGAAGCCCTTATTTTTTCCTAGGCCAGTCGACCTAGCGAGTCTTTGATTATGCGTAGTATTTTTTGACTATGTCCTTGCTCTCAGAATGTAGGGAGTTGTCACTATCAGTATCATGGTGTTGCCATACTACCAGAAGATCTTCGTTTGATCATGCAAGATTTGTAGCTGGAACTCATGCCCAATGCCCCAAGTGACTCAGGCGGAGATTTGCCCCAGGCTATTTGGCCTTTGAGAGATTCTCTGAATCTTGACCTGACTGCCCCAGATGATGGATGATGATCATGCCGTGCCCCTTGATTGGAAGTGTTTTTCCATTTGATGTGATCCTTTTGAGAAGATTCTTGTTCACTGGATATTCATCGTGCGAATTTCTCTGCTGTTTGAACAAATAGTCATATGCAAACAATGTTATTTTAAGAATGCAAAGCTTATGTCTGTCTTGAAGTTTTTGAAAATGCATTTTTCAGTAAAACAAGCAAATTTTGTAAAATGTGATGTCAACTCAAGATTTTACAGCGAACCCTTATAGGAGTCAGGATACCTTTTGTAACAGTATGCTTTCGAACTAACCCATGCTTCAGCTAGGACTTTTTAAGGGTTATAACGTGGCCTGGTTCACGGTTTAAGAAACAAAGGATAAAGGCTCAAAATTTATTTGTACCCACCCGCTCTTCGTGATGTTCTTCAATCCTAAACTCAGCTAATCGTGCATTAGACCTTGTTTGAGTCTTTGCTCTGATATTCCAGTGATGGTTCAGATATTGACAATTTATTTTGAATAGGCAGTCATTTTTTTTGTCGAGGGTTTGTAGGACCTCTTTCTTTTTGGTTTTTATTATCCCTGTTTTTTTTGCCTGAACTGTTTCTTTTTGTATTTACAGTCAGCGGGATGCCCCAGTTTTGTAAGTCTCCTTCATAGGTTTTGACTTATTGGGCTTTTATTTTGAGAGACAATGACTGTCTGCCTTTATGACTGTTCGAAACTATCACTGTCTTTTGTTTTTGGAAGGACTTCTTTGATGCCGTCCATTGTGCACCTGGATCAACTGAGAAAACTACCCTGCCCCAGGTTATGATTAAGGGTTTTAATTTTTGAGAAGAAAAACTCCGACTTCTTTGGCTCAAAGGGGTTGACTAGGGATTATCTTCCTTATTACTCCACTGTTTAGGATTTGAAACAATGCATGTACCTCATCAGTGGGGTCTATTCAAAAGCATACTGTAAAGATCGTGGTATCGTTTTCGTCATCATCCCTCAAGAGGCTTAGAATTTTTAATCGAGAGTTGAACATCACAAAAAAATGAGAGCAATTTGAATATAGTGAATACGAATGGATTGATTCAAAACAGACATATGCAATGCATTGATATAGTAACAAAGTTTGACATGAATAAATGTTCGAACACTCAAAAGAAAATTACAACTTGAAAATTCCAATGAACAAAAGACATTCTCAATGATTTGGTGACGGATCAGTGATCAAACTTGATCTCCTTGGCATCAATCAAGTCTTGGATCTTGTTCTTCAAACTCCAACAGTGGTCGGTGTCATGTCCAGGACTGTCAGAATGGTAGGCACATCTCACACTCGGGTTATACCGGGAAGAGGAAGTGTTGGGGTTCTTAGGAGGGTCCCTTAACATTACCAGATTCAGTCTCAACAGGCGTTGTAAAGCTTGAGACGGCGACACGTTGAGCTTGGTGAATTGCCTCCTAGGCTTGTTTGGCTTGCTCTGATCAACCCGTTGTTCTTGGCGAGGTCGTTGTTGGACCTGTGAAGTAGTAGCAGCTTGGAGAGGTCTATTCATCGAACCAAACCTTTGACTTCTTGGAGGCTGATTACCGGTTTGGTCCCCAGCCTTGACTACTTGCTTCATACTGTCTTGCTGAAGCTGGTTGATCACAGTTCTCAACTCTTCTTGCTCCCGAGCCTTGGATAAGGGCCATCTGCCCCAGCATCTGAGTCCTCATTGCATCTACCTCGGCTTGTAGATGTTTCAGCCGTTCATCCTCACTGTCTTCTGGACTGTTCTTGACCAAATTCCCCATGAGGAGCGTTCTCAACTCTTCCTGCCCCTTGGATAGGCTTAGGAAGATTTCCCTGAACTGAGTCTCTTGAGCATGGAGATCTTGGTTGTCTTGTTGGGAAGCCATTGCTGAAATAAACAGCGAAGAAGGTAAATGACCTGTAACAAGGGTACCTGTAATGCAATGATATGTATGTATGCAATGTTTTCAAGGATCTCGCGGGGTAAACAAGAAAATTGTCAGAATCTGGTAGCTTGATTGAAGGAACTTCATGTTGTTGAGAGTCCTTCTTCAAGAGTCAAAGCTCACCATATCGAGTGGGTCATAGCCCCTGACTCACGTTGTCAACCTTGGCTAGAGGAAAATAAATCCCCTTTGCCCCTTGCTAGACAATTGGTTCATCATGACCTACATCACAGGCCCTTGAGATCCTTGAAATGGGTTAGTCCTTATGCAAGATGTATGCAGGTTAGTCCTTATGCAGGATGCATGCAATGTTATGATGGTATGATGTTATGATAAAGCACACCACAAGTATTCACAGAAGGCAAACATGATAAGGCACACAAGTCACACAAGACAGCCCTTAGAGTTTAGGCCAGCATGAAGTTTAGGTACTACCCTCTTTCAGTTTCGTTGGTTAAGACCTGTCCTAGAAAATAGTAATCGGGTTCTAGAGGATCTCAATATCACTGACTACCCTCAATCGGTCATAACTCCAGCTTCGCAATCTTTTCTTGTGGCCGGAACCATCGCGAGAGTTTAGCCTCAATGAGTGTAGCATACTGCTACTGTTCTATGGCCAAGTTGGGTCAATTTAGGGTTCTAAGGTCGGTTGGTGCTTAATGACTCCTCAGAAGACCCATATTCTCCTTGTTCCAACACAAGGGATATCGGTACAGACCAAGGTGTCACACCAACGTAGCCACTGCTTCACCCGTGTCGGTCTACGCCGGACAGGTCCCTCACAGCTTATGCTACCTAAAGGGTATTCCACAGATCCGGGTTAGGATCTATGAAACTCCGATGCAAGCCCACAAATATTAAAGCAAACAAAGGATTCAATTGAAAACATAAGAGTGATCTAATCCTAAGGTACACCTCACTTATTTATCCCCAGCAGAGTCGCCAGTTCTGTGATCGGTGGAAATAGAACTGACTGTTTTGAAATGCTGGTTCGCGAAATGTCGCGGTAAGCAAGAGTCGCCGCCGTCTTTTATGTTCTCCAACAAGGAAAGGACAAAAGCACATCAAAATTCCTTTTCGAGATGTTTCTCGGTTCGGGAGGTAGATTATAGAAAGGGAAGGTGTTAGCACCCTTTCTATCCGTGGTTATCCACGGGCTCTTAGGTACTTGCTCACTATGTTTTCAAAAATTGTTTGCTTTTCTTGTGTATGTGGGTTTTGAAAAAAGTTTCGTTTGAAAACTTCTAGGTAACTCTTGTATCCGTCCTCAAGAGTGTATGAAGTATTTGTTTGAAAACTTTTTGAAAGTGTAGGTGCGAAAAGTTGTTTTTGTTTTTGAAAGAGCAAGTACCCAGGAGAAATCTACCTACTCTAAGGAATTAAGTTGTGTAAATGTCCTTTAGACAGTACTATCCCACTATTGAGGAGTAGGTAGCACCGTTGTTGGAGTTATTCGGGTCAATTCGATTATAGGGACATGTGTGGTCACCAAAGCAATAGTAGGACGCTTTAGCGGTAACCCTAATGTCCTAGATCCTTTTTATCCGAGGCAACCGTTTCGAGGCAAATGGATCTTTAGACAGGAGGGCGACCTCTAAAACACCCTATACTTGACGACCACGTCGAGGCAACCAAGTGAGGCGTACCCTAGGAGTGGCATGTGCACGTGTGTCCAGTTTCAGTTTAAATTATCTTTGAACATGCATTATGGTGAGCTATGGATTGATTTTATTTTTCAGACAAGTCTTGCATGCATATTTAACAGTTAATAATTATGCGGAAAATAAATTGCGGAAAGTTGAATCTACGCTATTACAAGACGTCGGGTATTTACATCGCCAAAAACATAACCCTTGAAAATAAATGCGGAAAGTAAAATAAAGCGATAAAAGTCCTAATTATCTATTACATCCTTGGAGCAGATACATAAATATAATCAAAATAGGAATTAAAAATAAATATGCGCGCGAAAGAATTGAGTCAGGACATCCTTAGGGTTTTGACCCTTTTTGAGAAAAGAAAGAAATTTGGTCCTTTTTTGGCAATTAATTAAAATTAAACCTAATTTACTAATTAATCAATTAATTAAAAGAAGAAGTATTTTTTGTGTTTTTTATGTTTTAATGAAAATAAAAAGGGAATTAAAAGTATCAAGAAAACCCTAATTCTAATTTATTTTAAGTTATTGAGAAAAAGTCAAATTTAACCTAATTAAACTAAGTTAATTATAGAATTTATTTACAAAATAATAATTAAGGTGAAATTAATAATTAATAATAAAAAAATATTTACATTTTAATGGTCTGAATTTATTATGAAAATTAATTAATTTGGGAGTTAAATAATAATAATGATAATTAAATAATAAGAATAAAAATTAAAATGTAAAAGAAAGAGGAATAGAGAAACCAGGGGTGCTGGGCCAGCTTGGAGGTGTTGAAACAATTTCCCAGCCCATTAACAATCAAGCCACGTTTGACTTTCCTGGTTGTCCAGCGCGTGGTTGACTTGAGAACATGGTGGTCAGCACCTCATGCCCTTCAGATTTGTGTTGGAAGACAACTGGCGTCTGGGATTGGAAGGAATATGGTGGACATCACTGGAAAGCGCTGCATGAGAATATGTTAGAAAAAATATCATAGGGCTTTGGGTGGACCTGGGAATCGAACCCAGGTCCCAATGGTTATATGCCAACTCACTAACCACTAAGCCAACTGAACGCCTTTGTTATTATAATGAACAAGGAATATAATATGTAAAAACAACAATTATGCTGGAATAAAAACGCGCGTTATTTAAACCAACCAATGATGCCCTTACACGCCCTCATCTTCCTCATTCACACCTGCAAAAAACAAATGGATAGCGGGGGTTTTTAACCCCCACAAAATAGGACGAGGAAAAATAGCGAATAGGCGTAGGATTAACATAAATTGTTCGCGAGGGTCTCAGTGTGTTCGTCTCATCCTGACGGTCTCAACCATGGGTCTTAGAGGTGCTAATTTTTCCTGTATAGCAAAGCCCTAATTTGAAAGCTTCGAAACCCTAAATTTCATCAATGGCAATTTATGATTCTGGACACCATAATGCAATTCACCTGTACCATTAGCTTCAGAGAGGTTCTAGCAATGTAAAGCACACAAAAAATCGCGTTAATAATGCATGAATAACGAGTTACGATTATAGAAAAAATCACCAAACTGTGAGTCTGTTCTGGGCGATTCCTATAGCTTTAATGCTTGTTTTTGATTGATACACGCTTCTGGGAATCCCTGCAGTAGATTAGAATCAATAGAAAGCTTTGAATCATGCTGGAATGCCAAAAACAGTTTTCACTTTTTCTTGGATTTTTTCAATGTTGTTATGGCTTTGTATGCAGCAATCTCACGTCCACATGAATAGGGTTAGGTTCTGTATATATAATGGACTGAATTAGGTTACAATCTTTGACCAAAAATCCATGGAATTATGGTTTGTATATTTGATTGAAAATCAAATATTTTTCAATCTTTTTGATTGACAAAACTTGCTAATTTTGGAGATTTTGGTCCCCTTGATTGATACACGAAATCTCCAGCATATGTTGACCACTTTTGCTTCACAAAAAGATTCAGAAAACCATATCTTGATATTTTCCTACAATTAAATGAATTAAATGAATTAATATTGATTAAAAATTCAATTAATTAATAAAAAATAAGAAAATAATTCAATTTAATCTCAATGGGTCGTGCATAGGCCTTGGACAATGTTTCAAGAAGAAATTTGAGGCCCATTAGCAAAAATGATGTGTTTTGAGCAAAGTTGACTTTTGCAAATTCACAAAAATTTCCCAACTTCTCTAATATATATCTTGCTCAATTTTGATCCTATGAACATGTTCTTGGACATTTTGGAAAGGTCTTGAAGTCCTCTAACCAATGCCTTTGGTCTCATGTCATTTGGATTTACCAATCTCAAGTTATGGTCTTTGACTTAAAGTGCAATTTTGTTGACTTTTGAAATTAACCTATAATGTAGAAATTGATAACATTTTGTGAGAGCATTTCTTGGACTTGGAGTGTGAAGATTATTTGTAGGAAATGTCATCCCCTTTAAAATGAGAATTGGATGGGATTTTTCTGATGAACCATGAAAAAGTTATGCCCTGGTCAAGTTACAGTTGACTTTTCAGTTGTCCAAAAATAGTAACTTTTGCATCTTTGATGATTTTTGAGCCATGCTTGAGGAATCATGATCAAGACTTGATCAAATGATATTTGTGAGCTCAAAATAAGATGTTGGCCAAAACTTCTGACTTTTGACTGCCAAATGACCATTTTACCCCTATAGTTGACTGTGAAGCAAATGGAGCTTTTGACTGTGCAATTTGCCACTGTGAGTCTTGAGTCTTGACATGTAGATGCTTGAGAATATATATAGGCCTATGGGACTTGATTGAGCCATTGAAAACCTCAAATTCCTTGAGAGAAGCAAAACCCTAATTTTGACTGGCTTAGGAGGCAGTTGGACTGTGCAACCCTTGAGAGATCTTGAACCATTTGGAAATGATTCTTGATAAACCTTGAAGATGTAGATGCTTGAGAATATATATAGGCCTATGGGACTTGATTGAGCCATTGAAAACCTCAAATTCCTTGAGAGAAGCAAAACCCTAATTTTGACTGGCTTAGGAGGCAGTTGGACTGTGCAACCCTTGAGAGATCTTGAACCATTTGGAAATGATTCTTGATAAACCTTGAAGAATATGGGAGGGCAAATTTTGGGGTACAACAGTTTCCCCTGTTCAATCTTCTTAAACCTAAGGATGTAGATTGGCTTGCGTGCCTTTCGTGATCCGAAGGTGGAAGATGATTGAACACTAGAGTGCCCAGAAATTTGCACTCACATAGTGGAGTATCAGTAATGTGATGTCGGAAATGAGCTTATAGATGCCATTTGGAGAGATGGTGGATAAGAGGATGGGCTTATAGATGCCATCTGGAGATGTGACAGAATCTTGCCGGGAATGGGCTTATAGATGCCATTTGGAAATGTAATGGATAGTTGTGGAGATGGGCTTAAAGATGCCATCTGGAGATTGTTTGTTGAATTGTGATCTTGTAAGTTGAATGAGGGAACCTGCGTAGGGTTGCCTGATGATGAGCTCGTGTAAAACTGCATCTTGGAAAGAAGGAAACCTGTGTAGGGTTGACTGATGATGAGTCTGTGTGAAACTGCATCTTGGAATGAAGGAAACCTGTGTAGGGTTGACTGATGATGAGTCCGTGTGAAACTGCATCAGGAATGAAGGAAACCTGTGTAGGGTTAACTAACGATGAGTCCGTGTGAAACTGCATCGGGAATTGAGAAGGAAACATGTGTAGAGTTTCTTTGATGATGAGCCCGTGTAAAACTGCATCTGGAAAGAGAGAACCTGTGTAGGGCCGCCTCATGATGAGTCCGTGTAAAACTGCATCCTGGAAGAAAGAAAAACTGTGTAGGGTTGACTGATGATGAGTCCGTGTGAAACTGCATCTTTGGAAAGAGAGAACCTGTGTAGGGTTTCTTGATGACGAGTCTGTGTAAAGCTACGTTTGGAAAGAGAGAACCTGTGTAGGGTTTCTTGATGATGAGTCTGTGTAAAACTACGTCTGGAGCTGAGAAGGAACAGGTGTAGGGTTACTTCGGGATAAATTCGTGTAAAACTTCTGGATGAACCGGGGTAAGGTTACTGTGACAAGTTCGTGTGAAACTTCAGGATGAACCGGGGTAAGGTTACTGCAGGATAAGTTCGTGTGAAACTTCTGGATGAACCGGGGTAAGGTTATCTTGAGATAAGTTCGTGGGAAACTTCGTCTTGGAATTGAGGAGGAACCGGTGTAGGGTTGCCTGAGGAAGAGTCCGAGTAAAACTTCGTCTTGATTTTGAGAAGGAACCGGTGTAGGGTCGCCTGGCGATGAGTCAGTGTAAAACTTCATCTTGGAAATAGGAAGGAACCGGTGTAGGGTTTCCTGATGATGAGTCAGTGTAAAACTACATCTGAAGTTGAGAAGGAACCGGTGTAGGGTTTCCTGATGATGAGTCCGTGTAAAACTACATCTGAATTTGAGAAGGAACCGGTGTAGGGTTTCTTGATGATGAGTCTGTGTAAAACTACATCTGAAGTTGAGAAGGAACCGGTGTAGGGTTACTATATGATGAGTCCGTGTAAAACTACATCTAAAGTTGAGAAGGAACCGGTGTAGGGTTACTTTATGATGATCAAGTAGATAATTATCTTGTCTGGTATCAGGTATAGATCTACAATCAGTCGTCCACAGATATGCCCTGGCTAGATACAGGTATCGAATCTGGAACTGCAAAGGTAGATGGTAATCATCTTTTGATTGACCTTTTTTCCTGAGAAGGCAAAACGTTAGCTGTATGTAATGTCATGATGCATGAACTGCATGCTGTCATGATGTTCTCAAGAATAAATGAGATTGTGTGATATAATGCGTATATGCATGTATCATGATGTATGAAAATGTGATGTTAAATGTTTATGAATGTATTTTCGTCTGGGAAAATAAATCCTTGACGAATGCCGGGAGTTTGTTGAATCCTGGGCTGATGTTGCATAGTAGAGTTCTTCGTTTTCGCTGGGGACGATGATTGCAAGAATAAACCGTTGGGAAATAAACTTGTCGAAGAGATTAATCTGCGGGGAATTACTCTGTGGGAAGAGATACTTCGCTGAGATTTTGATGATAACTCTCTGGGGATTCCGTTGATAAGCCCTTGTTGGGGAATTTGATGAACTCCGCTGGGGGATAGGAAGAACTTCGCCGAGGACGATATTTCCGTGGTAATTAGCTGAGGATAACCCAGTTAGACCCTGGTGGGGAACAACCTTTGAGTATGGCTGGGAGAGAGATTTGTATTCTGCAGGGGACAAGCTTCCAGAATCTACTGAGGAGATGATTCAACTCTCCTGGGGAAACTTTTGAACTGTACTGGGGAAATGGCTCCACTGGGGTGTCTGGTATTCCGCCGGGGAACAATCTTATATTAAGACTGCCGGGGACGCTTGCTTAGGAACATCTGTATACTCTGCTAGGGAATATTGAGATCTTCTGGGGATGTCCAACTTCCTTAAGGCTGGCAGTAGACTAACTCTGCTTGGGGAGAGTGTTGCTGACTTGCTAGGGACATTGTGCCTTTTCAGGGCTGATGGGAGACTAACTCTACTTGGGGAGAGCGTTGCTAAGTCTTGCCTGACTCTGCGGGGAGTGAAGATGTCCTGGTCATATTATTCAGCTGAACATACTTTGTACCTGGAGGGAAGAACATCTTGTACAGTTCGGACAATCCTTATTGCCCCAGCTTCTGTGGGAGAAGGTACCTGTGGAGGTGCTTGATAACTGCCGATTGACAAATCTTCTTCTGGTAGGCAAGTGACAGGACATAGTCGTACGCTTTGATCCCTAACTTTTGCCTGGACCGCCCTTTCGGGTTTTCAGTCCATCGGGATACCCATTTTTGCCCAAGCCGCCTTTTCAGGTTTTCGACTTGCCGGGTGTACAGATTTTCTTTCATTTCATCCCTTATTTTTGCCCGAACCCTTTTGGTTCGCCGGGAAGCCCTTATTTTTGCCTAGGCCAGTCGACCTAGAGGGTCTTTGATTATGCGTAGTATTTTTTGACTATGTCCTTGCTCTCAGAATGTAGGGAGTTGTCACTATCAGTATCATGGTGTTGCCATACTACCAGAAGATCTTCGTTTGATCATGCAAGATTTGTAGCTGAAACTCATGCCCAATGCCCCAAGTGACTCAGGCGGAGATTTGCCCCAGGCTATTTGGCCTTTGAGAGATTCTCTGAATCTTGACCTGACTGCCCCAGATGATGGATGATGATCATGCCGTGCCCCTTGATTGGAAGTGTTTTTCCATTTGATGTGATCCTTTTGAGAAGATTCTTGTTCACTGGATATTCATCGTGCGAATTTCTCTGCTGTTTGAACAAATAGTCATATGCAAACAATGTTATTTTAAGAATGCAAAGCTTATGTCTGTCTTGAAGTTTTTGAAAATGCATTTTTCAGTAAAACAAGCAAATTTTGTAAAATGTGATGTCAACTCAAGATTTTACAGCGAACCCTTATAGGAGTCAGGATACCTTTTGTAACAGTATGCTTTCGAACTAACCCATGCTTCAGCTAGGACTTTTTAAGGGTTATAACGTGGCCTGGTTCACGGTTTAAGAAACAAAGGATAAAGGCTCAAAATTTATTTGTACCCACCCGCTCTTCGTGATGTTCTTCAATCCTAAACTCAGCTAATCGTGCATTAGACCTTGTTTGAGTCTTTGCTCTGATATTCCAGTGATGGTTCAGATATTGACAATTTATTTTGAATAGGCAGTCATTTTTTTTGTCGAGGGTTTGTAGGACCTCTTTCTTTTTGGTTTTTATTATCCCTGTTTTTTTTGCCTGAACTGTTTCTTTTTGTATTTACAGTCAGCGGGATGCCCCAGTTTTGTAAGTCTCCTTCATAGGTTTTGACTTATTGGGCTTTTATTTTGAGAGACAATGACTGTCTGCCTTTATGACTGTTCGAAACTATCAATGTCTTTTGTTTTTGGAAGGACTTCTTTGATGCCGTCCATTGTGCACCTGGATCAACTGAGAAAACTACCCTGCCCCAGGTTATGATTAAGGGTTTTAATTTTTGAGAAGAAAAACTCCGACTTCTTTGGCTCAAAGGGGTTGACTAGGGATTATCTTTCTTATTACTCCACTGTTTAGGATTTGAAACAATGCCTGTACCTCATCAGCGAGGTCTGTTCAAAAGCATACTGTAAAGATCGTGGTATCGTTTTCGTCATCATCCCTCAAGAGGCTTAGAATTTTTAATCGAGAGTTGAACATCACAAAAAAATGAGAGCAATTTGAATATAGTGAATACGAATGGATTGATTCAAAACAGACATATGCAATGCATTGATATAGTAACAAAGTTTGACATGAATAAATGTTCGAACACTCAAAAGAAAATTACAACTTGAAAATTCCAATGAACAAAAGACATTCTCAATGATTTGGTGACGGATCAGTGATCAAACTTGATCTCCTTGGCATCAATCAAGTCTTGGATCTTGTTCTTCAAACTCCAACAGTCGTCGGTGTCATGTCCAGGACTGTCAGAATGGTAGGCACATCTCACACTCGGGTTATACCGGGAAGAGGAAGTGTTGGGGTTCTTAGGAGGGTCCCTTAACATTACCAGATTCAGTCTCAACAGGCATTGTAAAGCTTGAGACGGCGACACGTTGAGCTTGGTGAATTGCCTCCTAGGCTTGTTTGGCTTGCTCTGATCAACCCGTTGTTCTTGGCGAGGTCGTTGTTGGACCTGTGAAGTAGTAGCAGCTTGGAGAGGTCTATTCATCGAACCAAACCTTTGACTTCTTGGAGGCTGATTACCGGTTTGGTCCCCAGCCTTGACTACTTGCTTCATACTGTCTTGCTGAAGCTGGTTGATCACAGTTCTCAACTCTTCTTGCTCCCGAGCCTTGGATAAGGGCCATCTGCCCCAGCATCTGAGTCCTCATTGCATCTACCTCGTCTTGCAGATGTTTTATCCGTTCATCCTCACTGTCTTCTGGACTGTTCTTGACCGAATTCCCCATGAGGAGCGTTCTCAACTCTTCCTGTCCCTTGGATAGGCTTAGGAAGATTTCCCTGAACTGAGTCTCTTGAGCATGGAGATCTTGGTTGTCTTGTTGGGAAGCCATTGCTGAAATAAACAGCGAAGAAGGTAAATGACCTGTAACAAGGGTACCTGTAATGCAATGATATGTATGTATACAATGTTTTCAAGGATCTCGCGGGGTAAACAAGAAAATTGTCAGAATCTGACAGAATCATGCAACTGTCCAAAAATAGTAACTTTTGCATCTTTGATGATTTTTGAGCCATGCTTGAGGAATCATGATCAAGACTTGATCAAATGATATCTGTGAGCTCAAAATAAGATGTTGGCCAAAAATTCAGACTTTTGACTGCCAAATGACCATTTTACCCCTACAGTTGACTGTGAAGCAAATGGAGCTTTTGACTGTGCAATTTGCCACTGTGAGTCTTGAGACTTGACATGTAGATGCTTGAGAATATATATAGGCCTATGGGACTTGATTGAGCCATTGAAAACCTCAAATTCCTTGAGAGAAGCAAAACCCTAATTTTGACTGACTTAGGAGGCAGTTGGACTGTGCAACCCTTGAGAGATCTTGAACCATTTGGAAATGATTCTTGATAAACCTTGAAGAATATGGGAGGGAAAATTTTGGGGTACAACAGTAAGGAATAAGATTTGTGTGTTTTGTGTCCCACCCGCCTTTGATTTGACTGATCACGAGAGCGAAATCTCCGAATACACTCAAGAACTTAATCCTTAGGTCAATAGCTGCTCGGAGACCCATGATGCATGCTTCATACTCCGCCATGTTATTGGTGCAGTTGAAACATAGTCGGGCGGTGAACGGAGTATGAGAGCCTTCAGGAGATATGATCACGGCGCCAATGCCATTACCCAAAGCATTTGAAGCTCCATCAAAATACATAGACCATCGGGATCCCTCCTCAGGTCCTTCATCCGGTCCAGGTTCTTCACAGTCGGTCACCAACATGATGTTCTCATCCGAGAATTCAAAGTTCATAGACTGGTAATCATCCACTTCCTGATGTACCAGATGATCTACCAACACACTTCCCTTGATTTCTTTTTGGGTCGTGTATTGGATGTCATATTCAGTCAAGATCATCTGCCATCTTGCTATTCTTCCAGACAAGGCAGGCTTTTCGAAGATATACTTGATTGGATCCATCTTTGATATCAATAGAGTAGTGTGAGTCAGCATATACTATCTCAGCCGGCGAGCGGCCCATGCCAAAGCGCAGCAAGTTTTCTCAAGCAACGAGTATCGTGTCTCGCATTCGGTAAACTTTTTGCTAAGGTAATAAATAGCATGCTCTTTTTGGCCAGACTCGTCATGCTGCCCCAGCACGCACCCCATTGAATTATCGAGTACTGTCAAGTATAAGATCATAGGTCTCCCTTCCACTGGAGGCATCATAATAGGTGGCTCTTGGAGATATTCCTTGATCCTTTCGAAAGCAGCCTAACATTCATCGTTCCATCTTACTACTTGATCTTTCTTCAGTAACTTGAAGATTGGCTCGCAAGTAGCAGTCAAATGTGAAATGAACCGGAAAATGTAATTCAAACGTCCCAAAAAGCCTCTGACTTCTTTTTCTATTCGGGGAGATGGCATCTCTTGTATAGCCTTTACCTTTGCAGGATCCACTTGAATACCTTTATCACTAACGACGAAACCCAGCAGCTTACCAGACCTCACTCTGAAGGTGCACTTGTTCGGGTTTAGCCGCAGCTTGTACAACTTCAACCTGTCAAATAGCTTCTGAAGATGGTCAAGATATTCTCCTTTAGTTTGAGACCTTGCAATCATGTCATCAACGTATACCTCCATTTCATGATGGATCATGTCGTGGAACAAAGCGACCATGGCACGCTGATACGTTGCCCTAACATTCTTCAATCCGAAAGGCATGACTTTGTAGTAAAAGGTACCCCATTGAGTAACGAACGTTGTCTTCTCCATGTCTTCGGGAGCCATCTTAATCTGATTGTAACCGGAGAAACCATCCATAAAGGAGAAGACCTTATGTTGTGCGGTGTTGTCAACCAGAACGTCGATATGAGGCAGAGGGAAATCATCCTTGGGGCTCGCTCTGTTCAGATCCCTATAGTCAACACACATTTGAACCTTACCATCTTTCTTCGGCACCGGAACCACGTTGGCAACCCACTACGGGTAAGAAGTAACTGCTAGAAAACCGGCATCAAACTGTTTCATAACCTCAGCTTTGATTTTCTCAGATATCTTTGGGCGTATTCTAAGAACTTTCTGTTTCACTGGAGGACAGTCTTCCTTGGTGGGAAAGCGGTGAACCACAATATCAGTATCTAACCCAGGCATATCTTCATAAGACCAGGCAAAGATCTCAACATAGTCACGCAACATCTGAATCAACCGTTGCTTAACACTAGGCTCTAGATTTGCACCGATCTTGACTTCTTTCTTGTTTTCCTCTGTACCCAGATTTACTGTTTCCACTGGCTCTTCATGCGGTTGTATGGCCCTTTCTTCCTGAAGTAACAATCTAGCAAGTTCCCCAGGCACTTCATAATCATCCTCACCTTCGTCCTCGTCTTGGTTGATCGGACTTTCAAAGTCATAACTGGCAGTAGCAGAGTCGTTATCAGTTGGATCCAGAGTGGATGTGGACCTGTATATGTGAGTGTGTGTAAGACAATAGCTGTTTTGCAAGATAGAAAATAAAAACAAGGAGCGCAAAATTCGTAATGCAAGAAAACGTCCAATGCTTTTATTGATGATATATGGAAATGAAACATAATAAGCCCTCAAACAAAACCACGGTGTCTCGGGCAAGGCACAGGGCCGTAAAAGTTTCAAATTGTCTGTTACAAAACTCAAAACAAAAGTCTTATTATTGTGTAATAAAAGAAATGGGCACGAAGTCCTTCACCGTCCAATTGCTTGATCCACCGTCAGTTGTCTGGTAAATCTAGTTGTCAAACACAGACTCTTCATCATCATCTTCAATCGCTTTCACTTCCGGATTAGTGATACGCAGGGGAGGTCTTCCAATCCGCGCACGCCGAACTGCCCTTTGAGCTTCTGCAGTAAAACCCAAACCAAACTTGTCAGTCTTGTGTGCAAAGTCAGGGAGTTGACCCCAATTCGCACACCCACCTTTCTCAATAACAGCCCGAGCATCCTTGAGGGAAGCCATCTTCATTGGAGGATCTTTAGCAATAGTTTCAGTCGACGCTAAAGTCTGGGGGACTTCTTCAAAGTTTTGACACGGGGTTTCAATGAACTCCCCATCCATTTCCACATACCGAAAAGAGTTGAGGTGGCTTACCATGTACTCCTCTTCTCCTCGTACTGTAACAATTTTCCCCTTCACTGGATATTTTAACATCTGATGGAGCATAGAAGTTACTGCCCCAGCCTTATGAATCCACGGGCGACCCAGCAAACAAGAATAAGATGGTCGAATGTCCATCACATAGAATGTAGACGCGAAAGTCTGGGAACCAACCTTAACAGGGACATCCACCTCTCCATGTACCATCCTTTTGGACCCGTCAAAGGCCCTAACCACAATATTACTTGGCTTCAGCACCAATCCTTCACAGTCCAACCGGTCTAACGCTTTCTTGGGTAAAACATTTAACGAGGACCCAGTATCCACCGGCACATGGGCCAAAGTAGTGCCCATGCACTCGATTGAAACATCCAGAGCGTCATTATGATTCTTTCCTTTGGCAACCAAATCTACGTCAGAGAAACCCAACCCGTTGTCAGCTGTCAAACTAGCCACACAGTCTTTGAATTGATCAGCAGATGTTTCCTGTGGCACATGCGCAGTTTTCAGGAAAGTAATTAAAGCCTTTGCGTGGGCTTCTGAGCACAACAATAAATATAACATGGAGATCTTCGACGGGGTTTTCCCCAGCTGTTCGACTATGTTGTAGTCGCTTTTCTTGATGATCTTCAAAATTTCCTCTATCTCCTGCCTAGAGGTTTCAACAATAATCTTCTTCGGTGCCTCTGTTCGGGAAGGCTCACCGGTGATCCCCTTGCCCCGAGCGTCAGATGACTCGGCGACAGGGGTAATGATTGGAACATGAACAGGGACAATAACAGATGTACTTGCAGGTGTAATAGCAACATGCTTTTGAACAATTGGTGGGGAGATCTCAGGAGAGAAAAGTCTTCCGCTTCGGGTGACTTCGCTAGACCCAACAATATTGCTGACATCAGTATCAACCTCTTCAACCTTTAAGTCTTGTTTAATCCCATGATAGTACACATCGGCCCCATAGTTCCACGGGACAGCCTTATCCGACATGTAAGGGATAGGTCCAGGAATAGTAATGATCAATGGAGCAACTCTTGGAACAGATGTAATTCTAACAGGGTTTCTCGAGGAAGCCTTGGAAGAATTGGCAGAAATGGTGATTATGGAAACATCTTCAACAGGAATCAATGGAACCAAAGTTTTCTCGAACAAGATTTCTTTATTATCCATAAGGCGTTGGACACCTGACTTCAATAGATGGCAACCAGTAGGTAGGATAGAACACAGGTGGCAACCTTCGCCACAGCTCGGAAATAAACCGGCTGATAATAAGTTCTTCTTTACTGTCATCAATGGAGTAGAAACGTCTTCCACAGAAGTTACGAATGAATCATCGTCCACAACATTCACTCCATGCTTGGGCATAGGAGCAGTCATGACATTAGGCTTTTCTGGAGCTTCAAACTCAATCTCCTTAGCATCAATCAGATCCTGCACTTTATTCATCAAAGCCCAGTAGTTATTGGTATCATGCCCTGGGCTATCAGAGTGATAAGCACAGCGGGCGTTTGGATTATACAGCGGTGATGTAGTACTGGGATTCTTTGGAGCCTCCTTCAGAATCACCAAGTTGGTTTTCAATAGTTGCGGCAGAATTTGAGATAGAGTCATACTGATCCGAGTATACTGCCTTTGCGGTCTCTCTACTCTTTGCTGATTGTTGCATTGTGGGGCAACAACAGATCTTGATATAACTACCGCATTAACTGCTTGGCGGCGCTCAGGTCGGTTTTGGCTCCTCGAGCTGTAAACTGCACTAGACTCCTTCTTGAAAGGCTTCTTCTCTGTACTTGACGAAGCACCCTTCTGTATCTTGCCGCTCTTGATACCGACCTCAACTCTCTCCTCAGTGATAATCAATTCAATGAACCCAAACGATGAACTACCGATCAAATGATTGAAATGCGGACCAAACAAAGTCCCAAGAAACATATCCACCAACTCCCTATCAGCCAGAGAGGGTTGTACTCTTCCTGCTAGATCTCTCCACTTCTGAGCATAGTCCTTAAAACCTTTGCTCGCACCCATAGACATACCCTAAAGTTGAGTATATGTGGGAGCAAGGTCGGCATTATACTGGTATTTCTTATAAAAAGAAGCAGCAAGGTCCTCCCAGTTACGGACGTCAGCTCCTTCCAGTTGATAGAACCATTCAAGTTGAGTCCCAAAGGTTCCTATCAGCAGTATATGGTTGAATCTTTCTAACATACGAGCGGAGGTGTAACTTTGGACAGGATACCCCATCGTACTTAGCAAAGACAGGCGCTTTAAACTTGTGTAGGATCACCACCCCAGATGCCAACCCCAAATCTCCAAAGTCCAACCCAGGGACTTTCTGGATCTCCATTGCGCTTAACCGGTCTTCAAGTTGCTTATACCTATCCTCAGCAGGAGGATACTGGTCTTCATCAAAGTCAGTGTCATTGTCAGAAACCACAGGGCTATGACCCTTTCTTTCCTCCTGATTCTCTCCCCCTCCAGATGAATGAGATAAATCAACTTCCTGTCTCAACTAGTTCCCAAATTTGTGACCCATATTCAGGAGGACCGTCTTCTTCTTTTTCTTCTTGTCCTTCAAGATAAGAGTCTTCAAATCTTGTTGACTCTTGGCCAAGTTCATGAACATCTCCTGGAACTGAGCATTCTGAGCTTGCAGAGCCTTGATGGCTTGATCAGTAGGTGTTTCAGAAGACATGATTGCTGAAATAAACAGCGAAGAAGATGAGAAACCTGTAAGGGTACCTGTAATGAGGCGCATGGGAATGGAATGCGTATGAAATGATTTCAAAGACTTAGGGAGATTCAAATTTGTAAACCAAACTGAACCACACTTTATTAGATTGAAAACTTGTAACAATTTTTAACAAATGCCTTTAAGGCGTTACAAAAGAAATACTGAAAAGCAAATCTAAACTAGAAACAACAAAAAAACATCAGAACTCCCATGGTCGTTTTCCTTTCGTGCTGACATAATCGTTGATTGTCCTCTCAGTCTCTAGCTGCCTTGTGAGCTTCAGGATCTTCCGTTCCTGCTCATGATATTTCTCTTTGTAGGTATCCCTTTCTTCCCTTAACTGGATCCAAGACCTCTTTAATGCCCCCAGATCAGTAGACATATGAGGATGGCGGATTATATAAGGAACCCCTTCTTCATCAGTATGCTCCACAATCACCGGCAAAACAGCTTCATATGGCATCCCCAGCTTTTGAGCATGGGCTCGAACCCACTGGAGATATGGTTACATCGGGAGAGAAGTCTTCATTCCTAGATCATGTGGATCAGACCTGTTCACCCTGTCCCAGGCTCGTATAAATCTGCGGCGATGTCCCTCAACATCCCCCTTGAAGTCAAAGACAATGTCTGGAAGCAGCAACTCATGAGGACCGTCCCTTCGAGCTCGTCCAAGGATTATAGTTTATCCCTCCTCTAATTCCCAACAATGGAACATTGGGGTATTCCCTACACCAATCAATGACAACTACCTTTTCCATATCTTTAATACTCCAAAGGATGTCCGTATGAGCAAGGGACATGATTTTGTAAGCTCAACCCATACCTTCTTCATTCTTCAATACAGATTTGGGGAGGTGATAAATAAACCACCTCGCCAGCAGTGGTATACAGCACATGAGAGTTCCCCTTCTCTGCACAGTGTGGGTATAAAGAGCATGTAGAATATCACCCAAGAGAGTAGGCACCGGGTTATGGGACATGAAGATCTTGACTGCGTTCACATCAACAAAAGAATCTGAATTTGGGAACAAAACCAAGCCATAGATGAGGAGAGCCAGGATGTCTTCAAATGCTTGAAAGTCCAAACTATCCCAGAATTGTTGAGCTTGATCAATCAAAAACTTAGCCAAGAAACCTTTCAACCCACTCCGAGTCTCCCAGTTAGATACTACATCAGCCATTGTTAGATGGAGGGATGAAGCAATATCCTCTGGCCTAGGAGCCATCTCCAAACCTGTAAAGGGTGTCTGCTCTAGAATAGATATGCCAAGTAAATCAGAAAACTCCTCCAAAGTAGGGACCAACTGATAGTCCGGGAAGGTGAAACAGTGATGCAATGGGTCAAAGAACTGGAACAACACACTCATCATTTGCTCATCCAACTTGTAAGTGACCAGGCTGAGGAGATGACCATGTCTTCTAACAAAGGAAGAAGTATCAGGAACTTTTGAAACTAACTCTCTAAGCTAAGCAGGGATCTGCATGAAGTTGACTCGAATGGTATTTCTGTGCATAGATGCCATGATCTTCAAAATAGAACAAAGATTAATCCCCTCGGTCTTTGAAATGGTTAGTCTAATGAAATATGCATGCGATGTCGTGATGCATGATGTCATGATAAAAACACACCACAGGTATCACAGATAGCAAATATGGTAAGGGCAAACAAGTCACACAATAGCCCTTAAATTTCAGGCTGGCATGGAGTTTAGGTACTACCCTCTTGCAGTTTAGTTGGTTCAACCTGTCCTAGTAATAATAATCGGGTTCTAGAGGTTCTCAATATCACTAACCATCCTCGATCGGTCATAGTTTCAGCTTAGTAACCTTTTCTTGCGGCTGAAACCATCGCAAGAGTATGGTCTCAATGAGTGTAGCATTCTGCTACTTTTCTATGGCCAAGTTGGTCAATTATAGGTTCTAAGGTCAGTTGATGCTTAATGACCCATTAGCAGCCCCATACTCTCCTTGTTCCTCCACAAGGGATATCGGTACCAACTAATGTGTCACACCAACGTAGCTACTGCTTCAACCGTATCGGTCTACGCCGTACAGTTCCCTCACAGTCTATTGCTACTTACCTAAAAGGTGCCCTCAGATCCAGGTTAGGATCTATAGTAACTCCGATACAAATCCCACAAAGATAAAGCAAACAGATCAAACAATTGAAAACAATATGATGAACTAATCCTAAGGTACACCCCACTTATTAACATCCCCAGCAAACTCGCCAGTTCTGTGATACGGTGGCCAGAACCGGGACGTGTTTCCCTATTTTTTAAGGAATTGCTGGTTTGCGTTTTGAGTTTGTGTTTGCAAAATGTCGCGGTAAGCAAGAGTCGCCACCGTCTTTTATTTTATCCAACAAGGAAAGGAAAAAAGCACAGAAAAATTCATTTTTCGAGATATTTCTGAGTACGGGGGGTAGATTATAGAAAGGGAAGGTATTAGCACCCTTTCTATCCGTAGTTATCTACGGGCTCTTAAGTACTTGCTCATCATTTTCAAAATTGCTTTCTTTGTGTTTGTGGGCTTTGAAAAGTTTTTGTTTTGACTTCGATTTAACTTTTGCTTCTGTCTTCAAGAGTGTAATGAAGTGTTTTTGAAAACTTGTTTGTAAAGGAGTGTAAGTGTGAGAAAAAGTTTGTTTTGATTGAGCAAGTACTTAAGAACTAATCTACCTACTCGAAAAAAGAATCGTTCTATGTTTATTTCCTTTAGACAGCGCTATCCCACTATTAGTGAATAGGTAGCACCGTCGTTGGAGTTTGAGGGTCAATTCGAAAGGGACGTACGGTCACTAAAGCAATGTTAGGACGCCTTAGTAGTAACCCTAAAGTCCTAGATCAATTATCTGAGGCAACAATATCCGAGGCAACCTTTCCGAGGTAACTTTCATCTTTAGACAAAAGGACGACCACTAAAGCATCCTATACTCAATGGCCGTTTACCAAAGGCAACCAAGTGGGAGTGTACCCTAAGAGTGCGCATGTGCGAGTGATTCAGTTTCAGATTTATTATCTTTGCACATTTAGTGTTGTCTAACTGTTTTAAAATTAAACATACATTCTTGTCATGCATCTTATATCATACATCTAGCAATTAAATATTTGCGGAATTTAAAATGCGGAAATTAAACTAAGCTTATTACAAGGCTTCGGGTATTTACATATCCAAAAACAAACCCTTTGAAATTAAAGCGATAAATGAAAATAAAGTCCTAATTTAAACTATTACAAACTGTAGGCAGTTACATCAATATGATAAATAATAAAAATAAGGCGCGCGAGAAAAATTAGAACGAATGCGAACTAGGGTTTTGACCCTTCTATCCTAATTAAAAGAAAACTTGTTTTTTTGTTGTTTTAATATTTTTTAAGAAAAAGATTAGATTTTAAAAATAAATGTACAAATTAATTAGCTAATTTAAATTAATTAATGAAAATAATAAAATGACCTATTTTTGGTTTATTTGGTTATTTTAGGAAAAAAAATAAAATATAATTAAGTTAGTAATAAAACCTATTTATTCTAATTATTTTTAAGTTATTTACAAAAAAGAAATTAAAGTTATCTAAAATTAAATCTAATTAAATTAATAATTTTATTGATAAAAAATACCTAAATCAAATTGGTGAAAAATAATATTTTTGTGATTTTTTGATAAAAAAAGAAAATAATTTGATTGTTAGTAAAATAAATAAATTAATTAATTAAAAGAAATAAAATAAAATAGAAAAGAAAACAGAAAGAGAGAATGGGCCTGAATATGGGGGTGTAAAAAGCAGAATATGGGCCTAAGAAGAGGGAAGTCCACGTTGACTTCTGAGATCCAGCGCATTTGGGTTTAACTAGGTTCATGATGTTCCCTCATGGATGACCCTTGGATCTGGCCATCTGGCCACTTGGCAAGCTGGATTGTGAGGTCACATGATGGACCTTGGTTCTGCATATGCATGTGATTGCCTGAAAGAAAATAATATTGAGAAAAGTGGGGGACCTGGGATTCGAACCCAGGTCCTGAAGCAATTGCCAATGCTACGCTCACCACTGCACCATTTGCTATTTGTTGTACATATAATGAATAATAATAATAATATATAAAACAAAGAATTAGTGGAGGATGACAACAAAACGCGCGCCAGAGCTTGAATGGGCCAATGGGGGGTGCCAACTGGTCATCTTCTTCCTCTCTCCGTGGGTAAAAGTCCCAGACTTTTACCTACAGACGTTTGTTCGTTTCTATAAACAGGGTTCGTTCCCAAATCTTCCATGGGCCATATAAATGACACCTAATGCTATGGTTAGATTCGTCTCATCCTCCTGAACATGATGGTACCATTCATGAAAGCTAATTTCACCTGCAATTAAAAACCCTAAAACGAAATCCAAAACCCTAACAATGGTGAAATCCACCATATGCCATATAAATGCAATTAATCAATACAGGAAGCTTGTAAATGTTTCATGGATCAACAATATATGATTAATTCATCCTAACAATGCCTAAATCATGCTAACCGAATTCAAAATTTCATGGATATCGTGATGGACTTACAACGCTTTTGGGTGATGGACTTACAGCGCTTTTGGGTGCTGGAAAGGCTTGGTTCTTGATTGCTTTGGCTTGCTGGGAGTCTCAGGAATCGATTGAGATAGCTGGAAGGCCTTGAGGATGCCTGGAACATTGAATTCGATCTTGCACTTTTTCTTGATTTTTCCAGTTTTTGTTCTCCTTGCTGCGCCTCTTTCTAACCTAGCTTTGGGTCTGCACGCACTCTATATGTATTGAGGAGTGAATTAGGTTTGAAAACCTGGCTTCAATCTTCCTCCATTAATGAGTTTGATCTTGATTTGATTCACCTTAAAATATTTCCAAAAATGGCCTAAATCCAATCTTTTTGTACACACCATGCCTTGATATGAATTTGAATACTTGCTAGCTGTAATTTAAAACTTGAAACAAGCACAAAATCTTTTGTTTTCAATATTTTGGATTTTATATGATTTGTTTTAATTTAAATTGAATTAATTCAAATAAAAATCAAAATAAATAATAAAAACATGATAAGGACAAGTGGCAAAGGCTAGAGCTCGTGGACTATGTTGCTAACTCAAAACAAGTGAAAAAGATTGGGCCCATTTGGCAAAAATTGAAGTTTTAGGGATAGTTGACTTTTGGCAAATTTGCAAAAAAAGGCCAACTTCACCAATGCATAACTTACTCAATTTTGACTCTTTGAAGGAGTTATTGGACTTTTTAGAAAGCTTGAGATGTCCCCTAATCAACCCTTTTTGTCTCATCTCAATTTGATATTCCATGATCATGTATGAAGCTTTGACAAAAAAGGTGTTTTTGTTGACTTTCCAAAATGACCTATAATGTCCAAATTCATAACTTCTTGTGAGTGCATATTTTGAACTTTGGAGATGAATATGGATTGTAGGAAATTTCATCCTCTTCATAATGAGATTTGGATGGGTCATTTATCATAAAGTATGAGAAAGTTATGCTTGGTCAAAGTTGAGTTGACTTTTCCTACAAAACCCTAATTTAGCAACTTTTGAGTCTTGATGAATTATGAGAAATCATTGATGAATCATGATCAACCCTTGATAAAATGATGAAATATACTTCAAAATGAGGATGTTGACCAAAAATCTTGAAGTTTGACTGTATGTAGGCCACAGTTGACTTTTGCCCTAACGCGATCGATTTTCAGGCCTTTGAGCAATTGACTGAGCAAACTTCCTCTGCAAGGCTTGAAACTTGACATGGATGATCTTGATAACATATTAGGACATTGGTGAGAATTTGGGATCACTTGGACTCAAGTATCTTGATGCAACATGAAACCCTAATTTGAGGTAGACTGCCTTAGGAGAGAGCTTGTCTGGCCAACCCTTGGACTACCTTGAGCAACTTGAGGATCTTTCTTGAAATGTTTTGAGAAATATGGGAGGGAAAATTTTGGGGTACAATAGAAACCAAACTATATGAGGCTTTATTGTTGTTGGGCTTAAACATGATTGAAAATCCCTAAAATTCTGATTCCTTTCACAACCCTAATGATGAGATTAGAAGAAAACTTTTCTTTAAAAATTTGTTCATGTTTGGAATTTTTATTCAAATATTAATGGCTTGCTAACCATTTCTCCTTTTATTGTTTCATGGGAAATGATGATAAGGCGAGGTCGAAAGATGAAGAGGTCGTGGCTTAAACATGAAGTTTGGAGGTCTTTGAAGTTAGCATATAGAAAGATAGGTCGTGAAGCAAAAGGCATGAAGATTGAAGCTTTGAAAAATGGAATTAGACATGAAAACTGGGCTTTTGGAATTTCAGTTGTCATGTACAAACACTTATAGCTTCCTTTTCAATCTCTTATGTATTTGTATGGATTCAAATTTGAAATTGAATGACTTCGTAATTTTTTTTGAATTCCAATGATAAACTTAACTTCAAAGCACTCTTTTCTTTCCAATTGTAATTTTCACATTCCAAGTCTTTTCCTTGATTTTTCTATATAGAATAAGCCATGAACCTTGAATGAAATTTGTATGAATAGAAACTTGAATGATAATCTTGGATCACTTGAATTTTGTATGGATGAATTATGAGTGATGTTGAATAAATGCGATGAACCTTGCTTGACACTCGAATGAACTTGAAATTTTGAATGAATATGCCTTGCAATTTTAAGACCTTTGGATGAAGTTTGGATGAATGATTAATGTCTTTTGAATGACAAATTCTATTTGACATAAACCACTTTTGATAAGAAAAATTGAATCAAGATGGACTTTATATGATGATGAATGATTTGTCTTCGAATAATATGTCCTCGTAACTCGAACGTCAACTTGAACAATAATGATATTCTTTGGATTCACCTTCAAATCATCTTTGACTTAATGAAACACCCAACTTCAAACGTTCCCAACACAAGTAACTCTCCTTACAAGTATTTGAAAGAATAACGACGTCTTTAATTTCAAGAACCTTGTATTTAAATAAATAAACAATTGAGAACAAGCAAGCTTTAATCATAACGAATCCTCTGTTCCATGTCTTGCGTCATGCTTTGCGTCCAATCACAACAACAATAATGTATTGAGTTTGACGGTGGAAATAATATTTGGATCATAGAAGAACATATCTAATGAACCTCAGTTGATGATCGAAGGTGTACTGAGATAAAATTCAGGATGATAATGTTTTCTAGATTTTATCAAGAAAGATGTCACATATTCAATAATCAACAACCATAGCACAAGATATAATGGATAGGAGAGACACAATTCAAGATGAAAATACCTGCAGCTCTAGTTCTCTGATGAAACAAAGAATCAGTGCGATATCCCGAGGCCTAGAAAGCCTAGGTAGCCTAAAGCGATTGAAAATCCTAGGAGAATGAGGGGATCTTTTTGAATGAAATGAGAGGGAAATTTTTGGGGTACAACAGGTTGTATCTCATATCTTACGTCCAAAGAACGATGGACATTTAAGGGTTGACCAAATAGAGGTCCACAATATTTACTTACTTCTTCATAAAATCAAGATCAATTGAGAATATTACTTTGTCAAAGTACCTTGACTCACATGGGGTACTTTAGGGATAAGGTCTCAAATGCGTATTTCCTCCGTATGGAGGGTACTCACAAAAATATCTTTAATTTTGACGATCCTATTGAATTTAAGGTTAACATAGATGCTCTCGTGATTTATGAGAAACCTATTAGTGATATTAATTAGGAGAATATGAACATGGCTGATGCTGATTGTGAGAAAGAGAAAGTTTGGATGAATGTTGTTACTGATAGGGAATGGAGACAATGGCTATAAGACAGTTGGCCGCAACAAGGTTCAGACTTGTTCAAGAACACTTAGCCTCACAAGATTCACATATTGATGTTGTCTTCCATTCTACTATGTAGTTTTCTACTATCCATAATGACATAAGTACCAACAATGGTGTTAAGCAGACCTGAATTAACAACATCATGACTCTTGGCATTCAGAATCATGAAGAGAGCTTGGAATTCTATCAAGTCGTGTGTAGTTCTATGGATCGTTGTGGAACCCTATTTCATATAAGTAATAGGGGTCGTTAGAGTGTGTCGCTTTTGGTTCTTGTTGGTTCATGCATTTTGGGTCATGCATTTTGTTTCTTGCATTTGATGCCACTTTCTTGGTTTTTTTGTTTGTTAATTATTGTGCATTAGCAACTATGTCACTTCTTTAAAGTGAAAACAATGTTCTATGTTTTAATTTACTATTTATGACAATGTCCAACAATTTTGCTTCAATGTTATTTGTTGTTTTCTTGCTATTTAAGTTTTATACTTTTGCGTCACTCCATGTATATGGGTATATGTGAGTGCACGTTCTTACCTTTGCAAAATGCCTTTGTGCGATATATTCATATTTGCGTGAATAATGATAACTCTCATGGCGTAATTTTTATTTTGTTGATGTTGTCAAGGGGGGAGAATCATAAAGGATAATGAATGCAAATATTCAAGGGGAGAGCTTTCATGAAGAAAAGAAAACATCATCGCAAGTTTTGAAGTTTTGCCATCATCAAAAAGGGGGAGTTTGTTAATGCATTTTATTCTTAGATAGATGTTTTGCTTGATGTAAAAACTAGGATAGATTTAGCTTTTCTAAATATTGAACAATATCCCTGACTCATTGTGTGCACCCTTGCATTAGGGATCTTAGGATGCATCTATAACATGTTTGAAAAGGTTGTCAATAGGTATCATGCACTAAAAATCTATTTTTGCATAAAAATTAGTTGCATGTGTCGACACATCCATTATATGCATCGACACATGTGGATCAATAATAAAGCTTGTAGGCTCGGTAACTATGTGTCGACACACTTCATTTCAGGTCGAGACATGTCATTATGAAAGCTTCTTGTGTTGACACATATGTGTTTCGTGTCGACACTTGTACTGTTGTTTTAAAGCCTGTATCTTATGTAACTTCGTGTTGACACAATGACCTCATATAGGTCGACACGTGTCATTACATATGTCAACATACAACGTACATGTATCGACACATGTGTCAGAATTTCTCAAAAAATGTTTTACTTTTCAAACTTCTAGGTTTCCCTCTTGCCTCCAACTTGCACACCTATATATACTTCATACATACATCATTTTAAACTTAATGGAACTATAAACACATTCTAATATTTCTCATCATCTTCAACCTTGCATCTATGTATACATATACACAAAGTACACATAATCATTCATTGTTTTGGTGCCATCTAGACTTGTTTTGATAACATTCAATTTAGGTTGGTTGTAACCTAAGGTTGTATTGAGAATAATAGAGGGTTTCATCATGAAAGCATTGAGGGTTTTTACCTTAATATTAAAGTGTGGATTTGGGTGTTTTTACAAGGTTTAGCAAATATTAGATTCGACCGAGTGAAATACTTTCAATAACGAGAGATTCTTGCCAAGGAGTAGCGTGAGACGGTGAATTGTTTGAAAATCTTGGGTGACAACAATTCACAATTTGGATTCGGATGAGTGAAAAGCTTTGAAGAACGGTGGTTTCTTGCAAGGAGTAGCGCGAGACGGTGGATCAAATTGGTATTGTTGGGTGGCTGGATCAAACTGAGACAAAGGCAAGAGAAATTGTTAGGATCAACATCAAACATATGGTTTGTAGGGTAGGATTGCTACATTTCCCTTGTAAATAAATTTTTGTATGGTAAGATTTCTTATCTCAATTCCAAATGGTATTGGGGATAGATGTAGTCATAGTGAGAACGATAGGTAAACTTTATAAACAAATTCTTGTGTCGTTCTCTCTCTCTCTCTCTCTCTCTCTGCATTTCTCTTTGTCTCTCTCTCTCTCTCCATCTCTCTCTTTCTCTCTCTCTCTCTCTCTCTCTCTCTCTCTCTCTCTCTCTCTCTCTCTCTCTATATATATATATATATATATATATATATATATATATATATATATATATATATATATATATATATATATATATATATATATATATATATATATATATATATATATATATATATATATATATATATATATATATATATATATATATATATATATATATATATATATATATATATATATATATATATATATATATATATATATATATATATATATATATATATATATATATATATATATATATATATCATTTACAATTTATTATACTCTTTGATTGTGTAATTATTCGTATAGACAAATCCTTTGATTATTAAATTGCTTTGTTGATTACCTTATAATATATTATATTATAAGAGGTATTTCATACCAACAAAGTTTAATGGAAAATCTGAAAAGTTAAGTGCTCATCAAGTGTTCTATAAATTGTTTCACTTAGTTTTATCAATTGTTTCATTGGATATTGGTTGGTCTTGTAATTGTAAAACAATTACTTGAGAATTTATTGTATTAACATCTTATCATAATCATTTAATTGAGTTTGATAGAATGCATATTCGAGCCTCCAATAATCGTTTTGGTTTGGACAAATTTTGATCTAGGATACAACTTTCGCTTGCCATAATTTTTGCTTAAGTTTTTAAAATAAGTTTTTAAGTGAAAATTTTCTTTTGGAATCTATTCACCCAATCTAGATAAGTTGTCATCGTCTAACAGTATTGTTAATTATTCGTAGAAATACAATGGTGTTTCATTTATGTAATGCATTAGACGTCATCAATAGAGAAATAAGGGATTCAAGGCACAATTGATCGCTTTCGTATAATTATCAGAACACTTTTGAAATTTTCGCAAAAATAAACTCGAAACCCCCATATTGTTACTTTTTAAATATTTCTTCTGGTTAAATAGTAGTCCATGTAGATACGATATCTTTTTATTACTTCGACACTATAAGTACACTTGTCGAGAAGTTAATAGCTGATGACAAGGAAAGGAGTGCAACAACCTAGGATTCAAACCCTGAGAATAAGGGGACTAGCAACCCTAGTAGTGTGCAGCAAGGTAAAGCACCAGTATAGTGACAGAATAATCCATATGCTAAATCCACTTTAGACACATTTTATCATTGTAATGGAAGAGGTCAGGAATCAAATGTTTGTTCAATAAGGAAAATACTGAAGGGGTAAGAAAACACTTAGAAGGGGGGGGGTTGAATAAGTGACTCTTTTCGTTCTCAATACAAAGCTCAATCAATAATGAAATAACACAGTTATTTTTATCCTGGTCCGTTTGAACTCAAACTACTCCAGTCCACCCGCCAAGGTGATTTCTCCTTTCTCAACAAGGACTTAATCCACTATAATCAACTGATTACAATCACACAACAACTGTTGTGACTAACAATGCACAAGTAATCTTACAAGTGACTAACACCACTAAGACTTAAATCTAGTCCTAGTCTGCTTGAGAAATCTGACCAAACTTGGTCTCTCAAGGAACAAATACAGGAGTTTAATCTTTACAGATAATTGAAATAAAGTTTGCTTCTAATCAAGCTATATCACAACTGTGATTTTTCACTTAGAATATAATACACAAATTGTATGAACAATGAGCTTGTGAGCTTTTTAGATCTTTCACGTAGTTTCTTGTTTGAACGTTGTTGTAGGCTTGCAATAAATGTCCTTCTACTTATAGTAGGAATAATAAGACCGTTGCTGCCTTCAGAGAAAATGGAGAGCATTAAATGCTTTGCATGTATCCTTGCAATATTCCATTTTCCAAGAAAGTAGTTGTAGGCACTTGAGTGCTTTCAGCCGTCTTTGCATTAATGAGCAAACTTTAGAATGTAAGAACGTGTTTCCTTTGCTTTGACAAGACAAGTTGATTTAGACGTTGTTTCAGAATTTTCTTCCAATGTCTTTAAGTCAGAACATGCTTTCAAGTTATCTTCAGAATCATGGAGCCTGCTAGAAGTTAGAAGATACATTTAACAAGTAAAGGTTCTTACCAGAGTCAGCAGATGCGTTTGAATAAAAGGTTCTTTAATCAAAGAACTTCTTCATAATCTTTGCTTAGTACTTTAGAATATTTTCTGTCAGAACATTAACTAAGACATTCAAAACACATTCATCAGAGCATAAATTATCTTAAATATAATTTAGTTATCATCAAAACTCTTGAGATAGTTCAGAACTAATCTTGTTCTTTCAATCTCCCCCTTTTTTATGATGACAAAAAATTATTTTAGAATAAAGAAAGGAAACGGATTAAGAGATAAGAATCTCCCCCTGAAATGAATATTTCTATGCATAAGACATCCTGAGATTATTTTGTCAGAGTAATACACAGCCTTCTTGAATTTCTTCAGAACTTCTTCAAGAAGATAAATCTTAGCTGGAATATTCTTTCAGAGTTAAAGTGATACCTGCAAAAAAAATTCTTTTGCACAGAAGGAATTCTTGCAAATTTGTTAGAATGTCTGAGACATAGTCCCATAACTGTTAAACAGTGATTAGTTCAAAAATGCACATTTTCTCCCCCTTTTTGGCATAAAAAGTGTAATAAATGATAAATTTTGAAAGATTTCATAAAAAGTTAAAAATAGATATCTAGAAGTACAAACAAAACATCCAAATAAGAGACAAAAATAAACTAGGATTTCTTAGAGACAAGAGCCATCAGAAGATTCTTGATTTCAGAGGCAGATTCGTTTTGCATTGCCATCCAGTTCTTGAACTCTAGATTTGTTTGATCTTGCTTATCCATGCGTTTATTCAAGACTTCATTTTCCTTCTTTATCTCTCTCAGAGTGTCCATAATAAGTAGGTAGGAGCAGAAGATGATGAAGCTCCAGTAGAAATCGACTCAGAAGCAGCAATTGTTGAGTCAGACTTCACAAAGGTGGAGAGCAGAGTGCCCAGATCCATTGCAAGAGTTGGCACAGGTTTAGGTCCAGCCTTAACTGAAGGTTGATTCAATAGAACAATAGCCAGAGGATTTGAATCTTCAGAGGATTCTTCAGATTCATCTTTTTATATGTCCATCTTATCAGCTGGTGTATCAGCAATCATTAGCGAAGACTTCTTATTCCAAGTGTCAGCATCTTCTGTCTTGAAAGCATGCAGAAGTTTGGAAAAGTTGTCCAGCACCTGAGAATGGCACAAATCCTGTAACTTCCGTGATTCAGCAACCAAGGTTCTTCTGAAGGTTTCCCATAGTAGATCTGTTGCTGCTGTGTTCACACTTCTAAAGCAATCTTCTTTCAGCGGTTGTAACCATGCTTGAACATTTGTTATAAAATTCTGAAACAAAGTATTTACATCTGGCTAAACGGGTTTAGGGACAGACGTTCTGTAGGTCTTGTTTTTCAAGAATTATAGAGATTGAAAGTCCACTACAGTTCTTAAAAAGCTATTGGGTTCAGGATTATTTGTAAGTTCAGGTTCAGGTTGGTTAACACAAATAGGAGGTTCTGATATTTCATGAGGTACGAATGGTTCAGCAATTTCAGTTTGTTCAAAAGTTTGTTGTTCTAGAATTTGAGGAGTTGAGAGTGGTGTTGTATGTTGTGGTGAAGTGGGTGGAGTGACATCAGGTGAAATTATTATTGTATAAGCGGGAGTGGGAATGGGATTTTGAGGCTGTGGTTGATTCATAGCAAAAATATTCTCAGATGGTAGGTTGAAAGGAGGTTTTATGGTTGCTAGAGGTTCATTTATCCCTGGAATTCTCCAAGAGCCAGCATCATACCATCCAGTGGGTCTGGGTGATAGAGGTTTGGGAGGGGGTCTTGAAAAACGTTCAGCAGGAATAGGTTGAAAAATAGATGGTTCAGGAGGTCCTGATTGAGAGGGTTCTGATTGGCTGTCAGAATGTTCATCAGAGTCAGAATCACTTAAATATGTTGAAAACTGTCTTCTTTTATAAGGGTTGTCAGCAAGGGGTTCAAATGGTAAGGTCAGATCAATGTCTACATCTAAGTCTCCTAAGGTTTGAGAGGGTTCAGCAGATGCAGATACATTTTCAGAATTATAAACAGGTATAGTTTCAACATGATTACCTGTCTTCTTTTTCTTCTTCTGAGAAGTGTCAGAAGGTCCTTCCACAGCTTTTCTCTTCACAGATTCTTGGAGAACAACATCAGGAGCAGCTTGATTTCTTCCTTGAAGCCAAGCTAGATCAATGGGTGATCCTGTTTCTTTGCAGGTCTCAAGATAGTGCAAAACCATACGAGGATGCTCCCCTGAGTTGAACATAGGAAAGTCAGCAATAGGAATTCTTCTCCTCTTCACAATAGTTGACAGACATGGAGTGGGTTCCACCAGCAGTTTGTCAATAATTTTCCTTTTAAGCAAGTTCTTTCCAGTCATAGTCTTACCACAGATAGGTTCAAGCTCCCCCAGAAGATTTGCTTCTTTTAGGTGAGCAATTAGACCATTCTCAGTCAGAATGTCTGATAATAACCTCCCCATAGGAATCCAATTCCTCTTTGATTTGGGATTCTTCATCCTTTCAGCTTCTCTGGTTTCTTTGACATGGTTCCAGAGATGTTCAAAAAGCAAGTAGGGAAAATCAATTTTGACATTGGTTCCAAGGCAAAACAACAAATATTGTTGATCAGCGTTGATGTAATCAGGAGAACTGGTGTCTTTCCTGTGGTGAATACATCCATGAATAATCCTTGCCCAAATTTTATATTTGTCTTTCAAGTCCCTGAATTTGGAGGAACCTTGACTGTTGGTAAAAATCTCTGAATATACCCTAGACATCTCCATTCTTCCACTGGGCATTCCTGTAACTCCAAGTCCTTTAAATCCCAGCATCCTTCTGATTTGATTTTCTGTAATGGATATTTTCTTGCCCATTACAAAGGAGAGAATAACCTTGGGAGTTGCAATAGCATGAATCCAGAATTATTTCACCAAAAGTGGAAAGACTGGACCAATAAGACGATCAAAGTAGCTTTCCCAACCTTGAAACTTCACAGTAGGGAACAAGTCAAATCCATTCTCTCTGATATTCTCAAAGTCTACCATTAGCTCACTCAAAACTTCCAAACTTTCTACCAGAATGAGAGTTGCCCTTTCAGGTATAATGTATTGCTCAGAGTGGGTATAAGAAGAAGAAGCCATTGAAGTTCTTTAGAAATGAGAAATAGAAGAAAAGGGTTTTAAGAGAAAAGTACCAAAAAAAAACTTGAGTTGAAAGAGACAGTAAAGAATGAAAAGGGTTTTTCAAAAAGTATTTATAGGCATTAATTTCAGAAAATGGGTTAAGAATTAAAATTAAAAGTATTTAAGACATAATTAAAATAAAGATTAAAAAGGATTTAAAAATGAATCTCATCATTACTTGTATTTAATGATTTTCTAAAAATGAGGGAAAACGTGAGATTATGGCTAATCATCAACAGTTACCTAGAACGTCATCAGTAGCTTTTGCACGCTTGACCTTTCAGAAACACACCACGTGTTCATCTCCTGAAGGATGCATGTAACAACTGTTTGTTCTAATGAATTTCTGAACTACACTTGGACATGAAGCGTTAGAATGTTTCATAACTTTTCATATAGCTTTTGTTACAACTTCTCTTCTAACTTCTGAAGAGTTGTTAATCAGAGCATTCATTTCAGAAAGTTCTGAAGTCAGTCACAGAAAATAAATATTATTTTATTCAGGACATAATTCCATACAAATATTTTTCAGGATGAAATTAAATCTTTCTTCTGAAAAGGGTTTGGTAAAAATGTCAGCCCATTGATGGTCTGTTTTTACAAAAATCAAGTTTAATATTCCCTTCTGAATATAGTCCCTTATGAAATGATATTTAATTTCTATATGATTGGCTTTAGAATGTAAGATTGGGTTTTTAGAAAGACAAATATCAGTAGTATTATCACAGAAGATAGGAATCTTACTTTCATAAAGGTTGAAATCTTCTAGTTGACTTTTCATCCAAATCATCTGAGAGCTACATCCAGCAGCAGATATATTCAGCTTCTGTGGTTGATAGAGCAATTGTTGCTTGCTTCTTGCTGTACCATGAGATAAGATTGTCACCCAAAAACTGGCAGCTTCCAGAGGTGCTTTTTCTTTCAATTCTATCTCCAGCAAAGTCAGCATCATAATAACCTGCTAGTTTGTAATCTTGTGATCTTCTGTAACACAAACCAAGATTAGCAGTACCTTTCAGATACCTAAGAATTCTCTTAACAGCTGTTAAATGTGATTCTCTAGGATCTGATTGGAACTTAGCATACAAGCACACGCTAAATAATATATCAGGTCTAGATGCAGTCAGATAGAGAAGGGATCCAATCATACCTCTATAGAGCTTCTGATCTACTTTCATACTTACCTCATCTTTACCTAGAATGCAGGTTGGATGCATAGGTGTCTTGGCATCTTTGCTTTCTGACATTTGAAATTTCTTCAGAAGTTCTTTAACATACTTCGTCTGATGTATGAAAGTACCTTCTGGAGTCTGGTTGATTTGAATTCCAAGAAAGAATTTCAATTCACCCATCATGCTCATTTCAAATTCTGCCTGCATGGTCTTAGCAAATTCTTTTCCAAGGAAGATATTAGAGGTTCCAAAAATTATATCATCAACGTAAATTTGACAGATTAAAATATCATTTTTAAATGTTTTTCTGAAGAGATTTGTGTCCACTTTCCCTCTGGTAAAATCTTTTTCTAATAGAAAATTACTCAGACGATCATACCAAGCTCTGGGAGCTTGTTTTAAATCGTACAAAGGCTTTTTTAATTTAAAAACATGTTCTGGATGCTTTGAATCATTAAATCCAGGAGGTTGATGGACATATACTTCTTCTTCAATATAACCATTTAGAAATGCACTTTTAACATCCATTTGATATAGTGAAATTTTATTTTGTACATCAAAAGAAATTAATAATCTATCAGATTCTAACCTGGCGACTGGGGCAAAGGTTTCATTATAATCAATTCCTTCTTGTTGACTATAACCATGTCCAACCAGTCGTGCTTTGTTTCTGATTACTTCTCCTTGTTCGTTCAATTTGTTTCTGAAAATCCATTTGGTTCCTATAATATTGAATCCTTTGGGTCTTGGAACTAGATTCCATACATCATTCTTGGAGAATTGATTTAGTTCTTATTGCATTTCTAAGATCCAATCATTATCTTCCAGAGCTTCATCAATGGTAGTTGGCTCAATCAGAGAGACTAAACCAAACAAAGATTCTTCATTGATTCTGAGAGAGGATCTTGTTCTGATAGGATCTTCTTTTCTTCCAATGATTACGTCTTCTTTGTGAGCTGAAGATATTCTAGGAAACCTTTTTTGTGTGGGTTGGTCAGAGATTATGAGATTGTTCAGAGCATTATCAAGAGGATGATCTGCTAAGTCTTCTTTTGCTTCTGAAATTTCAGTGTTTGAGTGATGATCTTCTGTACCTACAAAAAAATCAATTTGCTTTGGCTGTTGTTGGCCAAGCTTATCATCAAACCTGACTTTGATTGATTCTTCAACAATCAGAGTTTATGTGTTGTATACTCTATAGCCTTTTGAGCGTTCAGAGTATCCAAGCAGGAAACACTTTTGTGCTTTGGATTCAAACTTATTCAGAGTTTCTTTGGTGTTTAGAATAAAACAAGTACATCTAAAAGGATGGAAATAAGAAATGTTGGGCTTTCTGTTTTTCCACAATTCATAGGGAGTCTTCTCAAGAATAGGTCTTATAGAGATTCTATTCTGAATGTAACACGCTGTGTTCACAGCTTCTGCCCAAAAGTGCTTAGCCATATTTGTTTCATTTATCATGGTTCTGGCCATCTCTTGTAATGTTCTATTCTTTCTTTCTACAACTCCATTTTGCTGGGGAGTTCTAGGACAAGAAAAATTATGAACAATACCATTTTCTTTAAAATATTTTTCAAAGTAATGATTTTCAAATTCACCACCATGATCACTTCTAACTTTTGTGATTTTAAAATCTTTTTCATTTTGCACTTGAATACAAAAGTCAATGAATACAGAATGTGACTCATCCTTGTGTTTTAAAAACTTTACCCATGTCCATCTGCTGAAGTCATCAACGATGACCAATCCATACTTCTTGCCTTTGACGGATGCAGTTTTAACTGGCCCAAACAGATCAATATGAAGTAACTCTAATGGCTTAGAGGAAGAGACAACATTCTTAGATTTAAAGGAAGGTTATAAAAATTTTCCTTTTTGACATGCTTCGCACAGAGCATCTGAGTTATACTTCAGATTGGGAAGTCCTATGACTAAATTTAATTTATTTAGTTGAGAGATTTTTCTAAGACTGACATGTCCCAATCTTTTGTGCCATACCCATTGCTCATTGCTAACAGACAAAAGACATTTGACGTTTTAAGATTTAAGATCTGATAAATCAATTTTGTAAATGTTGTTCTTTCTCTTGCCAGAAAAGATAATTGATCCATCCTTTTGACTTACAGCTTTACAGGAGTTTTGATTGAAGATAATGTCATAGCCATTGTCACTTAATTTACTTATGGACAATAGATTATGAGCTAATCCTTCTACTAATAAAACATTAGAGATAAAAGGAAGGTTACTGTTTCCTATGGTTCCAGAACCAATAATCTTCCCTTTCTGATTACCTCCAAACTTCACATCTCCTCCAGCTTTAAGTTCCAGGCTTTGGAACATAGACCTTTTTCCCGTCATGTGTCGTGAGCACCCAGAGTCCAGGTACCATGACTGGTGTTTCAATTGAGTTGTTAAGGACATCTGCAACAAATATTATTTTATCCTTAGGTACCCATATCTTTTTGGGTCCTTTTGGGTAAGCATAAGAGTTTCCAGAATGTGATGTATATTTTATATCATGTGAGTGTCCAAACTTGAATTTCTTATTTAGAATTTTGTAAGTGAATGTCATTTTAGCAACAGGTTTTGGAATGTATGTCTCCTTCCCTTTGGGAGGTTCATATCCAATTCCTCTTCTTTTTTTCCCACTAACTCCATAGATCATTGAAGCCATTTTGCTTCTGTCTATGCATTTAGCAAGAAAATATTGAAAGCTATAGTCATATTCTTTCAGAATATCTATCGAACCAGACACAGACTCTGAACTAAAATTATTTTGAACAATTTGAATTTCCTTTTTAAGTTTAAGATTGTTTTCTAAAAGTTCAGATTTTTCTGTTTCAAGTTTCCCAAAATCAGATGCAAGACTCTTCTTGAGTTTCTTGTATTTGATTTTGAGCTTACTATAGTTTTCCAGAAGTTCTGATAAACTATCAGCAAGTTCTTCTCTAGAAAATTCAGAAAATACCTCTCTTTGTTCTGACTCACAGTCTGAGTAATATTTTGTGATAGCCATTAGAGCTAGGTTGGCATTTTCATCTTCAGAACCAGATTCATCTTCAGAAGAATCTGAGTCATCCCAGGTTGCCATCATTCCTTTCTTATTTCCAAATCTCTTCTTTGGTCTTTCTTTTTGAAGCTTTGGACAATCACTTTTGAAGTGACCAGGTTCTATGCATTCATAACAGATGATCTCTCTTCTGTTTGACTTTTTGTGTCCAGAAGATTCTGGTTTATCTTCTGACTTCTTGAAGTTCCTGAACTTCTTTTGTCCGTGCTTCCACAGATGATTGGTCTTTTTGGAGAGCAAAGATAGTTCGTCTTCTTCTGAAGCTGATTCTTCAGAGTTTTCTTCTTCATCCTGAAAAGCGTTAGTATCAAATATCTTAATTGATTTAAGGGCTAGAGACTTACCTTTCTTCTGAGGTTCATGCTCATCCAGTTCAATCTCATGACTTCTGAGAGTGCTGATGAGTTCCTCCAGAGACACATTGTTTAGATCTTTTGACACCTTGAAGGCAGTGACCATTGGTGCCCATCTTCTGGGTAAGCTTCTGATGATCTTTTTCACATGATCTGCTTTGGTATACCCTTTGTTCAAAACTCTCAGACCAGCGATTAGAGTTTGAAACCTAGAGAACATTGCTTCTATAGACTCACTCTCTTCAACTTTGAAGGCTTCATACTTCTGAACTAAAGCCAGAGCTTTAGACTCCTTAACTTGAGCATTTCCTTCATGAGTCATTTTGAGAGACTCAAACATATCATGCGTTGTGTCTTTATTAGTGATTTTTTCATATTCTACTTTAGAGATAGTATTTAAAAAAATATTTCTAGCTCTGTGATGATTTTTAAAATCAGCTTTTTGTTGTCTATCCATATTTTTTTCTATCCACTTTGTTTCCTTCTGAATCTGTAGGATGTTTGTAACCATCCAAGACTATATCCCAAAGATAACTATCATGGCCTAGAAAGAAACTTTCTAGTCTATCTTTCTAGTACTCAAAATCTTCTCCATCAAACACTGGAGGTTTTTTGTAACTATTATTGTTTTGTTTAGCGGCCATTGTGTTTTCTTCTGGATCTTTTCTTGACACGGTTAAGTGTTGTGCTTAGAGTCAAGCTCTAATACCAATTGAAGGGGTAAGAAAACACTTAGAAGGGGGGGTGAATAAGTGACTCTTTTCGTTCTCAATACAAAGCTCAATCAATAATGGAAGAACACAGTTATTTTTATCCTGGTTCGTTTGAACTCAAACTACTCCAGTCCACCCGCCAACGTGATTTCGCCTTTCTCAACAAGGACTTAATCCACTATAATCAACTGATTACAATGACACAACAACTGTTGTGACTAACAATGCACAAGTAATCTTACAAGTGACTAACACCACTAAGACTTAAATCTAGTCCTAGTCTGCTTGAGAAATCTGACCAAACTTGGTCTCTCAAGGAACAAATACAGGAGTTTAATCTTTACATATAATTGAAATAGAGTTTTCTTCTAATCAATCTATATCACAACTATGATTTTTCACTTAGAATATAATACACAAATTGTATGAACAATGAATTTGTGAGCTTTTTAGATCTTTCACGTAGTTTCTTATTTGAACGTTGTTGTAGGCTTGCAATAAATGTCCTTCTACTTATAGTAGGAATAATAAGACTGTTGCTGCCTTCAGAGAAAATGGAGAGCATTAAATGCTTTGCGTGTATCCTTTCAATATTCTATTTTCCAAGAAACTAGTTGTAGGCACTTGAGTGCTTTCAGTCGTCTTTGCATTAATGAGTAAACGTCAGAATGTAAGAACGTGTTTCCTTTGCTTTGACAAGACAAGTTGATTTAGACGTTGTTTCAGAATTTTCTTCCAATGTCTTTAAGTCAGAACATGCTTCATTTAACTTCTGGGCAGAGCGTTGTTTGCTAAGAACTTTGAACAGCGCTTGCTTTCAAGTTATCTTCAGAATCAAGGAGCCTTCTAGAAGTTAGAAGATACATTTAACAAGTAAAGGTTCTTACCAGAGTCAGCAGATGCGTTTGAATAAAAGGTTCTTTAATCAAAGAACTTCTTCATAATCTTTGCTTAGTACTTTAGAATATTTTCTGTCAGAACATTAACTAAGACATTCAAAACACATTCATCAGAGCATAAATTATCTTAAATATAATTTAGTTATCATCAAAACTCTTGAGATAGGTCAGAACTAATCTTGTTCTTTCAATCTCCCCCTTTTTTATGATGACAAAAAATTATTTTAGATAAAGAAAGGAAACTGATTAAGAGATAAGAATCTCCCCCTGAAATGAATATTTCTATGCATAAGACATCCTGAGATTATTTTGTCAGAGTAATACACAGCCTTCTTGAATTTCTTCAGAACTTCTTCAAGAAGATAAATCTTAGCTGGAATATTCTTTCAGAGTTAAAGTGATACCTGCAAAAAAAAATTCTTTTGCACATAAGGAATTCTTGCAAATTTGTTAGAATGTCTGAGACATAGTCCCATAACTGTTAAACAGTGATTAGTTCAAAAATGCACATTTTCTCCCCCTTTTTGGCATAAAAAGTGTAATAAATGAGAAATTTTTAAAGATTTCATAAAAAGTTAAAAATAGATATCCAGAAGTACAAACAAAACATCCAAATAAGAGACAAAAAGAAACTAGGATTTCTTAGAGACAAGAGCCATCAGAAGATTCTTGATTTCAGAGGCAGATTCGTTTTGCATTGCCATCTAGTTCTTGAACTCTAGATTTGTTTGATCTTGCTTATCCATGCGTTTATTCAAGACTTCATTTTCCTTCTTTAGCTCTCTCAGAGTGTCCATAATGAGTGAGGTAGGAGCAGAAGATGATGAAGCTCCAGTAGAAATCGGCTCAGAAGCAGCAACTGTTGAGTCAGACTTCACAAAGGTGGAGAGCAGAGTGCCCAGATCCATTGCAAGAGTTGGCACAGGTTCAGGTCCAGCCTTAACTGAAGGTTGATTCAATAGAACAATAGCCAGAGGATTTGAATCTTCAGAGGATTCTTCAGATTCATCTTTTGATATGTCCATCTTATCAGTTGGTGTATCAGCAATCATTAGCGAAGACTTCTTATTCCAAGTGTCAGCAACTTCTGTCTTGAAAGCATGCAGAAGTTTGGAAACAATAGGGCATGATATTAGGAATGATATTTCCCTTTTTTTCTCAAAAATTTTCCCTTCTTTCTGCAAACTCTCAAACAAAACAATAGGGCATGATATTAGGAATGATATATGCATTCAAAACCATTTTCATACCTTATTTAAAATTGGGTTAAATATGTTTTTGGTTCCTATAAATATCTCAATTTTGGTTTTTAGTCCCTATAAAAAATAGTCGAGTTTTAGTCCCTATAAAATTACTTTTGCACGCAGTTTTAGTCCTTGTAGAGGGACTAAACTGCATGAAAAAGTAATTTTATAGGGACTAAAACTCGACTTTTTTTATAGGGACTAAAAGTCTTTTTTGGTAATTTTATAGGGACTAAACATATTTAACTCTTTTAAATTTTAAGACTTGCGTATATATACATACATAGGTTAAATACATCAAAAGGAATATAATTGATTTCATCTACTAAAATATTATAATGGAATCTCTTCGAGAAAAAGTGCTTCCTAGGGAATTCAAGGCAAAAAAGAAAGTCATCAAAGAAAAATCTACGAAGAAGAGAACAATAATATTGGTTAGTGTGATTGTAAATAATAAAATAAAATCACATGAATATCTTAACATCTTTTGTGTGCCTATGTTTATATGTTGTTTATTTCCATCAAATCATGAAAAATGATCATTTGCATGTGCATTTCATAACTATTCATGCATGAGTCAAATTGTGTCACTCAAAACCAACCTAGAATCTTGTTTCTCAATATAACATTACTTTTTGTGTATCATGTGTCGACACATGATATGTATAGGTCGATGCATATTTCACCAATTCGAATTATTTCTTTTTCAGTTCAGTATGTGTCGACACAAAAATCGAATACGTCGCCTCATCAATTTAAATTTAAATTTCCTTCAAATTTGGTTCAGTATGTGTCAACACATGGGTTGTATGCATCGACACATGATTCTAATAGAGGTCGACGCGTGCATACTTGAGTCATCCATTTCAGATATTGTCTTATCTCTTCACTTTCCTCTTTGTCTCTCATTCATGCACCCTTCTTAAAACTTCTCCAAATTCAAATTGTATCTTGATACAATTCAAACTTCACAATTAATCCTCCACTAAACTTATTTAATCTCCCACTACCAATCATTTGACTTCACTTTTACCAACTAGTCATTAAAACTCCACCAAAATCCTTTTTCCATAAACCCTTGTTATTTCACTTTCTCAAACATACGCACATCCTCTAATTCACAAATTTGCATTCATTTGTTGTTGCATTATCATTATTGTGTGTTGTTTCTTCATTATCTAACATTTGGGGTTTGTGAGTAATCAAAAATCTCTCAAACAACAAGTTGTTTCATTCAGAACTTTCATTAAATGCCTTATATGTAAGCTAAGTTTGAAAATTTCACCATGCCTCCAAGATTTACAAGTAACAAAGGAGATGCCAATGGCAGTGGTAGGCTCCTTTTCACACTACTACAAAAATTCCTTGTAACATCGGATGCAAAATGCGTTTTACCTCAGTTATAATAGCAACGTAAATAAGGTCATCATAAAAAATATGGACTTAGCACCTCGATGTTTAAAACACCGAAGGGTATTGTAATTGCACATGGGTTCGAACCCCACCAGCTGTATTTTTATTATTTACAATAATATCACATCAAGTATCTCGTGTTATCAATAAAACCGAGGGGTAAATTATTTGATTTTTTAAATTTAAATCGGTTACATTGCTTACACAAAAAATTAATAAAATAATTTGTTTACAAAATACAATTTTTATCCAGAATATTAAACTGGTTACATTGTTTACACAAAATATCAAAATAAAAACTTAATTATCCACGAAGATCATATGTTCAATCTTAAAGTCTGTGATATCCTGGGAAGATCATATGCTAGAAATCAATATATTTTATATGTTTCTCCTTGCATTTGTCTCTGATATCAACAGAAAAAATGGGTTAGATAAAAAAAGGGTTAGATATATAAATAATTTTCTTCTCAAATAAATATTTAAGTACACAAACTTTAAACCTAAATAATTTTCTGCTCTTGCAATCCATCATAGAGAACTCTTCATGATAAAGACTCTTGCATATCTTAAAATGGAGGCTAGTTTCAAGCACTTCATGATGTTACATTATCAATTTTTGATATTCAAAATGCTTTTATAATGGAAGTTAACCTAGGTTTCACGCATATCACTAATGGTAGTCTCTTGAGTGTTGATATTCGTGAAATGGACGGCAAGAATTTGATTAAGGACGGTGACAAACATCCTCAATTTTAACGCTAAAATGGCCCATCAGTTTTTAGGAACACCGAGGTGCAAGATATTTTAATTTTTTTGTTAAGTTATATTGTTTACAAAGTATATTACAACAAATTCCCACTTCTGATTAAAGCGTAGTGAAATTAACAAAAGCATATCCTTTATTCAGCCCAGTACTGTAAATTGATAGTGAACAACATACAATCATCAATCATCATTATTTTTAGAGAAGGGTATGAACACTTAATGTTCTAGAGAAGGAATTTGGAAGCGTACCTGAAATCTATCGGCAAGTAGACAAATTTAAAGGAGAAAGTGTTTTCAACAATAGATCTTTGGTGGAATCCAAATTTTTCTGCATACCTTTATTTCAATAACAAATCTTTGGATAAGTTATTTTATTTTATGCACTTGTAATCCATCTCAAAGATCTGTTCTTAAGAGATTCTAGATCAAAAGTTTTCAATACAATGGACAATGATTATAGCTAGAATTAAGGTAAAATATGATAACTTTACCCCTCGGCGTTAGAATAAAACCGAGGTATTAAATATTCTAATTATAGGTATCACCTCTTTTATTTTTAAATCGAAGTGAAAAGGTTTTTTTTTTGAATTTACATTGTTTACACAAAATATTAGAATAAATGGTTTAAAACAAATCTGTTCTCTTTTGAATGAATACTGTTGCTGATATCCATCATCTGATTAGTTAAGCTCCCTTCATTGTGTAACTTTTAAACAAAGAAGGGAGCTTCCATCATTGTCCCCTTGAATCAAAAATGATTTTTCTGCACTTGTAATCTATCTAATGAGCAAAAATACAACAACAACAACAACAACACCAAAAACAACAACATCAACACCATTATGTGAGATAGATTGCAAGGGCATAAAAAACATTTTGTTCTATAAGAACATTGAAGGTTTTTTCTGTTTTTCAATCCATTCCAAAGAATGATGCTTGCGAGTTTGGGGCGGCTAAAAATAAGTAAGGATTGGGGTAAATTCTTTTTGCTTTTATAGTGAAATTTGTTTATGTTGATCCCTCGGTTATATCGAAAAACTGAAGGGTTAGTTGGTTTAAACTTTTAGTTTACAATTATAAACAAAATAAAATATAAACTGCAAAAGTTTGAACTCGAAGCGCGTCGATATTAGTTTTACCCGTCGGATATATTAGAAACCAAGGTAAATTGTTATTTTAATAATTACAAAAGTATAGAACATGGCGCGCCTAGGCTTAATATCTCATTGTTTTTCTGGATAATGTGAAAGCTCCATCATGAAATACGTTATTTGTTGTAGTGGATCACATGAACCTGAAAAGGTTTTTTCTTTGATTGATGATAAGGATGTCACCTTCTTTGATGAAAAGTGCACAAATAGGCTTGTTGTAAAATAACATGTGTACAACCCAAGTGTGGTGGAGGAACTCAATATTCATTAAGTGGTAGATCATATTGAGCATCAAGGAATCAACTACTTCCTACACCTATCGCAAGATTACAATGAGGATCTCATTCGGGTTTTTTATGCCGGGTTGCACAAGTGCCATGTGTTACGAATGGTTTTAAATACAGAGTCACCATTATCGGTTTTTATCCTAGGGAGGGGCATCTAATAGGAAACCCTAATTCTCAGATAGAGATTCTAGGTTTCAGACTTCATTAGACGAAAGGAAGGTGTTAGGATCTCTCATCTACCTTGTTCACAAGGATACTAGGTTTTAGGTTTAGGTTTGGGTAAAAAAGGGTTTTAATTTTTAATAGGGGAAAAAGGGTTTTAATTTTTAATAGGGGAAAAAAGGGTTTTAATTTTTAATAGGGGAACTCTCCATGATTTTTGATCGTATGCCCATGTATCCTCTTATGAAGAACCAAAGTCCCAATTCGTAGTTCGTGGTGTTTTTTAGGGGTTGCAAATGTATTTTGAATCACATCGCATTTTGACCGGTTGTAGTGATTGCGGAGATTTTGACTAAATGCGTGATTAGTCAAAATCCATTTGAAACCCTTTTATAAAAAATAGTTGTTTAGATTAGTTTATTGCGAAAAATAGTTTGAGATTTGTTAGTATTTTTTAATTATCTTAATTGCAAAATATCTTAATTAATGCATGACTAAAAATATTTTAATGCAACGTATACAAAATAATATACACGAGTTTTTAACTAAGAATAATTTGTTTATGATAATATAAATAATAAAATATGATAATAAAAACTATTAATAATAATTAATTGTGAAAAGAAATAAGTAATAATAATAATAATATAATAAAAAGAAAATAGAATTAAAATATAATAATTATATAAAAAAATAGTTTAATTCCTAGGGGAGTGCAATTATAGTTATGACGTAAAAAGTAGGGGTGCTAAAAGAATACTGGACTAGGCCCAAAACTGTTCTGGACAGGGAGGGGGTGCAAACCGTTTTGGAGTTTAAGCAATTAAGGAATGGGGTAGTGTTAAAATTAATGCCCTTGGCCCATTACAGTTGCAGTGAGGGACCAGTGGGATCACGTGTAGCGCGGGTGCACGATGTTACCATGAAACTTGGCCTAACAACCATTTGATGCGCATCTAAGGGATGCTAATGAGGGACCATGATAGTTATAATTGGTGTGTGTGTACTGGATTGGAATGGTATAATACATTTTGTTTAATTCATTCTTTATCACTCAGCCTTACATCACTCTCCTCCTTCCTCTCTCTCGCCACACACAACCCTTTCACTTTACTCACCAAACCCTAATCCTAATCCCCCTGCGGCGCTATCATATCATCCCCCAGCACTCACCCGACCACCCCAAAGCCCTTAATCAGATATCAGAATAAAAAAAAACTAAAGATAAGAAATTTTACCCCCTTTTGATTTCGTTCCCTCTGACATTCTTCTTCTTCTTTGCGCTAATAGTTTTCTCTCTTTGCTTGCAGTTTATGGTAGCGGTGGTGGAGATGAGTTTTTGAAGGCACGACGGATGTGATAACAAAGGTGATTATGATTAGGGTTTCAGATATTAAAACCCCAATTGCCGCTTGTTCTTCTTCAACAACAACAAGGTTATTTCCTTCTTCGGTGTCCTTCATGTAAGCTCTCCTTTGTTCTCTCCCTCCGTCTCTGTATTATCGGTTTTTTCTTTCGTAATCCCCCTTGTATTCGAGTTTTTCTCCTTCTTTTCTGTCAATTAGTTGCTTCGTATTTATAGGGTTTTAACCTTAGGGTTTTGTAGATCAATTGTTGTTACAGTTAGCATAGAATTAGGGAAAATTGTAGAAATTAGGGATTGTTAGTAATTGTAATTGATTTACTGAATATTTGATTTGGTTTTCTATTCTTGTAATGGATTTTGTGATTTGAATATTAGAGATTTGGTTTTACTGTCAATTTGGATTTTTGTAATATAGATTGGTAACAGAAAATTTTGGGCTTGGACTGTAAACGAGATACTATTGTCTCTAGAGGAAGATTTGATTTTTCTTCAGTTTAGTTTTGTGAAAAATAAGATATGATTTTTATTAAATTGGAACAATATTTGTTTATGGAATAAAGCATGCGTTAATTTAGGCTATGATTGAAACAACAACCAAGTAATTATAAGAAGCAAATTCTTTAAATAAACAGTAAAAAAATGTTAATGGGCTTAGTTAATTAAACTTAATTATTAATTAATAACAACTTAAACTTAAGTGGACTTAATAATTTAATAACCTAGTAATTATTATTTTTTTGAAATAATTTTCCATTTTCGAATTGCATGGGCCATTGGCCAACATACCTTGCGAATGAGTTTGTGAGTCTTTCTGATTTAGAAAGCCCCGTTTTCCTGAATTAAAATATGCCACTCTTACTGATTTGAATTCTTCTTAAAAAGTGGGCCAATAGATATTGCTAGGCCATCCTTAATTAAGCATTTCTTCCATCTTTAAAATCTTGAAAATATAATCGTCGAGGTAGGGCAAATTTGGGGTACGAACTCGTGGAAGTGAGTTTATGTTCAGAATAGGAGGTAATGATTATCAATTTACTAATTATATGTGGACATTGTTGTTTGGTATTACGACATCAAGTGATGATGACGGGAGCGAATGGCCTAAGATGATTGACACGAATGTTCGTGACCTCTTTCATTGGAGAATTCACTCGAATGAATTGTTAAAAGATCCTCGGTCTGATAGCAATTATGAGAGAATTACAACTAGCCAAATAAAACAGCTCCATCACATTTTGTATTGGGTTGTATCTCATATCTTATGTCCAAATAACGATGGACCATTAAGGGTTGGCCAAATGGAGGTCCACATTATTTACTTACTTATTCATAAAATCAAGATCAATTGGGAAAATTACTTCGTCACTCGTATGTTTGTCATAAATAAAGGTAACAAAGGCTCTTCCTTTTGCTATGCTTCCATGATTGCAAATATTATCAACTCCTTCAATATTGAAGTTATGAATCTTCTTTTTCATATCTCCAAGACCAGCTCAATAATTTAATCAAAGTATCTTGACTCACATGGGGCACATTTGAGATAAGGTCTCAAATGCGTATTTCCTCCGTATGGAGGGTACTCACAAAAAGATCTTTAATTTTGGTGATCCTATTGAATTTGAGGTTAACACGGATGCTCTCGTGATTTATGAGCAACCTATTAGTGACATTATTCAAGAGGATGTGAACATGGATGGTGTTTATTATGAGCAAGAGAAAGTTTGGATGAATCTTGCTACTGATCAAGAATGGAGACAATGGTCATAAGACAGCTGGCCGCAATAATGTTTAGACCTTTTCAAGAACACTTGGCCTCAAAAGATTCACATTTTGATGTTGTCTCTCATTCTACTATGCAGTTTTCTACTATCCACAATGACATAAGTACCAACAATGTTGTTATGCAGACCAGAATTAACAGTATGATGACTCTTGGCGTTCAGAATCGTGAAGAGAGCTTTGAATTCTATCAAGACATGTGTAGTTCTATGGATCATGGTGGAACCTTATTTCATATAAGTAATAGGGGCCTCTGGAGTGTGGTGCTTTTGGTTCTTGTTGGTTCATGCATTTTGGATCATGCATTTTGTTTCTTGCAATTGATGCACTTTCTTGGTTTTTTGTTTGTTTATTATTGTGCACTAGAAACTATGTCACTTCTTTGAAGTGAAAACAATGTTCTATGTTTTAATTTACTGTTTATGACAATGTCAAACAATTTTTCTTTAATCGTATTTGTTACTTTCTTGCTATTTAAGTTTATACTTTTGCGTCACTCCATGTGTAATACGGTGGCATAACCGACTGTTATACTGGTTTTAAGTTTGTATTCACAAATATTGCGGTAAGCAAGAGTCGCCACCGAATTTTCTTTTATCCAAAAAAGGAAAGGGTGAAAAGAATAGAAAAATACCTTTCGAGATTATTTCTGAGTAAGGGGGGGTAGATTATGGAAAGGTAAGATCTTAGCACCTTTTTCATCCGTAGTTATCTACGGGCTCTTAGATGTTAGCTCATTTGAAAAATACCTTGTGCTTTGTATGTTTGATTTGAAAGAAAGTACCTTAGTACGACAAACATTGTAATGTTTCTCGGATTGGTAGAGAACATATACAAAGTGTTTTTAAAAATGTTTTTGGAAAGGGTTTTGTGTATGTGAGAAAAAATGGTTTTATTTTGAGCAAGCATCTAAGAACTATCTACTTTACTCGAAAGTTTGTTCTTTTCCTCATTTCCTTTAGACAGTGCTATCCTACTATTAGTGAGTAGGTAACTCTATCGTTGGATGTTTGAGGGACATTTGACGAGACATCATATAGTCACAAAATAAAGTGGGCAACAAACCTTAGTAACTAACCTATGGTTTTAAGATCATACCGAGGCAACATCGAGAGGGTCATTTTTTATCTTTAAACTGGAGGGTAGCCACTAAAGTCTCTCACATTTCGAGAGTTGTGACTGTTTTCCAAAGGCAACCAAAGTGGAAATACCCTAGAGGTGTATATGTGCAATTGTGTTTGTATTTAGTTATTTTTCTTGTGTTAGGTTTTCTAACGTTTGATTATTATGTTCTTGCCATACAATCCTATTAGTCATGCATCTAGACTATTTAAAAGTTGCAGGAATTTAAAGTGCGGAAATGTAAAACCTAGCTATTACAAGGCTTCAGAGAGGGGATTATTTACAAGTCCAAAACTGGGGAAATGAAAAGCAGAAGAATGGAGTCTTAATTTAAAATCTATTACATCCCATAATCAAGTACAGTAATATGAAATAAAACGAAAATATTAAGTGCACGCTGTGATACGGTGGGAGAACTGACTAGGGTTTTGCGTTTGTTTTCGCAAATGTTTCGGTTGAGCAAGAGTCGCCACCGACTTTTTATTTTATCCTAGGGAAAGGTTTAAAAAGCACAGCAAAAACCTTTGAGATATTTTCTTGGGTTCGGGGAGTAGATTATAGAAAGGGAAGGTATTAGCACCCTTTCTATCCATGGTTATCCATGGGCTCTTAGGTACTTGCTTAGATCAACTTGCCTTGGTTTTCAATTGTTTGAAATGGTGCTTTGTGCGTGGTTTTGAAAATGTTTTGAAAAAGATGCTTTGTCTAGGCTACCCTTGTAACAATTCTTTACTCGAATGTTTTACAAAAGGTGTTTGTCTTTTTGAAAAGATGTTTCAAGGTTTTTGAAAGTTTATTTTGAAAGTGTTTGTGAAGTGTGGTTTGAAAAATAGGCAAGTGTTTTTGTTTTGCAAGTTGACAAGTACTTAAGAGCTATCTACCCTAAAGTTCTCAAAGATTTTTGCTATGTTTCAACCCTTTTAACAATTTTGTTCCACCATTGCATTTGGTGGACAATCTTGTGTTAGGATGTGAAAGGGACGGGCGCGGGTCATCGTTTAGACCATAATTGCAATGGTGCCAAGTATCTTTGGGAAATTTTCCTTTAAGGGACTTGATCATTTTTTAGGCAACTTTTCGAAAGCGTCATCGAGGGACTATGATCATTTGAATTGTGTTTGTTTTGCCCAAAGAGACCTAACATGCAATATGGTCCATTATTGAAGGCAACAAGTGGAATACCCTAGGGGTGCAAGTGTGATTAGTGTTGTCCATTTTCATGCTTTGATTATCTTGAATTTAGGTCAAACTATTTTGTTGTTTTTATTTGCATACAAGCCCTAATTCTAACATGGTATATTTAGAAAGCATTAAAGTGCGAAAATTAAAGTTCCTAAGCTATTACAACACAATATGGGAAGGGGGGGTACAAATGTTCAAATGGGGGGTATTTGACAAGGAATTTAAACCTAACTATTACATCAATTTGGAATTATTTACAAGATATTTAATTGCACAAATTAAATAGAAATAAAATAAATATGCAAGATGCAAAAAGATGTTTTTATGTGTATGAAAAAGAGTATTTTTATATGTCAAATAAACAAAAATAAAAAGTATTATTTTTTGGAGTTTTTTATGTTTAGGGCAAAACCCTAATTTTATTAGGTAAAAGGTATTATTTATTTAAGATATACAATGTTTAATAATTATATACAAAAAATAAAATAAAAAAGAAGTATATTTATAAAAAAGGTATTTTTAATGTCAAATATTAATAAAATAAAAAATGTATATATTTTGTATTATTTACTAAATATGCTAATTAATATGTATGTATTTATATAATTTATCAAATATATTAAATATGTGCAAAAATAATAATATTTAATATTTACAAAAAAAATATGTTTTATGTAAAATATTTTCAGAAGATAAAATAAAATAAAAATTAGAAAATAAGTGTGTTTGCATTATTTTTTCTAGTTATTCTAAATAATAGTATTTATATATTATTTATGTACAAATATCAATATAAACAAATAAATGCCTAAAAAATATAAAAATGGTGTAAAAAAAGTTTTTTATGTTTTTAATATTATGAGGAAAAATAAATAAGTCAGGAATAAAAAACAAAAGTCAAAAAATCATAAAAATAAACCAAATGGGCCTAGGGGGTGTCAAAGTAAAAAATAGTGTGTAAACAGAAATGACAAATCAAGCCCAGCCCACCAAGTCCTTCTTCAACCTCTGGCCAGAAACAATGTCAAAAACGCGCGCTTTGTTCAATGATTCAAACACCTGGATTCTTGGACTTTTAGCACAAACTTACAACATAAGAAATGTTAATCATCAAGCCACGATTCTGAATATGTAAAGAACTCATCCTAACTCTAAAAAATGAGAGAGAATTTCATCATTCCCAAATCTTAACCTAACTTTTTATCAATGTTCAGACCTCAAATTCTCATAGCATAGGCAAAATAAATGGAAAGTAAAGGTATGTACAGTTTCAGGGGCATGAGTAGAACACTTCTTATTCACAAACTTAGAGCTAATGATGCCTACATTAAGAGTTAGAAGTTCAAGAATATACATGTTCAGTTGGAGTCGTGTCTGGCAATGGAGGAGTTTTCAGGGCAAGATGAAGATTTGTACAGCTTGCCTGAAGTGTAGTGATGCTATTCCAATGCTTGGTGTGTTTTGAATCGTGCCAAATCAAGCTGCAGAAGTCCACCTGCAAGATAAAAAAATGGAAATGGCAAATGATGCTATGGCTGTTACAGTCTCAGTTCAAGGTTTGGAATAGTTTATATGGATATTATGGAATGTGTTTGAAGTGTTTTTGGCCAAGATGCACGATGGAAATGAGTTGTGGGATTCAAGTTACAGAATATGCCCTGTTTTGGCAGTTTGAGGGTGATTCTGTGAATGAGAGGGTGTTGGAGAGGGTTGGCTCGTGTTCTAGCTCAGTTAGGGTGTTTAGAAAGTGTACAAAGTTTTTGCTTAAGCTTGTTTGTGCTGAGATAAAAGTTGTTGTACAAAATGCAAGCTTTCTTACACTTTAAGCAAGAGATGGCAAGTTGGTGTTTCTAGCCTGTACAGGCCCCCATTCTATGCTGAACCACTTAGTTTTGATCAGTGTAATTAGTCCATAAACTTGTGCCAAAGAGATCTTAATTGTACTTGCTTGGATTTGCTTTAGACATAAAGTTCACTTTTGCAAAAATGGATAAAATGCTGTATCTAAAAATGGATTAAACCTTTATGCAATGCTTGAACACATAGAATATGGTCTTGGCACAATGAGTTTGCATTAAATTTATGAGTGTAAAAGAGATTTAGGGCCTTTAATCAAGAAATGCATGCTGATTTGAAAATTGCCTAAGTGTATGAACATGGAATTTGGTCATGAACAAAGTGAGTTTTTTCCATATTGTCAAATTCGATTCTCCCTAACCATGAGGTTGTTTGATGAGTTCTTGGATATTTTGGAAAGCTTGGAATGTGTACTACAATCCATCTTTGAAATGAAAATTGAAATTCCAAGTGGAAGTAAGTGGAAAATGGTCTTAAAGTTAGGTAAAAACCTTGTCTAAAATAGGTCAAATTTTCTCTAAGTTAAGAATGGTTTGGTACCCTTGTTCCAAAAATTGTAACTTGAGATACAAGCTTCTTTTGGGAAAACTTTGTGAATCAAAGTTGTAGATTATGCAATAGGCTACAACTTTCATGTTTTGACTTTTGCTTGAATCCAAATGAATCTTAGTGAGAAAGTGGGTCAAAGTTAGGAAAAAATTAGGGTTTTTCATAACTTAGAAAAATTCTAAGTTATGAAAAATCTTCATTTCAAACCCTAATTTGCAATTCTTGATTTCTTGATGAACAAGTTTCATGATTTGGCATGTTTTGATGAAAAATGAATCTTGACATTTGATTTTGACCAAAAGGTCAAAGTTTGACTTTTCAGTATATAGTCAAAATTGATCAATTGACTGGGAAATTCAACTGTCAATCTTGTGCATTTGGGATCTTTTGAACTTGTTGAGCATGTCAAGACAATTCCATGGGGTCCTTGAGTCCATATGTGAGATTAGTTTGCCATTGGCTAGGTCAAACAGTCAAAAATTGCCTTTGTGCAGTCAAAACCCTAAAAATGACCATTTTGCCCTTTTGGTGATCTGATCAAATTTCTTGTGGAATTGTGATCCAAACTTGATCAAATGGTCCATATGAGTTCATAATGTTGATGGGGGTCAATTTTCATGAGATTTGACTGTCAATTGGCCACAGTTGACTTTTTCCCCAATACAGTTGATTTCTAGGTCAACTGTCCAATTGACTGGGCAAAACTTGGAATCAAGACTTGAAAATTGGTATGGATAAACTTGGGAGTCCAATATGAAGCATGAAAGTCATCTTAGGCAATTTAGGTCAAAACATCTTTGTGCAAACATAAACCCTAATTTGGGTCAGCAGTGCAAGAAGAAGTCTTGAGCAGAGGAAACCCTAACTGGATCTTGAGCTCCAAGGGTCTTGTGATGAGAAATCATTGAGAAATGAGAGGGCAAATTTTGGGGTACAACACACGCGAATTAGAAAGGACGTGTAAAACCCTAAACAATTTCTAAGTAAAAGAAAATCTTTTTGTTTGTTTTTGATTTTATGTTAAGAAAATAGTTGAATTAAAAAATAACTAATCTAGATCTATATTTAAATAAAAAAAGTTAATTAAAAAATAAAAATGAAATTAAAGAAAAGAAATTAATTTCTAAGTTGTTTTTGGTATTTTAAATATGAAAAGAAAATAAATTAAAATCCTAAGTCTATTTAGTTTTAAATTAAAGAAGATGGCTTAAATAATTATTAATTAATTTACAAAATTAATTTAATTGATAAAAACGCTAACCTGATATTTTTATGATTTTTATTTGGTTTTTATGTTGATTAAAAAAAACAAACTAAAATAAATAAATAAAAACAAAATAAACAAATATAAATGGGCCAGGCAGCAAAAGTAAACAGCGGGTGTGAATTGAAATTCGTTGGGCCCAAGTGAGAGGAGCCCATATCTGCAATTGGATTCAGTGAGGGAATCCGTTGAGGGTGCATGGTGAGCTGCGCGTCCGGGAGCGCTGGATCTGACCAGATGGGATCTACTAGTGTTGACCACGTGGTGCATGGTGAGCGTCTGGATGTGAAACAGACAAGATATGCAAAATAATAGGTAGAAAAAACAAAATTCACGACCTGGGTATCGAACCCAGGTCCTTCCCCATTTTGCACGCGTCTTCCTTCCACTCATCCATCTTACCGACCGTTTATATAAATAACAAAATAACAATATATTTGAAACACGGTCACAAATATATTTGAATAAAAAAAACATGCGCGATAACTGATGGACCAATAGGAGTGTGACGCGCCTGCCACCGGAGTCAGCAGCATCCAACGGTGCCAGAGTCAAACTCCAGTCATCATCTTCGATCAGTCCAAAATGTATTCCTGCAAAACAAAAGGGTCTATCCTACATAAAATTGTACAATGATTCCGAATTTGGCCTTAGATTATCCTGAAACAGGCTGAATCATATGTTTCAAAGGTAAGTTCAGATCGTGTCCTAAAAATGGCATGATCTCATTCCTGTATCTTTGCTCACATGTAACAAGTTCAACCAAACATAAACATCAGCAACAATATGTATATATGATCAATATGAATTTAAATTATGTATTCTATGAGTTTGAGATTGAGGAATTTTTACCAAATGGTGAGATCGGGTGACAGAGCTTTCACGCATGTTGGAACTGCTTAAGGCCTGGGAAACACTCCTGGGACCTTTAGGGAGTGAGTAGATGGCTTGGTTTGGACTGAGGATGCTTGCGTTGTCAGTTTTGAATTTTCACAATTTTGGAACTTTGAGAATTCGTGTGGTTGTTTCAGGGCAATGCATGTGTCTTTTTCTTGCACTTTGACTCTGTATTTATATAGGAATAAGATGTCTCCACTAATATGGAAAGAATCAAACCATTAAACCATGTTTAAACCAAAATAAAACCAATTGAAAACATGCTTTTTTTGAATTATTCTCTTGCCATTCTTAACATACAATGAACTTGGACCTATGCCATTTATTTGCACGAATTCTTGGGACTTAAAACAAATCCAAACATCAGCCCATATTGAATAGTTGGACAGTAATGAAGGAAATCTGTGAAAAATGTAAAGACAATGTAAAAAGAAAGAAAAATTGCATTTTGAACTATTATGTGTCGACACAATGCTGCTATGCATCGACACATAACTCTTCTTGCTCCTGTAAAACAAAATTAACTCAGTATGAGTCAATGCATAATGTGATGTGTCGACTCATGCACCTGTTTGTGTCAACACATATGCGTTTTGTATCGACTCATGCACCTTTCATCCTTCTGTTTTGGGGCCTGGATAACAATATGTATCAACATATAAGGCTTTATGTCGATTCATAACCTATTTTGTCACTAAAATGAATCGACTCATGTGGGTATGTGTCGACTTATGCTGTAGTTTTTTGCCTTAAACATTGTTCTTGAGTAAAAATGGGAGGGAAAATTTTGGGGTACAACAACTTCCCCTGTTCAATCTTCTTAAACCTGAAGAGTTAGATTGGCACGTCCACCATTCATGACTTTAAGGTAGAAGATGATTGAACGCTTAAGTGCTCAAAAATTTGCACTCGCCTGTGCAAGAGGTAACGCTATTGGTTGACTATACTGGGAATGGGCTTATAGATGCCATTTGGAGAGGTGATGGAGAGTCATCAGAGATGGGCTTATAGATTCCATCTAAAGCAACTGTTGATAGGAGTATAAAAATGGACCTGCCTCTAGTGTTATCTGAAAGAAATGTTGGAATGAGACTGTGTCAAGCCGCATCCGGAAATGTATTAGAAGGCAACCGTGTAAGGCTGCTTCAGGATGAGCCTGTGTTAGACTAGAAATGTCTTAGTAGGAACTTGTGTAAGATTTCTTCAGGACGAGCCTGTGTTAGACTACATTTGGAAATATCATAGTAGGAACTTGTGTAATATTGCTTCAGGATGAGCCCGTGTTAAATTTCATCTGGAAATATATTAGAAGGAGTCTGAGTAGGGCTGCTTCAGGATGAGCCTGTGTTAAACTTCATCTGGAAATATATTAAAAGGAGCCTGGGTAGGGTTGCTTCAGGATGAGCCCGTGTGAAGCTTCATCTAGAAATATTAGAAGGAACCCATGTAAGATTGCTTCAGGATGAGCCCGTTTGAAGCTGCATCTAAAAATATATTAGAAGGAGCATGGGTAGGGCTGCTTCAGGATGAGCCCGTGTGAAGCTGCATCTGGAAATATATTAGAAGGAACCCATGTAAGATTGCTTCAGGATGAGCCATTATGAAGCTTCATCTGGAATTATTAGAAGGAACCCGTGTAAGATTGCTTCAGAATGAGCCCGTGTGAAGTTGCATCTGGAAATATATTAAAAGGAACCCGTGTAAGATTTCTTCAGGATGAGCCCGTGTGAAGCTTCATCTAGAAATATATTAAAAGGAACCCGTGTAAGATTGCTTCAAGATGAGCCCGTGTGAAGCTGCATCTGAATGAGCTTGTGTGAAGCTTCATCTAGAAATATATTAGAAGGAACCCATGTAAGATTACTTTAGGATGAGCCCGTGTTAAACTTCTTTTGGAAATATATTAGAAGGAGCCTGGGTAGGGATGCTTTAGAATAAGCCCGTGTGAAGCTTCATCTAGAAATATTAGAAGGAGCATGTGTAAGATTGCTTCAAGATGAGCCCGTGTGAAGCTGCATCTGGAAATATATTAGAAGGAGCTTGGGTAGAGCTGCTTCAGGATGAGCCCGTGGGAAGCTGCATCTGGAAATATATTAGAAGGAACCCGTGTAAGATTGATTCAGGATGAGCCCGTATGAAGCTTCATCTGGAAATATTAGAAGGAAACCGTGTAGGATTTCTTCAAGATGAACCCGTGTGAAGCTGCATCTGGAAATATATTAGAAGGAACCCGTGTAAGATTGCTTCAGGATGAGCCCGTGTGAAGCTGCATCTGGAAATATATTAGATGGAACCCGTGTAAGATTGCTTCAGGATGAGCTCGTGTGAATCTACATCTGGAAATTTTTAGAAGTAACCCGTGTAAAGCTACTTCAGGATGAGCCCGTGTGAAGCTACATCTGGAAATATATTAGAAGGAACCCGTGTAAGATTGCTTCAAGATGAGCCTGTGTGATGCTTCATCTGGAAATATTAGAAGGAACCCGTGTAAGATTGCTTCAGGATGAGCCCGTGTGAAGCTGCATCAGGATGAGCCTGTGTGAAGCTTCATCTAGAAATATATTAGAAGGAACCCATGTAAGATTGCTTCAGGATGAGCCTGTGTTAAACTTCATCTGAAAACATATTAGAAGGAGCCTCGGTTGGGCTGCTTCAGGATGAGCCCGTGTGAAGCTTCATTTAGAAATATTAGAAGGAACCCGTGTAAGATTGCTTCAAGATGAACCCGTGTGAAGCTACATCTGGAAATATATTAGAGGGAGACTGGGTAGGGTTGCTTCAGGATGAGCCCGTGTGAACCTGCATCTGGAAATATATTAGAAGGAACCCGTGTAATATTGCTTCATCTGGTCGTGTAGATAGTTGCCCCGTCCTATTTCGGGAATTAATCTGTGACCTGATTAGAAGTTGCTAATGATATTCGTCTGTTTGTAAACTTTACCTAAAAAGAGAAAATTAGCTTTATGCAATATCATGATGCATGTAATGCATTGCATGATGCTGATCTCAAAATAAATGAGAATGTTATATGCGTTTATATGCATGTGTTATGATATTTTGTAAATGGTGTTCTGGATGCAATGTGTCGTTAAAACGTATGGGTAGCTTCTTGCAGTAATGTCTAGCTGGGGAAAATAAATCCTAGACTGTTGTTGGAGATGAAGAAAGTGATTCTTCAATTTCCGCTGGGAATAATTTTGCTGGGGATTCCCTCTTTCTGTTTGAGGATATTCCACTAGGGATCTTCGACTTCTGCTTGAGGATAGAAGCATTCAAGGAGAGTCGGTCATTTGTCATTATTTTTGTTGTAGAAATTAATTTTTGTATACCCTAATTGGGGATGAAGAGATGGATAATTCTTATGATGTGCTATCTGACCAGGTTGCAGATATGGGTAGCAGTTTTCTGGGGATGATAACTTTGAATGAACCCTGTTGTAGATAGAGAATTTCGTTGGGGAATTTTCAGTATTGGAGAAATGAACTCTATTGGGGAATTTGGTTTTGTAGACTGTGTTGAGGAAATCAATTCTGATTAGAAATTCATAGGTCGTGCTAAGGAAGTTTCCACTGTTTGCTGAGGAAATGATTAGACTTCCTCATTTATCGGGGGGACCTCTTGGGGAAGATGCTCCTGTTAAGCTATCCATCAGAGGTATGGAGATGAATTGCTGGAAGTTGCCCTAGTTTCTGTTTGACTTGCATATTAGACTTGCTGGGGAATATATATCTGTTAAGGGTGAGCTGGTGAAGATAGCTCTGTAGAGATAGTTCCATGGAGATTGCTCTATGAGGATTTCTGGATAATTTGAACATTATCTCCACTCCTAGAGTCCTTAGTAAATGCTGATCAGAATGACAACTCTTCTACTGACATGCAAGCGATGAGGTAACGGGACATAGTTGTACGCTTTAATCCCTAACTTTTGTCTGGACTGTCTTTTCAGATTTTCAGTCCACCGCGATACCCTTTTTTGCCCAAGCCGCCTTTTCAGGTTTTTGACTTGCCGAGTGTACATTTTTACTTATATATCCCTAATTTTTTCTCGAACTCCTTTGGTTCGCCGGGATGCCCTTATTTTTGCCTAGGCCAGTCAACCTAGCGGGTCTTTTTTCATGCGTAGTATTTTCCGACTATGTCCGCGTTCACAGGGTGCAGAGAATTTTCACTATCCATAGTAGTAAGTGTTGCAGCACTTCCAGAAAATGTTTTCTTGATTGCACATGGCCCTTTGCTGGAACTCATGTTCAATTCCCCAAGTGATTCAGATGGAGATCTCCCTCTGGATATTCGACATTTTGGAGAGATTCCTTTAATCTTGACTTGACTTCCCCAGATCAGTTAGAAACCATGTTATGCCCCTTTATTATGGAAGGTTTTTTATTGGAAGTGTCTTTCCATTTAAAGTGATTATGTCCATTGAGAGAATTTCCGTTCATTGAATATTCGTCGTGCGAATTTCTCTGTTGTTGAACAATTAGTTATATGCAAACAATGGTATTAAAAATGCAAAGCTTATGTTTGTCTTTAAGTTTTGAAAATGCATTTTTAGAAAAAACAGAATTTTGTAAGAATATGAATTCAACTCAGGATTTATATTAAGCCTTACAGGAGTCAGGATACCTTTTTCGTAACAGTATGCTTTCGAACTAACCCATGCTTCAACTAGGACTTTTAAGGATTGTAGCGTGGCCTGGTTCACGGTTTAAGAAACAAAGGATAAAGGCTTGAAATTTATTTGTATCCAACCCGTTCTTCGTGATGTTCTTCAGTCATATACTCAGTTAATTGTGAGTTTAAATCCCAATTGAGTCTGGAATATTTTCCCTGATATTCCGGTTGGTTCGGATACTAGAAGTTTATTTGAGAAGGCAGACATTTTTGTAACATTTTTCTATTATCGAGGATTTGTAGCGACCTCTTTTTGATTTTATCATCCCTACCTTTTACCTGAACTGTTTCTTCTGTGATTACAGTCAACGGGATGCCCCAGTTTTTCCCTAAGTCTCATTCATAGGTTTTGACTTAGGGGGCTTTACTTTTGAGAGATAATGACTGCCTATTTTACGGGGAACCATCACCAGTTTTTTGATTTTGAAGAGCATCTTCGACACTATTTTTCATGTACGCAGGAAAAGCTTGTGATTGAATGCACCATTGAATTAACTAAGAAACTACCCTGCCCCTGGTTATGATTAAGGGTTTTAATTTGTGTGAAAAGAAAAACTCCTACTTCTTAGGCTCAAAGGGGTTGACTAAGGATTATATTTCTTATAACTCCATTGTTTAGGATTTGAAACAACGCTTGTACATCGTCAGCATGGTCTGTTCAAAAGCATACTGTAGAGATTATGGTATATTTTTCTTCATCCTCCCTCTAAAGGCTTACAGCTTTTAATCGAGAGTCGAATATCACAAAAAGGAAGTAATAAAGCAGTTTAAATATAATGAAAATGAATTAATTCAAGACAAACATATGCAATGCATTAATGGGAAAACCAAAGTTTGACATGACAGTAATTGTTTGAACAAACAAAGAAATTATAAATAAAAATTCTAATGAAGAAGCTTATGTCGTTGGCAGTAGGGGTAATCCAGTTATTCAGGTCATTGTTGCTATCGACATCTTCCACAATGTTAATTCGATCCTAATTATGATCTGGCATGGGAGCGGTGATCATGTTGGGAGTCTCAGGAGGGTCGAATTCAATCTCCTTGGCATCAATCATATTTTGAATATTGTATTTTAACGCCCAACAATCGTTAGTATCATGCCCAGGACTGCCAGAATGATAGGCACACCTTGCATCGGGATTGTAGTTAGGATAAGAAGTTTTGGGGTTTGGATGAGGTTCTATCAACGTAATCAGATTCATCCTCAACATGTGTTGAAATGCTTGAGACATAGGCATGTTGCTTTTGGTAATCTGTCTCATGGGCTCGTCTTGCCTTCGTTGATTACCCTGTTGTTGTTGTTGCACTGATGTAGGATTAGAAATCATAATTGCCCCCACAACTCGATGAGATCTCCTTTACCATGACCCTTCTGGTCGTACACATCATTAACCTCTTTCTTCCCGTTGAAAGGCTTCTTCACAGCATTTGAAGACGCATCCACCTGAATATTCCCACTTCTGATTCCACTTTCTACTTAATCTCCAGTTAATATTAGCTCGGTGAATCCGGCTGAAGAGCTTCTGATCAGATGATTAAAGAAAGGCCATGTCAGGGTGTTCCCATGAATATATAAACCAACTCCCTATCAGATAAAGGAGGTTGCATTCTTCCATCCAATTCTCTCCACTTCAGGGAATACTCCTTAAAGCCTCCGTTCAAGCCCATTATCATACTCTTTAATTGCACGTGAGTTGGTGCAAGGTTAGCATTGTATTGGTATTGTTTGTAGAAGGAAACAACCAAGTCTTCCCAAGTGATAATGTTGGTTCCTTCCAGATGATAGAACCACTCGAGTTGTGTACCAGACAAACTTTCCTGAAAGAAGTGAACCCATAACTTTCTGTCAGCGATATGGGGTTGGATCTTTTGAACATAGGACCTCAGATGAAGTTTGGGACAAGAAACACCATCATGTTTTGCAAAAATGGGAACTTTGAACTTTTATGGAATGACCACTCCAAAAACCAGCTCTAATTCTTCAAAATCCAGACCAGGTACCCTTTGAATTTCTATGGCATTGAGATGATCCTCCAGCTTCTTGTATTTGTCATCAGAAGGAGGATATTGTTCTTCAGCATAGTCAACCTATTCCTCATCAGACCCTGGATTATGGTCCTCTTCTTTTGTCTTCTCTTCCTGATTGTCCCCCTCATTTAACGGAGTTGCGAATTCTAGAGCTCGCTTTGTTGGTCCTCTGAATCTCCTTCCCATATTCAGGATACCCATTGGTTTCCTTACATTTTTCTTCTTTTCTTTGAGAATGAGAGCCTTCAGGTCTTCTTGTCCCTTAGCCAGTGCTAGGAACATCTGCTGGAATTGAGCATTCTGGGCTTGAAGGTCCTTAATATTCTATTCGAGAGTCATTTCTTTTTGCTGAAATAAACAGCAAAAAGATAATAAACCTGTCTTTGAAATACCTGTAATTATATGTATGCCATGTTTATGTGATGTTTTCAAGGATCTCGTGGGGTAAACACAAGAAAATGTTAGAATCAGACTGCAACTTTGATTGAAGAACTTCGTATCGTTGAACGTCCTTCTACGAGAATCAAGCTCACCATATCAAGTGGGTCATAGCCTATGACTCAAGTTATCATACTTTGGTCTTTTAACAATATTGGATAGAGGAAAATAAATCCTCTTTCCCCTCTCTAGATGCATGGTTCATCATAACTTGCATCACATGCCCTAGAGATCCTTGAAATGGTTAGTGAAATGAGAATGGATGTTATGATGCATGATGTTATGTTTGAACAATTTAATCACACACAAGCAAAAACACACAAGAGCTTAGGTTTAAGATTGCATGGGGTTTATAGGAAAATACCCTCTTGATGTTTAGTTGGTTCAACCTGTCTTAGAAAAGTAACCGGGTTCTAAGGAGTCTCAATGTCATTGATCTTTATTTATCAGGCATTATTTCAGCTCAGGCGATCTTTTCTCGCGGCCGAAATATCACGAAAGTCTAATCTCAATGACTGTAACATCGTGTATCAACCAATCCTCAGCTTTATACCAAGGCCGGCTATCTCACTACTTTTATAATGGCCAAGTTTGTTCAACTAAGGTTCTAAGGTCAGTTAATGCTTTATGACACCACACAGCGGCCCCGTATTCTCCTCGATTTAACACAAGGGATACCAGTGCCAACAAATGTGTCACACTAACGCAGCCATCGTTTCAACCATATCGGTGTACGCCATATAGTCTCCACGATCTATTGCTGCTTACCTAAAAGTTCCCCAGATCCGGATATAAGATCTTTACAAGTAAAACCCAAACAATCCCTTAAAGTAAAGCAAGCAAAGCATACAAGGAAAGCAAATTAAATATGATCTAGATCTAAGGTAACCCCAATTTTTATTTGTCCCCAGCAGAGTCACCAGTTCTGTAATACGGTGGCAGAACCGACTATTATATAGGTTTTGTGTTTGTATTCGTAAATGTTACGGTAAGCAAGAGTCGCCACCGACTTTTCTTTTATCCAACAAAGGAAAGGGTGAAAAGAATAGAAAAAGACCTTTCGAGATTATTTCTAAGTAAGAGGGGTAAATTATGGAAAGGGAAGGTGTTAGCACCCTTTACATCCGTAGTTATCTACGGGCTCTTAGATGCTAGCTCATTTGAAAAATACCTTGTGCTTTGTGTGTTTGAAAAGTATTTTTGAAATAAATCACCTTAGTACGGCGAACTTTGTAATGTTTCTCGAATTGGTAGAGAACGTATACAAAGTGTTTCTGAAAATGTCTTTGGAAAGGGTTTTATGTATGTGAGAAAAAATGGTTTTGTTTTGAGCAAGCATCTAAGAACTATCTACTTTACTCGAAAGGTTGTTCTTTTCCTCTTTTCCTTTAGACAGTGTTATCCTACTATTAGTGAGTAGGTAGCCATATCGTTGGATGTTTGAGAGACATTCGATAGGACATCGTATAGTCACAAAGGCAACTTGGCAAGAAACCTTCGTAGCTACCCTAGGGTTTTAAGATCATACTGAGGCAACATTGAGAGGGTCATTTTTTATCTTTAAACTGGAGGGTAGCCACTAAAGTCTCTCACGTTTCGAGAGTTGTGACTGTTTTCCGAAGGCAACCAAATTCGAAATACCCTAGAGGTGTATATGTGCAATTGTGTTTGTATTCAGTTATTTGTCTTGTGTTAGGTTTGCTAGCGTTTGATTATTATGTTCTTTCCATACAATCATATTAGTCATGCATCTAGACAATTTAAAAGTTGCAGGAATTTAAAGTGCGAAAATGTAAAACCTAACTATTACAAGGCTTCGGGAAGGGGATTATTTACAAGTCCAAAACTGGGGAAATGAAAAGCAGAAGAATAGAGTCCTAATTTAAAATCTTTTACATCCCATGAAATATAACGAAAATATTAAGCGTGCGCGAATTAGAAAGGACTTCTAAAACCCTAAACAATTTCTAAGTAAAAGAAAATATTTTTGTTTGTTTTTTATTTTATGTTAAGAAAATTAATCTAGATTTATATTCAAAGAAAAAAAGTTAATTATAAAAGAAAAATGAAATTAAAGAAAAGAAATTAATTTCTAATTTATTTTTGGTATTTTTAATATGAAAAGAAAAAAAATTAAAATCCTAAGTCTATTTAGTTTTAAATTAAAGAAGATGGTTTAAATAATTATTAATTAATTTTAAAAATTAATTTAATTGAGAAAAATGCTAACCTAATATTTTGATGATTTTTATCTGGTTTTTATGTTGATTAAAAAAAACAAACTAAAAGAAATAAATAAAAACAAAATAAACAAATATAAATGGGCTAGGCAGCAAAAGTAAACAGGGGGTGCAAATTGAAATTTGTTGGGCCCAAGTGAGAGGAGCTCGGATCTGCAATTGGATCCAGTGAGGGAATCCGTTGAGGGTGTATGGTGAGCTGCGCGTCTGGGAGCGCTGGATCTGACCAGATGCGATCTACTGGTGTTTGAGATCTGGGTATTCAACCCAGGTCCTTCCCCCTTTTGCACGCGTTTCCCTTCCACTCAGCCATCTTACCAATCGTTTATATAAACAACAAAACAACAATATATTTGAAACACGGTCAAAAATATATTTGAATAAAAAACGTGCGCCATGAATGAGTGGACCAATAAGAGTGTGACGCACCTGCCACCAGAGTCAGTAGCATCCAACGGTGCCAGAGTCAAACTCCGGGCACCATCTCCGATCAGTCCAAAATGTATTCCTGTAAAACAAACACTTTGAGACAAAACAAAAGGGTCTATCCTACATAAAATCGCGCCCTGATTCCGAATTTGGCCTTAGATTGGCCTGAATCGTATGTTTCGAAGGTGAGTTCAGATCACGCCCTAACAATGGTATGATGTCATTCCTGCATCTTTGCTCACATGTAACATATTCAACCAAACATAAACATCAGCAGTAATATGTATATATGATCAATATGAATTTAAATCGTGTATTCTATGAGTTTGAGATCGAGGAATTTTTACCAAATGGTAAGATTGGGTGAGGGAGATTTCGCTCGTGTTGGAACTTCTTAAGGCCTGGGAAACACTCCTGGGACCTTCAGGGAGTGAGTAGTGGGCTTGGTTTGGACTGAGGATGCTTGCGATGTCAGTTTTAAATTTTCATAATTTTGGAACTTTGAGAATTCGTGTGGTTGTTTCAGGGCAATGCGCGTGTCTTTTTCTTGCACTTTGACTCTGTATTTATAGAGGAATAAGATGTCTCCACTAATATTGCAAGAACCAAACCATTAAACCATGTTTAAACCAAAATCAAACCAATTGAAAACATGCCTTTTTTTGAATTATTCTCTTGGCATTCTTAACATACAATGAACCTGGACCTATGCCATGTATTTGCATGAATTCTTGGGCCTAAAAATAAATCCAAACATCAGCCCATATTGAATAGTTGGACAGTAATGAAGAAAATCTGTGAAAAATGTAAAGACAGTGTAAAAAGAAATAAAAATTGCATTTTGAACTATTATGTGTCGACACAATGCTGCTATGCATCGACACATAACTCTTCTTACTCCTGTAAAACAAAATCAACTCAGTATGAGTCAATGCATAATGGCGTGATTTTTCTCTTTTTGATGTTGTCAAAGGGGGAGAAGCATAAGGAAAGATGGATGCACATATTCAGGGGAAGAGCTTTCATGAAGAGAAGAAAAGCATCATCGCAAGTATTGATGTTTTGCCATCATCAAAAAGGGGGAGTATGTTAAAGCATTTTCTAAATAATGATTGGTATCTCTGACTCATTGTGTGCACCCTTGCATTAGGAATCTTAGAATTCATCTATAACTTGTTTGAAAAGGTTGCCAATAGTTATCACACACTAAAAATCAATTTTTGCATTAAAATATGTTGCATGTATCGACACATCCATTCTATTCATCGACACGTGTGGATCAATAATAAAGCATGTAGGATCTGTAACTATGTGTCGACACATTCTTCATTTCAGGTTGACACGTGTCATTATGAAAGCTTCTTGTGTTAACACATGCGTGTTTCGTGTCGACACTTGTACTATTGTTTTAAAGCTTGTATCTTATGTAACTTTGTGTCGACACAATGACCTCATATAGGTCGACACGTGTCATTACATATGTCAATACATAACTTACATTTGTTGAGACATGTGTCAGAATTTCTCAAAAATTATTTTCCTTTTCAAACTTCTAGGTTTTCGTCTTGTCTCAAACTTGCACACCTATATATAATTCATACATATATCATTTTAAACTTGATGGAACTATAAACATATACTAAGATTTCTCATCATCTTCAACCTTGCATTTATGCATACATACAAACAAAGTACACATAATCATTCATTATTTAGGTGTCATTTAGACTTATGTTGATAACGTTCAATTTAGGTTGGTTGTAACCTAAGGTTAGGTTGAGAATCATAGAGGGTTTCATCGGAAAAACGGTGAGGGTTTTTACCTCAATATCAAAGTTTGGATTTGGGTGTTTTTAAAAGGTTTCACAAATATTGGATTCGACCAAGTGAAGCGCTTTCAAGAAAGGGAGATTCTTGCAAAGGAGTAGCGTGAGACGGTGAATTGTTTGAAAATCTTTGGTGACAACAAGTTGCAATTTGGATCTGGACGAGTGAAAAGCTTTGAAGAATGGTGGTTTTTGCAAAGGATTAGCGCGAGACGGTGAATCAAATTGATATTGTTGGGTGACTAGATCAAATTGAGACCAAGGCGAGAGAAATTGTTAGGATCAACATCAAACATAGGGTTTTTAGGGTCAGATTGCTAAATTTCTCTTGTAAACAACTTTTTGCATAGTAAGAATTCTCATCTCAATTCCAAACAGAATTGGGGACAAACATAGTCATAGCGAGAACGATTGGTAAACTGCCTAAAAAAATCCTTGTGGCTCTCTCTCTCTCTCTCTCTCTCTCTCTCTCTCTCTCTCTCTCTCTCTCTCTCTCTCTCTCTCTCTCTCTCTCTCTCTCTCTCTCTCTCTCTCTCTCTCTATATATATATATATATATATATATATATATATATATATATATATATATATATATATATATATATATATATATATATATATATATATATATATATATATATATATATATATATATATATATATCATTTACATTTTATTATCAATTTATTATACTCTTTGATTGTGCAATTATTCGTATGGACAAATACTTTGATTATTAAATTACTTTGTTGATTACCTTATAATATATTATATTGTAAGATGTATTTCTTACCAACAAAGTTTAATGGAAAATCTGAAAAGTTAAGTGTTCATCAAATGTTCGATAAATTGTTTCACTTAGTTTTATTAATTGTTTCATTGGATATTGGTTGGTCTTGTAATTGTAAAACAATTACTTGAGAATTTATTGTATTAACATGTTATCATCATTATTTAATTGAGTTTGATTGAATTCATATTCGAGCCTCCAATAACAGTTTTGGTTGGGACAACTTGTGATCTAGGATACATCTTCCGCTTGCCATAATTTTTGCTTAAATTTTTAAAACAAGTTTTTAAGTAAAACTTTTATTTGGGAATCTATCCACCCCCTCTAGATAATTTGTCATCGTCTAAAAGTCTTATTAATTCTTCATAAAATCTAACAACTTTTCATTCATGTAATGCATTAGACACCATCAATAGAGAAATAAGGGATTTAAGGCAGAACTAGCCGCTTTCGTATAATTATCAGAATACTTTTATAATTTTCACAAAAATAAACTCGAAACCCCCCATATTGTTACTTTTTAAACATTACACATTATTTTCTGGTTAAATAGCGGTTCATGTGGATACAATATCTTTTTATTACTTCGACATTATAAGTACACTTGTCGAGAAGTCAACAACTGATGATAAGGAAAGGAGTGCGACAACCTAGGATTCCAATGCTGAGAATAAGGGGACTAGCAACCCTAGCAGTGTGAAGCAGGATAAAGCACAAATATAGAGGAAGAATAATCCATATGCTAAATCCACTTGATACACATTTTATCATTGTAATGGAAGAGGTCATATATCAAATGTTTGTCCAATAAGGATATTCGTTATTGTTGCTGAAGAAAACGGAAAGGAATAGGAAAGAGAAGGACATGCACTTGAGAACAATGAATATGCAGGGGTTAAGTTTGCAAAGGAAGAATCTGATGAAAGGGTAAATTTTGTGTTACAGAGAGTCTTACTAGCATCTAAAGATGAAGGGCGACGTAAAAATTTGTTTAAAACACATTGTTCTATCAAGAACAAGGTGTGTAATTTGATTGTTATAGTGAAAGCATGAAGAATCTAGTGTCACAAAAATTGGTAGATTATTTGAAGTTGTCCACAGAACCCCATGATAATCTATACACCCTCGGTTGGATAAGCAAGGAATCCCAAGTTCGAGTAACATTATCCTGTAGAGTTTCTATCTCCATCGGAAAGCATTACAGAGAAGAGGTACTTTGTGATGTGCTTTATATGGATGTTTGTTATGTTTTACTTGGTTGGGATTGATAATTTGATAATGATATCACTTATCGAAGAAGGGATAATGTGATGATGTTTACATGGGGCACACATAAAATTGAAATGGCTCCTGTTTTTCACTATGATAAGAATCCGAGAGAAAAGAAATCTAGTTTCTTGGTAATGACACCGAGTGAAAATGAGCTTGATGAGGCTATTAAACAAACTAATGTTGTTACAAAAACTTTAAATTAACCTGAAGCACCAAAATACTCCAAAAATAACTATAGTCATTTGAAAATCCCATTTGTTTGGTTGAACAAAGCTGAATACATATGGGTCAATAAAAGAAAATTTATTAACAATAGGAGGAATCGTGTGAGACCAAATTAGAGGTTACCTAGGTAGTTTTCTTGTAGTATGAAAACAAAATAAGATTAGAATCTTGTGTTTTCTAACCTCGACGGAGAAGGCACATGGAAGAGGATAAAACAAACTGTTGGTGGATAGTGACACGATAGGTGCGGCTTTGGCATGTCAAAATGAAGATAAAATTCATTTGGAGCTCAGGAATCATTGGATACATATCGAGAACTTAAAATATCTTTTCCACGTATTTAAAGAGGGAAATATTTTGGTAGACGAGTTTGTCAATCAAAGAATCACTTAATGGATTTACTTTGGTGGAGTTCTTTACATATTTTTATTATAGAAGTTTTTTTAGAGACTGACTCGACATGCATAACTATAAATATGCACATAAGTCTTTCATTCACTTTCATTTTATTTTGACCCAGTCTCCCTCAATTTTGTATTTAATCATAATTTAATTTATATATCACAAATTGATTTAGCAAATAATCCATTAGTAAAGTTTTATATTTTTTATTATTTATTTTAGTTTAAGAACTTAATTTATTAATTAATTATTTATTGATGTCCTAAAAATAGTAAACAGACATTTACTGATGTAATTACAATTACTTATATAAAAACGTATTTTTTGTGGTTATAAAAATTAATATGGTATTCCTAACTTTTAGTCTATTGTATTACATTCTATTTATTTTTAAGAGATTATAAGTAGTGCATTAACCGTGTAAGATAGATTTACACGGTTAATCAATGGGAATTCATCAATCATCTATGTCACACAACTAATTTAAAAATATCAAAGTGATTTAGAAGAATACATGGTGGTGATTAGTTGACGGTGTAAAGTTGTTTTACACTGTTGGTGCATATCATTTTTCTCTATTTTTAATGCTATACTTTTAAATATAATTTCAGTAATAATTTTTTTTTATCATTACCATATGTTTAATTTTCAACTTACTATAATAACATATAAATTATATTCAAACAATTTGTTTAAGCCCTTCAAACCTCTCCAATACAATTTTTTAGTTCCTCCGAATTAGGAGAATTATGAATTTTGAATAAAAATAAATTTCCCAAAAATTTATTATGTGTATCTCTTTATTGTTTTCACTCATTTCTTCCTTTTTTATTCTACATTTTCCCATTCTTTCTCCAAACTCTGAAACAAAATCATATGGCATGATATTAGGAATGATTTATGCATTCAAAAGCACTTGCATCCCTTATTTAAAATTTTAAGACTTACATATATATACATACATAGGTTAAATACATCAAAAAGAATATAATTGATTTCGTCTACTAAAATATTAAAATGGAATCTCTTCCGAAAAAATGCTTCCTAAGGAATTCAAGGCAAAAAAAAAAGTCATCAAAGAAAAATCTATGAAGAAGAGAAAAATGGTATTGGTTAGTGTGATTGCAAATAAGAATATAAAATTGCAAGAAGAAGAAGAAGAAAAAAGAGTCCAAGTTAATGAAACTTCATTAGATGAACTTCATTTGAAGAAACCAACACCTATTTTTATTGATTATAATGAAGTGAAGAAGACTTTGTCTGATTAGAAACAATAGAAGATATAATGTGAAAGAGAAACAACTCGACTCAAACTTGAGCAAATTAAAAACTCGATTGATTTTTATGGTAACATGGATGCGTTGAATGATTTTTACGAGCTCATTAGATCTCCGAGTATTAAGAACAAGAATAAGTTATGTACATCATATTGAGACATTCTTTTACCTTTATTAAATTATAGTGAATTTATTTCTTTGGTCAAAACGACCCGTGATTTTTACCCTTAATTAGTTTAAGGGGTTTTCTGTGTTAAAATTGTCATCTCTTATGCATTTTATTATCCTAAATTTGATATTATATATTTTTTATTTTCTTTTTTATTTGGGTTGCATGCTACTTAGGTATTGTGTTACAGTATGAATATGTTAATCTCTCATTATATACGTGATAATTTCATTTAAAATAAATGATTTATAATAATAAACATATACAAAATTAGCTTTCTTCAATTGTGTTGTTCTATTTATTGATATAATGTTAGTTGAAATCTTAACATTGAGCAACACTTACAAAAATACAACTATTCAATCAAAAATTAATAATCAACAATAAATACGGTAAAACAATTTCTATTGCATATAACATAGTTCTGAGCATCAATTTCTATTGCACATATCTAAAACCATCAATTATGACAATGTCAAGCAAAAAATTATCTAGAACAGAAGTTCTGAGCATGAAATCACTTATTAGAGAAATAAACTATAAATATATTCAGTGTAGTTAAATATTAGATCCTAGTCACTCACCTGTCATAACAATTTTTTATACCTCTACAATAACTCAACACAAGCATTTTCAACCGAGCTGATTTGGAACAACTTCATTCTTCCATCTGACTAGTTCACACTATAGAGACTACTACATAGGAAAATGCCAAAGGATGAAACAACACATAATCATCTTAAAATTTACTTTTCAAGTGAATATCCAAGACATGGGTTACATTATTAGCATCAACCCAAGACATTGTCTAAATTTCAAGAATAGGTTGGAGTACCAAGATCAAGGAGATATTTATCGTATATCTCACTCTTACAATATGTACGATCTTGATTTTATGAAAGTAAAAAAAAAAATTGAAGATTTCATAACTTCATAACATGCATGTTTCGTATAAAAGAGAACGGTCATCAAGCTAAACTCGCGGATTGCAAAAGGTTGGACTTCAAGTAACCAAAAGAAACTAACATTGTTACAACAACCTCAAATAAATCCGTGTTGGCTGAAGATTTTGATACTGTGATTCGAAATGAAATCACTATGGTTGAGCTTTGTTTGAATAAAGCAAATTTGATGATTTGAAATGGAAGAGAATGTTTGTTTCGAATGGAAATATTAGAGTTCAAGGTTTCGAATGATAAGTTGTGGAGTGTGAGTCTAAAGCCTTGTTCGAAATAATCATAAGAGTATATTTGTGAAGGTCATTTTTGAAAATAACCTATGAACAAACTCGAAACGAAAAGTTCCAAAACATTTGAAATTCAAACGTGAGCGGGATATTGAAAATTCAAATACACAAGCATAAGAGTGTTCTAAGACGCGTGGAGGCTAGAGGGAAGCAATGCGCTGCATGCTTCGAACGTGGCAGATTCTGATAGCAAGACCGTTATGGTCGAATAGTATAAATAGAAGTCTTATTGTTAGGATTCAAGGGGGATATCTATTGTACAAATTCAATAAACATTCAAAATACCACATGGATAGGGAAACGAATGCTCGAAAGATGTACGTATAATAACACCAGCATTTACAATTCAATGAAAACTCTTTACATTTTCTAATTTTATCTTTCACTTCCATTTCATTTGTGTTTCAAGCAATTTTATGTTTATGCCTTTACATTAAAGCATTTGTACTCGAAGTCATTTATTCCTTTCTGCATTTAAATACTTTTCTTATGGTCGAAACCTCCAAACATTTAGTAACTTTTACATCCACCCATTTAATTCTGCCATTTATCCAATCTCAAGTCTTTAAACTTTTCTCATGAATATTCCTAATACCATATAGAAGTTATCCTTCGAACCATTCAATATAGTAATCAAAGCGGATTGGATATCTTTGGAACAACTCTAATTCGAAATCCTAAATACAAATGTCAGTTTTACAATTAGACTTAGCCAAACAACTATGTTCTATAGGATCAATCTAGTCGATCCTGTAAGTTACCAGAGAGATTGAATAACAGTAATTAAGTTTATTTGATAGTTTGGAAGACTAGCGGTTGTTCACCAGAAATCACTGTGAACAAATTGGCACACCTGGTGGGACCCGTTGTTAAGAAAGTTGAAAGTAAAGATTTTTAGGATATAATCTTGTTGCGTAAGTTCTTTTCTGGATATCGATTTCGCTGTTATATGAACCTTAGAAGTGGTAGAACAATTAATAGTAACCAACCCTTACCCAGAAGGAAACATAGTAGTAGGATGTCTAATCCAGGAAATCAACAAGGGGAACAAATTGCCTCACAGGGAACAGGCACCAACACGTTTGTTTCGACAGGGACGTCTAACGCGATCCCTACGAACGCACAGTCTGTTGCATCTTCTACCAGTAGTGTGGCCACAAATGGAGCAAGTGGCATGACAACCAACGGTTCGACCCTAGGAAATACAGGGACCACTGGTTATCTTGCGGGATTTGTCCCACCATCAGGGACACAAACCCATTTCGCCACCTCATTAACTAGACCACCCGGTTTCGATGGCAACAGACACAGAAATCCTCTTATGGGATGCCAACATCTTTTATGGCAGGTTTACACAATTCCACATCAAATTCGTCACCACAATTTGGATCCGGATCTGGGGCCAACAAATTTATGACAAATACCCAAGGTTCAGTGGGTCACAATACATTGCCTATATTAACCACAGAAAATCAGATGGCCTTTAGACAATTAATGGATGATAGTAATCATAATATGATAGGAGTGTTAGCGCAAACTATGCAAGAAATCTTTGCCCCAATAGTACAGAATGTAACTGTAACCAACAGAGAAAACGCGGACAACATGAGTCGAATAGCATATTTTTTCGCTCCGCCAGAAAGGCGTAGGCAGAATCAGGCAGGGGTTCGAGCGAACATACCCATCATAGAACAAATTGTTGATGACCCACCCTATAGACCAGCCAGAGAGGGGGTTAACTTGGGGGCAAGGGCACAAAGGTTAGAAGCCCCAGTGATTCGAGAACCACAAAGGGGAGTTATAGAACCAGGGGCAAGGGTCGAAAGGTTAGAAGTCCCAGAGTTTCGAGAAGAACAACCTAGAGGAGTTGTCATGGTGGGTCGACACCAAGATGCTGATGAAGTCGTTCATAGAATTCAAAATGACAACATCTTGGCAGAAAATAATTTAACCACCATGATAGAAAGGATTATGGCTCAAAACAGTCTCAATACAGGTATTAGAAGGCCAAACTATTCCTCTCCCATAATAGATTATGTGATGCATACTGATTTACCAAGAGGATATAAAGTCCCTAAATTTACAAAGTTCGCTGGAGACACCAATGAGTCAACAGTCGAACACATAGCCAGGTATCTAACCGAAGCAGGAGATATAGCAAATAATGAAGACCTTAGGATTAAATATTTCCCAAGTTCCCTAACTAAGAACGCTTTCACATGGTTCACCACTTTTCCTCCTGGGTCCATAGACACTTGGACTCTTTTGGAGAGGTTATTTCATGAACAATTCTACATGGGACAATCTAAAATAAGCCTGAAAGAGTTAGCCAGTGTCAAGAGGAAGTTTACTGAACCCATAGATGATTATCTGAATAGGTTCAGACTCTTGAAGTCTAGATGTTTCACAGTAGTTCCTGAACATGAGTTAGTCGAAATGGCTGCTGGTGGCCTAGACTACTCCATTCGAAAGAAATTAGATACACAACACTTGAGGGATATGGCCCAACTAGCAGACAGGGTTCGACAAGTCGAAAGACTAAAAGCCGAGAAGGCCAGGGTTTTTAAGAATAACAAGAAGGAAAGGGTATCCTATGTCGGAACTGAGGAAGCAGAAGATTACCCTGAATTCGAAGAGGTCGAAATTGATCTCGCTGAATTAAAACAGGCTCCCCCTTATTCCTGTAAATTACTAGTTCCCACAAAAGGGAAAGAAATTATTGAAAATGAGAAAAGTGACAAGTTCCCAAAGAAGGTTTATACCTTCGACGTAACGAAATGTGATGAAAATTTTGGATTTGCTTGTCAAAGATGGCCAACTAATAGTGCCATCAAATGTCAAATTACCACCTTTAGATCAAAGAAAGAAAAGAGGATTTTGTAAGTATCACAGTTTCTTAGGCCACAAAACCTCACAATGTTTTCTTTTCAGGGATCTGATTCAGAATGCAATCAAGGATGGTAGACTAAGGTTCACTGACAAGCCAAAGATGAAGGTGGATGATGACCCTTTAGATGTTGCTGACACCAACTACTCTGAACCTGCATACATTGGAGAGATAAACATGGTTGGAGTAGATGAAGGTGACGCTCCATCAGATAAGGAAAACACCGAAGATAAGAACTGCGTGTTAGTGGAGGTCGAAAAGGAAGTTACTGAGGATTTCCATAAGGAACAAGAGGCTTTGATCGAAGCATTTCCTTTGATTGCTTCGAAAGAGATCCAGGCTACTGAAGGCCAGGAAAACCAGAAACAAAATTTGACACAGGCTACTGAAGGCTTGAGGCAAAAGTTGGAGAAAGTACAGATCACATTGCCAGTTCTTCCTCAGAAGGAAATATGGGATACTTTGGGGGAACCCAGCGGGAAGTTCGATTACATGGTGAAGTATTCCGCCCCAGAAAGCTCAAAGACCCGAATTGAAGACATCAAACCTACAGGTTGGGGAGATACTGATATCAAGGGAGAAGATGTGGATGTTAACATGGTAAACATGGAGCAACCTTGTTCTGAAATGGAAGAAATGGAAAGATACTTAGAGAAAGAAAAATACAAGATGGAAGACAGGTATGCTAGGGATGCCAGTCTCAAAGGTTACCTTATGCTGTGTCACAAAGAGAATGCTGCAATGATGTTGTGTCCCAGATGTAGCATCATTTGTAATCAGAGAATTGCTGCAGACTTTGAAAAAAGACAAAGGGCACGAACAGGCGTTAACTGGCGCCAGGATAACCAGCTGTTCAGATGCTACCCTAAGGCTGGAGAAAGTCTTATGGGGTTTTTAGTTCGTTGTCACAAGGGGGAAACCAAATGCCTAGTGTGTCCAAGATGTTCTGCAGTATATGATCAGAAAGTGGCTGAAACCTTCGAAACAACCCCTTTCGCCCCATGTTGGAACCACAGAGAAATTGGTCAAATGGGCCAACGTTTCAAGAACAACTACACCCAACGGAGGCCTGACAGCCCTTATCCTAGAGGTGCTCGAAGGGTAACATTTAAAGTTCCTGCTGACGCACCAACGGACAAGTGGCTACAAGTTAGAGCTGAAAATGGGAGAGACAAGTGGAGGAATAATGAAAGGAACACACGCCATGCCATGACATACAGAAGGCAGTTCAATATGGCAAAAAGAGAATAAGTAAGGTTGGAAAACTACAAGGGAAAGAACCCTCTGTCCAGGTCACAATGGCGAAGGCAACAAAGAGTTTGAAAAGCTGAGAGAGATGTTGCGCTAAACAAAGGAGTGGCTTCGAGCAAAGACAAAGAGGAATCAAGCACCAACAAACCTGCACCAAACAATCAACCTGGGGACCAACCTCCGGTTAGCAGGAGACTTTTCTTTGAAACAAAGCAAAATGAATCAAAGGAATATACGGCAGGTCCAGAGGAGAATGAGGATATGCTGACTGACAATTTCGAATCAGAAGGGGAATCTTCACTCAACATCAACTGCAATGTGGTATTTGTGTTGCCTTGCGAATTTGGGCAAGAGACTGAAGTCGAAGAACACGAAGAGGATGATGCAATAGACCTGATGAAACACAGGCCAGTATGCTATTATGTGATGGATAATATGGCTGTCGAAGAGCAAAATGCCTTCTTCGAATACCCAGAACCAGCCATGCAAAATCACCTAAAGCCATTGTTTATTCGAGCAAAAGTTGGTACACATGGCGTAAACAAAGTCCTGGTGGACGGAGGCGCTGCAGTGAACCTGATGCCTCATTTCATGTTGAAGAAGTTAGGGATACAAGATGTTGACATAAAAACACACAATATGGTACTGTCAAATTATAAAGGTAAAGTAGGCCACACATTGGGGGTGATTCAAGTGGATCTGACAGTGGGATCAAGCTGCAGACCCACTATGTTCATGGTGATCGAAGCTAAAGCCAACTACAATTTATTGTTGGGCAGAGAATGGATCCATGGCGTTGGAGCAGTCCCCTCATCAATGCATCAGAGGTTAGTATTATGGAGAGAAGATGGCATTGTTGAGAATATAGAAGCTGACCAAAGCTACTTCATGACAGCAGTCAACTTAGTTGATAAGAGAAATTATGACAAACACTTGGCCAAAATTGCTCCTTGTACCCCTAACGACGAGATCAATGAGACCAGGAATGCGCATTATTACATGACCCTTCGCCATGACGGAATGTATTGGGATCGAAGGATAATCAAGGGAGATGGAGAAGTCGAAGGCACTGCACAAAGACGGCCAGCAGGTTGGGAATTTGATAATCCTGCTCATGACTGGGTCCTCTTTCTTCGAAAAGATTTCGGCCTACATGGCTGAGAACGAATGGAAAGCGGCCTTAGAAGCTGAAGTAGATAGTACGGCTGCAGAAGTAAACAAAATAGATGGGGATGGTTCAAAAGGCTCACCCTTAGAAGAACAAGAAATAGTTGATATAGATCAAAGGCTAGATGCCATTTATGATAAAGAACCTTTAGGCTTCGAGAGGGATCCCACAGACTCAGGTGCTAAAATGTTAGCGCAGGATCCGTTAGAAGAGGTGAACTTGGGAGATGAAAACACAAGAAGAATAACTTACGTGAGCGCAAAACTCAATTCAAGCCTCAAGAAGAAAGTGATCGAAGTCCTTAGGGAGAACAAAGATTGTTCCGCGTGGGATTATGATGAAATTCCTGGTTTGAAGAGGGAGTTAGTGGAACACAGACTTCCAATCAAGGATGGCAAGAAGCCCATCAAGCAGACCCCTAGAAGGTTCGCACCAGCAGTTCTCACGAAGATCAAAACTGAAATTGAAAGGTTGTTGCGTTGCAAATTCATCAGGACCACAAGGTATGTCGAATGGTTAGAAAATATAGTACCTGTTATTAAGAAGAATGGCTCTCTTAGAATTTGCATAGATTTTAGAGATTTAAATACTGCTGCCCCCAAAAGATGAGTATTCCATGCCTGTGGCAGAAATGTTAATAGATTCGGCTGCAGGATTTGAGTATTTAAGTATGTTAGATGGATACTCTGGGTATAACCAGATCTTTATTGCTGAAGAAGATATTGCTAAGACGGCATTTCATTGCCCAGGAGCCTTAGGCACCTACGAATGGGTAGTAATGCCTTTTGGCTTAAAAAATGCTGGCGCAACTTATCAAAGGGAAATGAATTCGATTTTTCATGATTTCATTGAGACTTTTATGCAGGTGTACATTAATGATATAGTCATCAAGTCAGTATCTGCAGAAACTCATTTGCATCATTTGGGCCAATCATTCGAAAGAATGAGAAAACATGGCTTGAAAATGAATCCCCTTAAGTGTGCGTTTTTCGTGTAGGCTTGAGATTTTCTTGGTTTTGTGGTTCATAAGAAAGGCATTGAAATCAACCAAAACAAGACCAAAGCCATTGTTAAAACGAAAGCACCTACATCAAAAACGGAGTTGCAGTCTTTGCTAGGCAAAATAAACTTTTTAAGAAGGTTCATTTCGAATTTAAGTGGAAGAACCCAGGCTTTCTCTCCGTTGCTTTGTTTAAAGCAAGAACAAGCTTTCGAATGGAACGAAGCACATCAGGAGGCATTTGACAATATAAAAAGATATCTCACTCATCCTCCTATCTTGTCTCCACCTTCGTGGGGAAAACCCATGAGATTGTACATATCCACCTCTGAATTTACTATAGGTAGTATGTTAGCACAAGAAGATAGCAATGGCATCGAAAGAGCCGTGTACTATTTAAGTAGGGTGTTGAATGATGTAGAAACTAGATATAGCAACATAGAAAAGCTATGTCTTTGTTTATATTTCTCTTGTATGAAACTTAAATATTATATAAAGCCTGTTGATGTTTATGTTTCATCTCATTTCGATGTTATCAAGCACATGCTTTCGAAACCAATAATGCATAGCAGAATTGGTAAATGGGCTTTGGCCTTGACAGAGTATTCTTTGACTTTCATGCCTTTAAGAGCTGTGAAAGGTCAAATAATTTCTGATTTCATTGTTGATCATTCACTGAGCGAAGATACTGTCATGGGTTACGTTGAAATGCAACCTTGGAAATTGTACTTTGATGGTTCGACCCATAGAGATGGTAGTGGTGTTGGGGTTCTTATAATTTCTCCTGAAGGAATTCCAACAAAATTCAAATATAAGTTAGATGGTCCTCGTTGCTCGAACAACGAAGCTGAGTACGAAGCGCTTATCATTGGACTTGAAGCTTTGTTGGAATTGGGGGCAACTAGAGTCGAAATTAGAGGAGATTCGGAGCTAGTGGTCAAGCAAATAACAAAGGAATACAAATGCATAAAAGACAATTTGATTACATATTTCGTCATAACTAATAGGCTACTCAAAAAATTCGAATATATGGATATTAAACATATTCCAAGAATAGAAAACCAAGAGGCAAATGACCTAGCACAGTTGGCTTCAGGATATAAAGTTTCCACCAAAAAATTAGAAGATTTGGTTGAATTGAGAGGAAGAGTTATGGCTACTAGACTCATACCATCAGATTTAGAGAATGTAAAGTTAGGTTGTGCTGACAAACAGAAATTCGGAGTATTTGCCATAGACACTTTGACAGATGCAGATTGGCGAAGTCCAATAGTGAGTTATTTAAAAAACCCAACACTGAATGTTGATAGGAAGATAAAATATAGAGCATTATCATACGTCCTCATGGGAAATGAGTTGTTCAAGAAGACCCAGGAAGGCGTATTACTGAAGTGCCTAGGAGAAGATGAGGCATACTTAGCATTATCAGAGGTCCACAATGGGGCATGTAGGGCGCACCAAGCAGGCCATAAAATGAAATGGTTGTTATTTCGATATGGCATGTATTGGCCCAGCATGCTCAAAGACTGTATAAATTTTGCTAAAGGGTGTGAAGAATGCCAGAAACATGCAGGAATTCAACATGCTCCTGCAAGTGAGTTACATTCGATCATTAAACCATGGCCCTTTAGAGGATGGGCATTAGATTTAATAGGAGAGATCAATCCTGCTTCGTCTAAAGGACAGAAATATATCTTAGTGGGAATTGATTATTTCACCAAATGGATCGAAGCAATACCATTAATAGTTGCTGATCAAGAGGCTATTATTGGGTTCATACAGAAACAAATAATTTATAGGTTCGGATTACCAGAGAGTATAACCACAGACCAAGGTTTTGTGTTTACTGGTAGAAAGATGCAGGAATTTGCTCAGGAGATGGGTTTCAAGTTATTAACATCAACGCCATATTACGCTCAAGCAAATGGTCAGGTCGAAGCAGCAAACAAAGTGATAATAGGGTTAATCAAAAAACATGTGGGTAAGAAGCCAAAAAATTGGCATAAAACTTTGGACCAAATACTCTGGGCTTGTAGAACATCTCCTAAAGAAGCTACTAACACCACGCCTTTCCAACTAACATTTGGCCATGATGCTGTTTTACCAGTGGAAATTCATCTGCGGTCAGTTCGAATTCAAAGGCAAAGTGAGATCCCATCTGCATTATATTGGGAGATGATGATGAATGAGTTAGTTGCGTTAGACGAAGTTAGATTGCATGCATTGGAAATCCTGATGAGGCAAAAGGAAAGGGTAGCCAGGGCATACAACAAAAGGGTGAAAGGTAAAACATTCACTGTTAATGACTTAGTTTGGAAAGTCATATTGCCCATGGACACGAAGAATAAAGCATTAGGTAAATGGTCACCTCATTGGGAAGGACCCTTTCGAATACTAAAGAGATTCTCAAACAATGCGTATGAAATCTAAGAGTTAACTGATGACAAACGAATCTTAAAGGTTAACGGAAAGTATTTGAAAAAATATAGACCTCGCCTGCAAGAGATTCGAATAATAGAAACATAGTCGAAATATCACAAGGAGATGCCAAAATGGTGTCATATATTACCAAAATGGCATTGTTTAAATTTTACAAAACCAAGTGTAAATCAATTCAAATAAGTAAATGTTTAAAAATAAACGTTGTTTCTCAGTCTTGCGAAGGTGCTCCTGAAAGACTCAAGCCTTTGCTGGGTGTAACGTCTCGATCCTTCCAAAGTATTTACTTCCCCTTTGATGCGCTCTGCTACTTCTGTTTCGGAAAGGCTCCTATTAAGAAGCTCTTCGAATTGGTTACTAACGCTGCCAGTTTCGTAAGCCAATTGTTGTTGTTGAGCTTCTTTGATCTTTTGTTGGAGCTCTTGAATTTGTCCTTCCCGAAAGAGAATAGAGCGTGCTCGAACTTCATAGTCAGCCTTCGCTTATTTTAAACGTGTTGCTTGATCTTCAGCCTCTGTAGAAAGTTTCGAAGCGCGCTCATAAGCAGCATCCATGGCGTTCCGTTTCTCCTGAACTTTAGCAGCAGCCAATTCATCTTGTAGGAGACATCCAGTTACATCGTCCAATAAAACTTGGAGATCGAACAGAATAGTGCTGATTGGCAAGGAGCAAGTTGTAGAATTAACCTGAGTAAGAAGTTCCTTCATGGTATAGCAAGCGGTGCTATCCTTTTTAAGAACTTCGAATAGGTCTACATCAAGGATTGTTTTCCTGACTTGGTTAAGAAGTTCAGCTCTAGCATCTGGGGACATTGTGTTGCTAGTTGAACTTGTGCCAACCCTAGTGAGAGGAACGTCCTTCTGAGCCAATTTAATTTTCATGTACCCAATTGGGTCATTGAGCTTTAGGAGAGCTAGTTCCTCTCCAGTCAGTCGAGGCTGGGAAGTTGGGGAAAGTTCCTTGTTTAAAGGAGTCACGTCCATTTCGACCTCCATAGTCTCTTTAGTCTTACCCCTGTTATCTTCATCCTTGCCTTGCTCATCGCTTTCTCCTTCGTCACATGGGTCCACCACATCGATGGTATTGGTCTCACTGCTAATAGCATCAGATCTCGTTCCACCAGCTGAACCACTTTGGGTTTCGTCTTCACCAGAACTTTCTTCTGTAGTTTCTTCACTCTCTTGAGAAGAATCAGTCTTGTCCTTTTCAGCATGAGTGACTGTTGGATTCTCTTGAAGGGTTTCAAGAGGATATTTCAGAAGGGAAGTTTCTGGTGGATTTTCTTTGGACTTGTGGGGTGACCTTTCGTTTGCTTCCTTCAAAGGGGGCGAGGTGCCTTGATCATCTTGTGCCTCCGAAGCTCCAGTCAGGACCGCCATGTTGGAGGATCCTTTGTTTTGCACATAGTTGCTGGAGTCCCCGTGAATAGAGGAAGTGATTGGAGCATGACTTCCAGTTGGAGGATTTGAAGCAGTGGGGTTTGCATTCGAAGTATCCTGCATAAACAAAATTAATTAAGAGTGTGCACTAAGGTATGAATAACTATCTTTGTTATGAATTCGAATTTAATTACATGTGGGTTATCGGAAGGAATGTTGCTGTCAATATGTTCCAACGTTACATTGGAGGTCGAAGGTGGAATTTTGGATGTTGTTGAGGGAGAAACGTCTTTGGGATCAAGCCCAAGAACGTTAGTAGGCTCATGGCCTTTGGAGCTTTCTTTCTTCTTCTTCTTCTTAGAAGCTGTTAGAGAGTTTTCACCAGTTTTGGGGTCCTTGTCAGTAGGGCCTTGTTTCCGTTTCTTGGGAGTTGTTGGTGGAAGTTTGCTAGTCTGAAAAGGGTTAGACAAAAGTTAGATCTAATTCATAAACTTCAGTTTACTCTAAACAACAGGGTTAGTTGATTACCTTTGGAATGGAAATTTCTGTTGCAGTCGGTGTTGTTGTTGTAGTAGTTGTTGTTGTTGTTGGTATTGTTGGAGTTGCATCATCATTAACTTCAATAGCTTGTTGAGAAGTGTTCCCTTCCTTGGGTTTTGAAGTAACACTCTTTATCCTAATAGCTGAAAAGTGAAACAATTGAGGTAAAGTGTTAAGGATAAGGGAATTAGAATACAATTGGAATTTTCCCAAACATTCTCACCTGTGCCTTGATTAGATGTAATCGAAATGGCAGGAAGGTCATAGCGAAGATGTCCTGGGAAATTATGAAGCCAGTAACGAGCCCATGTCACAGTCTCAGATGGCTTTGGTTTCTTTTGAGGCTGGTATTTGAACATTTCTTTGCAAGCGAACCACCAAGGGTATGGAGGAAACCAAGCCAGAGCCAGTTCTGAGGTAGGCAACCTAGGAAATTTAGGTGGGTGCATTTCGAGTGCCAACCTATACCTATCCTCAGGTGACAACCCTGAAGGAAGTTTGAGCTTAGAAATTTTTTCTTTAAATTTTTCCTTCAAGGTCTCGGCCGCTTGATGTACAGTGATTCCCAAGTGTGTGGGATCATAAGTGGTTTCGAAATAATTTTGAAAAGCCCTAATTTCTTTGACGTGAGTGAACATACCTTTCTTGGAGTGTACCTGGACATTGAACGCGTCAGTTAGCTTTTGTTGAATGGTGAGTGTGTCAAACATATAGGTCTGGTAGAACTTAGTCCACCATTCAAGAAATCCTTTGGCTGTGAAGTATGTTGGCTCGAAAGGTAAAAGCTCGAACTGAGCGAAATCTTGGTATTGTTCCTGTTGCAACTTGGTCTCTCTTGCTTTGAACGTTTTGCCTGAGGTGATGGCACTTTGTGTTTGAAACAAAGGTTCAGGAATTAATTGGCACAGGCCAAATTGTCTAGAAACAAAATTGGGTTGATAAGCTAGGAGGAAAATCTGATTCTTGTTTGGGGTAATTCTTGAGGAGATTAACCTAGGAAGAAGAAACGCTTTCCAGATATCTTGCATCTCTTTGCTCTTGGCAGCTTCTGAGAGAGGCATTGTGAACCATGAAGGTCCACAAGTCCTTTGAGCAAAAGGTGCCATGGACTCTTCAAACTTGTGTCTTTTGGAGAAGATCATGATGTATTTAGAAAATTGGATTTTGAAATCATCCTTGTCATCATTTGGGATGAGCTTTCGAAGTCTCGTGCCTTCGATGCTCCTGTCAGCTATTTCTGGATCTCGTTCAATGATGGTATCAGCGATTGATAAAGAAGATTCGAACATGGCATTAAGCCATAATTGAAGCAACCAAAAGGGTCCAACCAGAAGAATGTTTTTTGGAGTATGGGATTTTAAACTAGAAACTGCTGACCTTAAACTCTCATAAAGGTCGACAAGTAACAGTTCACTCAGACAGGCTTTCCTATTTTCATGGAAATCCCTGGCTAAGGGAATGAACCTACTTGCTACTTGCAAAGATCTACTGCAAAACACATATCGTGATAGCCACAGGGTGAGGAAAGCAATATGTTCTACATCTGAGACCTCATCCCCTTCAGTGTGATAATGGCTGATAAATTTTGAGAAGCTAGCCAGTTTGACATCGAAGTCAATAATGCTGGAATGTTCTTCGTTGTCAGGAATGTAAATTTCCCCCACTGGTGAGAGACCAGTGATGGCAGCTATATCAAAGAATGTGGGTGTTATCATTCCGCCTGGAAGATGGAAAGTGTTGTAAGTATTGTCCCAGAAGTACAATGAAGCGAATAGCAATGGGTGACTGTAGGTAAAGCCTGGTTTCGACAGTTTGATTAAGTTATAAATCCCTAATTCTTCCCATTGTTGAGACTTTTTGGATTCCACCTTGGTGAACCAGTTTTGGTATGCTATGTCTGAAGTGGGGCAGGATCGAAATGGTTTAAAGTTACTTTTGATATAATCTAAGATAAAAGGATCTTTTGGAGGTAAGGCCGGAGTTTCAGTTGTTTTCGAATCAGATGATTCACTTAGGTCTTCAGTTCTTTCCTTAGGGGCATCCATTTTTTTTAATAGGGGTTTGAATTTATAGCAAACAGGGATAATTTTCCTAGTATCTTTCAGAATTTCAAAAACTGTTAAAGGACCCATTAGGGCAAACCTTTTTCCAGCAACAGTGGTAGGGATTAATACCTGAGAGGCGTACAATATTTCTTTCTCCTTGTAGATCACTTGAGGATTGAGTACAGATTGATTCTGATAAATACTCACTTTGCTCTCCATGATGGTTTCAGTATTGGTTTTCTTGTTCTTCTTCTTTGATAATTTCTTCAATTGTGATGATGTTGATGAAGACATTGTTAAGATTGCTGGAAGTTTTAGGGTTTAGCAAAAAGGAGGGGGATTTCAGAAATTCTGGAGAAAAAGAGGAAAAGACTAAATTGATAGGTTTTATAGAGTGAGTGTAAGCACCCACTAAAAAGATTAGGAGTACGTGGGAGTTGTTGATTGGATTCAGAGGGAGGTGGCGTAAGATCCAGTATTGATAATAAGTATGATTAATAATAATCATTATTTTTAAACTGCACCATGTTTTGGTAACTGGTACAAGACGGTTGAGTACTCAAAAAGGCGTCTTGTTTGACGTGGGTAAAATCATGTGCAGTAAGTGTCATGATTCTTCAAAAAGGGTTATCAAAATCTTGTGAATCTATTTAAAATAAGTCCTTCTCAAAGGGTTCGAAATACATATTTTAAAGGGGCATTTTGTTGGCTGAAGATTTTGATACTGTGATTCGAAATGAAATCACTATGGTTGAGCTTTGTTTGAATAAAGAAAATTTGATGATTTGGAATGGAAGAGAATTTTTGTTTCGAATGGAAATATTAGAGTTCAAGGTTTCGAATGATAAGTTGTGGAGTGTGAGTCTAAAGCCTTGTTCGAAATAATCATAAGAGTATATTTGTGAAGGTCATTTTTGGAAATAACCTATGAACAAACTCAAAACGAAAAGTTCCAAAACATTTGAAATTCAAACGTGAGCGGGATATTGAAAATTCAAATACACAAGCATAAGAGTGTTCGAAGACGCGTGGAGGCTAGAGGGAAGCAATGCTCTGCATGCTTCGAACGTGGCAGATTCTGATAGCAAGACCGTTATGGTCGAATAGTATAAATAGAAGTCTTATTGTTAGGATTCAAGGGGGATATCTGTTGTACAAATTCAATAAACATTCAAAATACCACATGGATAGGGAAACGGATGTGTGATCGGTGGAAATAGAACTGACTGTTTTGAAGCTAGTTCGCGAAATGTCGCGGTAAGCAAGAGTCGCCACCGTCTTTTATGTTCTCCAACAAGGAAAGGAAAAAAGCACAGCAAAATTCCTTTTCGAGATGTTTCTCGGTTCGGGAGGTAGATTTATAGAAAGGGAAGGTATTAGCACCCTTTCTATCTGTGGTTATCCACGGGCTCTTAGGTACTTGCTCACTATGTTTTCAAAAATGTTTGCTTTTCTTGTGTTTGTGGGTTTTGAAAAAGTTCGTTTGAAAAACTTCTAGGTAGCTCTTGTATCAGTCCTCAAGAGTGTATGAAGTATTTGTTTGAAAACTTTTTGAAAGTGTAGGTGCGAAAAGATGTTTTTGTTTTTGAAAGAGCAAGTACCCAGGAGAAATCTACCTACTCTAAGGAATTAGGCTGTGTAAGAGTCCTTTAGACAGTGTTATCCCCCTATTGAGAAGTAGGTAGCACCGTCGTTGGAGTTATTCGGGTCAATTCGATTAAGGGACATGTGTGGTCACCAAAGCAATAGTAGGACGCTGTGATCGGTGGATCTGGAACTGACTGTTTAACGCTGGTTCGCGAAATGTCGCGGAAGCAAGAGTCGCCACCGTCTTTTATTTTCTCCAAATGGAAAGGACAAAAGCACAGAAAAATTCCTTAAAGAGATTGCTCTCGGTTCGGGAGGTAGATTATAGAAAGGGAAGGTGTTAGCACCCTTTCTATCCATGGTTATCCATGGGCTCTTAGATACTTGCTCATTGTGTTTTCAAAAATGGTTTGTTTGCTTTTCAACTGTGGGTTTTAAAAAAGTTTCTTTGAAAATTTCAGTTCGACTCTTGTGTCAGAGTGTTTGAAAAATTGCTTTGAAAGCTTTTGAAAAGTGTCGGTGTGAAAAGATTTTTGTTTGTTTTTGAAGAGAGCAAGTATCTATGAGAACCTACCTACCCTAAGGAATTCGTCTGTGTAAATGTCCTTTAAAGTAGTGCCATCCCACCATTGAGAGGTAGGTAGCACCACCGTTGGAGGTGTTCGGGTCAATTCAAAGGTTCGGGACATGGTGATCACCGGAGCAATGGGAAGACACCTTAGAAGCTACCCTCATGCCAGGTTCCCGGATCATGAGGACTTACTAAGACATCCTCTACTCGACGATCACCTTTCGAGGCAAGGCAACAGTGAGGCGTACCCTAGGGGTGGTGTGTGCGATTTGTGTGTCGTTTTCATTTGTATTTGTCTTGTCATGTTATGGGTGATCTAACGTTTTGTTTTTATTTTTGTCATTCATTCTTGCATGCTTTGTTAACAGTTAAAAAGTGCGGAAAGATAAAATTCCTAAACTATTACAAAGGCGCGGGTCCACATCGCCAAATTAAACCAGGACCCGATTTGACATAAAATAAAGAAATAAAATGCGGGAAATATAAAATGTCCGAGTTACATGGCTTGAGCAATTACATAATATTTGAAAGAAAATAAATGTGCGAAAGAAATAAAAATAGAACGTTCGAGGGCGTTGGACCCTTTAAAGAAATTAAATGAAATTAAAAATTAATTAATTATTTATTGAAATAAAAGAAGTGTTTGTTAGGTTTTTTTTTTGTATTTATGAAATAAGAAAATTAAAATTAAAATTAAAAGAAACCCTAATTCTAAGTTATTTTTAATTATTTGAGAAAAATGTTAAAGTTTAACTTAATTTACTAAAGAATTTGTGTACATGTTTATTTACAAAATAAATTAGTAGTTAATAATAATAATAATGATGAGAAAATTATTTATTAAAAAAAATGATGAAAAAGTTAAAAAAACCTAATTTCTACATATTTAATTTATTAAGAAAAATATTAAAGTTTTGAAACCTAAATTAATCTAATTAATTGTTTAGAGTTTATTTACAAAAATAATAATAGTGAAATTAATATTAATAAAATAAACATTTTGATTTTTATGATTTTCCTGTTTTTTACTATTTTTTATATTTTATGAAAATAAGTTAAATTAAAGGAATTAATTAAAAAAAGAAATAATTGAAATAAATAAAATAAGGAAAAGAAAGAAAATACAATACCTTGGGGGGTTTCTGTCCCCTTTTTGGAGGTGAATTGGAGTGGTTTGGCCATTTGTGTTCTGGCCTCATCATGCATAAGTTGTTCTACTTTGGCCATTTGGCTTTTGGCTTTTGGCCATTTGCGTTTTGGCTTTTGGCCATTTGCGTTCTGGCTTCAACATTCCTTTAATGTCTGGCTTAATGTCTGCCTCGCCATGTATTGCTGTCATGCATAAAATGTTCTATTTTGGCCATTTGGCTTTTGGCCTCAACGTTCCTTAATGAACGTGGGATCCTGTCTAAATCTGCAGTGTTGAACCTCAAGAACACATTAAATAAAATCATAAAAATTTAAATAAAACCAACATATGAAGAAATTTAATGTTTAGGCACAATATGGCAAGTATGAATGATTATACCCTTTTGATCACGGAGATCAAATCAACCTTACCCTTACTAGAAAAGTAATGACATGAATGCTTTTATGCCCTTTGGATCATGGAGATCAAGCCAGCCTTACCCTTACTGAAGAAGTAATAAGATGTTGGTTTGTAACTGAGATGGCTTATTTGTAGTGAGAGAGGGATTTGTAATAAGGATTTTAAGGTTTTAGGGTTCTTGAAAGAGTTTGATATTCTAACAGTGTTGTGGCAAGGTTTTTTTTTCTCTCTTTTCCTCTTCTCTCTTTCTTATTTTTTTCTCTCCCTTTTTTTTGTGTGACAAGAAGGTGATTATATAGTGGAAATTAGGGTAAAGAAAATGGGCTTTGAATGTGCAATTGGGCCTCCAATATTCACTTGAATTCGTCACTTTCCAGGCTAAATCGCAGGGACTTAAGTGTATTTTTTGAAGTTGAAATGTGAAAACAAAATGTAGCCGACATCGAGAACTAACTCCTGTCCGAAAATCGACTCAATCGGATAAACGGTGAATTAGTTATGAATTTTTGAAGTTTCAGCTCAGACAAACTTATTTTGGGCTTCAGTGTCGACTCTGACACGTTCTTCAATAAAAAACTGGTATTGATCGGTGCATAATTTGGTCTCGACTTTTGAAGCAAAGTTGTAGATCTATGAGTCAGTGACCTTGTGTAAAAATATGAGTCCAATCCGATAAAAATTGACCGAGTTATGAATTTTCGAAGTTTCGGCTCAGATGAAATAATATTCAGCATTCAGGATTTTCAGCGTGTCACGCACTCTGAGCAAAAAACGAAGGCCTTTTGTATACCTTTTGAACTCAATACCTTCTGTGAAAATGTAGCCAACTCAATTTGTGAAAATTTGGCGCCAGAACCAGCTTGATACGATGAAAATCGACCAAGTTATGATTTTTTGAACATGACGCAAATAAACTTCTGTCACAAATTTTCTGCACGAAAACACTTGATAAATCCACATTTTTGAAGACCTTCTGATCAAAATTGGCTTCCAGCCGTGAGAGATGAAAACGTAGATAATGTCAAGACGGAATTTTGGCCACCGGAACGGGTTCAAAACGAGTCACGATCTTCAAGTTATGAATTTTTTAGCGCGTAGAAGCTGCACTTTCAGCACATTTTTTCACCATATTTCTTCAAGAAAACTCACACATTCGGATACCTTCTTTAAAGAATTGACTCTTGAGCCGAACCTGAATTTGAGAATATGTTATCAGAGATATCTTGGCGAAAGAATACCTGAATATGACGCGCCAGGTTGGACTTGTGAATTTTTCTTGAAGAATATGGGAGGGCAAATTTTGGGGTACAACAGTTGCCCCTGTTCAATCTTCTTAGACCTGAGGATGCAGATTGGCTGACGTGCCTTTCGTAATCCGAAGGTGGAAGATGATTGAACACTAGAGTGCCCAGAAATTTGCGCTCACATATTAGCAGTGTGATGGGGGAATGGGCTTATAGATGCCATTTGGAGATTGCTGGATAGGATGATGGGCTTATAGATGCCATCTGGATGTTGATCGCGTAGGAGATTCCTTAGCGAGAACCTGCATACCTGCAAAAGAACAAATGAGTACCTGACACGTTGCAGGAGCTGGTTTTCAGATGCTTGGTATAGATGTGTCCTGACTGGTTACATGAGCTGAGTCTGGAGCTTCAAACGGCGATGAATGAACCAGGGATGGTTACTACCTTAGCATGAATGGTAAGAGAATCTTGGACGATTACTACCCCAACAGGAACGCTGAGAGAATCTTGGGTGTCTTCTACTGGGATAAGAATCAGGGAGATCTTAGGGTCGATCTGACTGAACCAGAGAAGGCCTTTGACTGGATAAGAATCAGGAAAATCTTAGGGTCGATTTAACTGAACCGGACAAGGTCTTGGAATCTTCAACTGGATAAGCATCAGGGAGATCTTAGGGTCGATCTGACTGAACCAGAGAAGGCCTTTGACTGGATAAGCATCAGGAAAATCTTAGGGTCGATTTAACTGAACCGGACAAGGTCTTGGAATATCTTCAACTGGATAAGCATCAGGGAGATCTTAGGGTCGATCTGACTGAACCAGAGAAGGCCTTTGACTGGATAAGCATCAGGAAAATCTTAGGGTCGATTTAACTGAACCGGACAAGGTCTTGGAATATCTTCAACTGGATAAGCATCAAGGAGATCTTAGGGTCGATCTGACTGAACCAGAGAAGGCCTTTGACTGGATAAGCATCAGGAAAATCTTAGGGTCGATTTAACTGAACCGGACAAGGTCTTGGAATATCTTCAACTGGATAAGCATCAGGGAGATCTTAGGGTCGATCTGACTGAACCAGAGAAGGCCTTTGACTGGATAAGCATCAGGAAAATCTTAGGGTCGATTTAACTGAACCGGACAAGGTCTTGGAATATCTTCAACTGGATAAGCATCAGGGAGATCTTAGGGTCGATCTGACTGAACCAGAGAAGGCCTTTGACTGGATAAGCATCAGGAAAATCTTAGGGTCGATTTAACTGAACCGGTCTAGGTCGTGAAATATGATTGAGAATTTCAACTGCATCCTTCCTGAAAGGTAAAGGTCAGTCATATGCAATGCATGATATGGATCAAGCAATGATGTTCTCAACATAAATGAGATTTGTATGATATAATGTGTCTATGCATGCTATAATGATGTATGTGATGTTTTATGAATGTATATTTTCGTCTGGGAAATTAAATCCTTGACGGGTGCTGGGAAGTCATATCCTGGGCTGATGTTGAGAAATAGATTTTGCTTCCGCTGGGGATGATAACTGCAAGAATACCGGTAGGAGAAGATGACTCCGTTGCGGAATAAACTTGGCAAATGGAAGATTCTGCGGGGAGAAAAGATACTCTAGCGACCATACTGGGGAGTGATACTCTGTGGGGAGAAAAGATACTCTAGCGACCATGCTGGGAAGCAAAACTCTGTGGGAAGAGGGATGCCTTGCTGAGTGTTGATAATAATTTGCTGGGGATACCCTTGTTGTTGGAAGTGTTGATGGACTTCGTTGGGGATAAGAAGACTCCGTCGAGGACGCTTTTTCCGTGGCTTTTGGCTGAGGATAACCCAGTTATATCCTGTTAAGGAAATAACTCTTTGAATAAAGCCGGACGACGCGTTCGTGCTCTGCGAGGGATAAGCTTCCAGAATCTACTGGGGATAAGCTTACTGCTTGGGGAGATGTGGATTCCAACTTTCCTGGGGGAATTGGATTGGACTCTCTTGAAGAAGTTTTGTTATGCGGGGGAAGTGATTCCTCTGGATATTTGATATGCCGCCGGGGAACAATCTTTAGACCAAGACTGCCGGGGAATGTTGATATCTGCTGGGGGATACCCAACTTTCCTTAAGGCTGACTGTAGCTTTGCTTGGGGAGAGTGTACTGACTTGCTGGCTCACTCTCTGGGGGATTAAGATAGCTTGGTCATGTTTTTTCAACCGAACCTACCTTGGTATCTTGGTGGACAGAGCAATTAGATCGCTTAGACAACTCATTATTGCCCCTGTTTCTGATGTTACCTGTGGAGGTGCTTGGTGACTGCCGATTGACAAATCTTCTTTTGGTAGGCGAGTGACAAGATGCCGAGACATAGTCGTACGCTTTTGATCCCTAACTTTTGCCTGGACCGCCCTTTCGGGTTTTCAGTCCACCGGGATACCCGTTTTTGCCCAAGCCGCCTTTTCAGGTTTTCGACTTGCCGGGTGTACAGATTTTTTCATTTCATCCCTCATTTTGCCCGAACCCTTTTGGTTCGCCGGGAAGCCCTTATTTTTGCCTAGGTGTGTCAACCTAGCGGGTCTTTGATTATGCGTAGTATCTTTTCGACTATGTCCATGTTCTCAGAATGTAGGGAGTTGCCCCTGTTAGAAGTGTTTTGTCATGCCACCAGAAGGTGTTTGATCAGGCCAGATTCGTTGTTGAAATGCCCCAAGTGACTCAGGTGGAGATTTGCCCCAGGCTGATTGGCCTTTGAAAGATTCTCCGAATCTTGATTGGACTGCCCCAGATGATGGACAATGATTAGGCCATGCCCCTTGATTGGAAATGCTTCTGTTCATTAGGCATTCGTCGTGCGAACTTCTATGCTGTTCAAACAAAAAGTCATATGCAAACAAAGTTATGTTAAAAATGCAAAGCTTATGTCTGTCTTGAAGGTTTTGAAAATGTATTCTTTTTTCATAAAACAAATGAATGTTTGTAAAACATGATGTCAACTCCGTATTTACCGTAGGCCTTAAGGAGTCAGGATACCTTTTGTAACAGTATGCTTTCGAACTAACCCATGCTTCAGCTAGGACTTTTGAGGGTTATAACGTGGCCTGGTTCACGGTTTAAGAAACAAAGGATAAAGGCTCAAATTATATTTGTATCCACCCGCTCTTTGTGATGTTCTTCAAACCTAAACTCAGTTGATCATACATTAGACCTTGTTTGAGTCTTTGTTTTGATTTTCCGGTGATGATTCGGATATTGATGATTTATTTTGTATAGGCAGTCATTCCTTTTGTTGAGGGTTTGTATGACCTCTTTCTTTTTGATTTTTGTTATCCCTTTCCTTTTTTTCCTGAACTGTTTCCTTTACAGTCAGCGGGATGCCCCAGTTTTGTAAGTCTCCTTCATGGGTTTTGACTTAATGGGTTTTTTATTTTTTGAGATAATGACTGCCTTTCTTTATTGATTATTCGGAACCATCACTGTCTTTCTTTGTTTTGTAAGGACCTCTTTGGTGCCATTCGTTATGCACTTGGATCAACTGAGAGACTACCCTGCCCCAGGTTATGATTAAGGGTTTTAAATTTTGAAAAGAAAAACTCCTACTTCTTTGGCTCAGAGGGGTTGACGAGGGATTATCTTCCTTATAACTCCAGTGTTTAGGGATTGAAACAATGCCTGTACCTCATCAGCGGGGTCTGTTCAAAAGCATACTGTAATGATTGTGGTATCGTTTTCGTCATCCTCCCTCAAGAGGCTTAGAATTTTAGATCAAGAGCTGACATCAGAAAAAATATGAAAATAATTTGCGTATAGTGAATACGAATATATTGCTTCAAAATGGACATATGCGATGCATTAATGAAATAACAATGTTTAACGATGAACAAATGTTTGAACAATCAAAAAGAATTACAACTTGAACATTCGAATGAACAAAAGTTTCCTAGTCTCAAGGCTTGTCATTTCAAATGGTGAGTCTTGGAGGGATGATAGAAAAATTCAGCCTGACCATCTTGTGTGAACTCCAATGCCCCTTCATCAATCAGGTCCTGGATCTTGTTCTTCAAAGCCCAACACTCATTTGTATCATGTCCTGGACAGGCAGAGTGGTAGGCACATCTTTTATTGGGATCATAGACAGGAGATGCTGTGTTCTGGTTCCGGGGGTGAGCCCTTAATGTGATCAGGTTCAATCTTAACAGGCGTTGTAAAGCTTGGAACAACGACATGTTGAGCTGGGTGAATTGCCTCCTGGGCTTGTCTGACTAAAGCTGGTGAGGTTGATGCTGAGTTTGTGGCGCTGAAGCCATTTGAGGAACTCTCCCCTTATCTCCTTGTCGCAAGGATGATTGAATGATGAATGGCTTTTTACCCTTAGACGTTTGCCCCAGTTGGTTACCCTGAAGCAGTTGGTTGATGAGCACTCCTAGCTCTTCTTGTCTTTGAGCTAAGTCTTGGATGATAGTTACCTGCCCCAGCATCTGGGCTTTCATTGCATCCATCTCAGTTTGTAGGTGTTTCAGCCGTTCGTCCTCAGCGCTGTTCCTGACCAAAGGTCTCCATGAGGAGTGTCCTTAGCTCTTCCTGCCCCTTGGATAGGCTTAAGAAGATCTCCCTGAACTGAGTCTCTTGAGCACGCGATCCCTGGTTATCTTGTTGTGAAGCCATTGCTGAAATAAACAGCGAGAGGGTGAGTGACATGCAACAAAGATACCTGTTATGCAATGATGTGTATGACATGCATGTAATGTTTTCAAGGACCTCGCGGGATAAACAAGAAAATTTGTTAGAATTTGAACCGGTAGCTTGATTGAAGGGACTTCATGTTGTTGAGAGTCTTTCTTCAAGGGTCAAAGGCTCACCATATCCAGTGGGTCATAGCCTCTGACTTTAATCATCATGTCTGGTTTTGATTTCCAAACAACCTTGGTTAGGGGAACCTTCTTCAAGAGTCAGGGCTCACCATATCAAGTGGGTCATAGCCCCTGACAACTTTGGCTAGAGGAAAATAAATCCTCTTTGCCCCTTGCTGGGATAGTTGATTCACCAAGACCTGCATCACAAGCCCTTGAGATCCTTGAAATGGGTTAGGATGTATGCAATGGTATGATGTTATGCTATGCATGGGGTAATGTACGTAACCCTGTTATGAGTCCCAATTAAGGACTGCAAACTAAAACCTGCAAGAAACTCAAGTAAACCTGTCATGAGTCCCAGTTAAGGACTTAAAACATAACCTGCAAGAAACTTAGTACACTCTGTTATGAGTCCTAGTTAAGGACCATAAACAAAACCTGCAAGAAACAAGTGTCAGGTAACAAGCATGCAGATAGTCAAGTACAAAGGCACACAAGTCACACAAGAGAAGCCCTTAGAGTTTAGGCCAGCATGAGGTCTAGGTATTACCCTCTTTCAGTTGGTTGGTTCAACCTGTCCTATTAGAAGTAACCGGGTTCTAAGGGTCCCAATATCACGGGATTGCTTTCATTGTTCATCATTTCGATTTAGCCACTGAACTGGCGACTGAAATATTCCAGGAAAGCAACCCTCAATTGAGTGTAGTATCGAGTATCAACCAACCTCGGACTGCACCCAAGTCAGTTATCTCACTACCCTAAAGAGGCCAAGATAGTTCAATTAAGGTTCCTAAGGTCTGTTGATGCTTCACGACACCACGTGGAGGCCCCGTACTCTCCTTGACTGAACTCAAGGGTTACCGGTACACACCAAAGTGCCACATCAACGTAGCAGACTGTTTCAACCATGTCGGTATACCCCGCACAGTTCCCTCACAGCCTTGTTGCTACTTTCTAAGAAGGTATCCCCAGATCCGGATTAGGATCTATAGAACTCCCAAGCAACCCACAATTTTAAAGCATACAAGTCAAAGCAATTGAAAACACAGTTATGAACTAGCCCTAAGGTACACCTCACTTTAAAAGTATTTCCCCAGCAGAGTCGCCAGTTCTGTGATCGGTGGATCTGGAACTGACTGTTTAACGCTGGTTCGCGAAATGTCGCGGAAGCAAGAGTCGCCACCGTCTTTTATTTTCTCCAAATGGAAAGGACAAAAGCACAGAAAAATTCCTTAAAGAGATTGCTCTCGGTTCGGGAGGTAGATTATAGAAAGGGAAGGTGTTAGCACCCTTTCTATCCATGGTTATCCATGGGCTCTTAGATACTTGCTCATTGTGTTTTCAAAAATGGTTTGTTTGCTTTTCAACTGTGGGTTTTAAAAAAGTTTCTTTGAAAATTTCAGTTCGACTCTTGTGTCAGAGTGTTTGAAAAATTGCTTTGAAAGCTTTTGAAAAGTGTCGGTGTGAAAAGATTTTTGTTTGTTTTTGAAGAGAGCAAGTATCTATGAGAACCTACCTACCCTAAGGAATTCGTCTGTGTAAATGTCCTTTAAAGTAGTGCCATCCCACCATTGAGAGGTAGGTAGCACCACCGTTGGAGGTGTTCGGGTCAATTCAAAGGTTCGGGACATGGTGATCACCGGAGCAATGGGAAGACATCTTAGAAGCTACCCTCATGCCAGGTTCCCGGATCATGAGGACTTACTAAGACATCCTCTACTCGACGATCACCTTTCGAGGCAAGGCAACAGTGAGGCGTACCCTAGGGGTGGTGTGTGCGATTTGTGTGTCGTTTTCATTTGTATTTGTCTTGTCATGTTATGGGTGATCTAACGTTTTGTTTTTATTTTTGTCATTCATTCTTGCATGCTTTGTTAACAGTTAAAAAGTGCGGAAAGATAAAATTCCTAAACTATTACAAAGGCGCGGGTCCACATCGCCAAATTAAACCAGGACCCGATTTGACATAAAATAAAGAAATAAAATGCGGGAAATATAAAATGTCCGAGTTACATGGCTTGAGCAATTACATAATATTTGAAAGAAAATAAATGTGCGAAAGAAATAAAAATAGAACGTTCGAGGGCGTTGGACCCTTTAAAGAAATTAAATGAAATTAAAAATTAATTAATTATTTATTGAAATAAAAGAAGTGTTTGTTAGGTTTTTTTTTTGTATTTATGAAATAAGAAAATTAAAATTAAAATTAAAAGAAACCCTAATTCTAAGTTATTTTTAATTATTTGAGAAAAATGTTAAAGTTTAACTTAATTTACTAAAGAATTTATGTACATGTTTATTTACAAAATAAATTAGTAGTTAATAATAATAATAATGATGAGAAAATTATTTATTAAAAAAAAATGATGAAAAAGTTAAAAAAACCTAATTTCTACATATTTAATTTATTAAGAAAAATATTAAAGTTTTGAAACCTAAATTAATCTAATTAATTGTTTAGAGTTTATTTACAAAAATAATAATAGTGAAATTAATATTAATAAAATAAACATTTTGATTTTTATGATTTTCCTGTTTTTTACTATTTTTTATATTTTATGAAAATAAGTTAAATTAAAGGAATTAATTAAAAAAAGAAATAATTGAAATAAATAAAATAAGGAAAAGAAAGAAAATACAATACCTTGGGGGGTTTCTGTCCCCTTTTTGGAGGTGAATTGGAGTGGTTTGACCATTTGTGTTCTGGCCTCATCATGCATAAGTTGTTCTACTTTGGCCATTTGGCTTTTGGCTTTTGGCCATTTGCGTTTTGGCTTTTGGCCATTTGCGTTCTGGCTTCAACATTCCTTTAATGTCTGGCTTAATGTCTGCCTCGCCATGTATTGCTGTCATGCATAAAATGTTCTATTTTGGCCATTTGGCTTTTGGCCTCAACGTTCCTTAATGAACGTGGGATCCTGTCTAAATCTGCAGTGTTGAACCTCAAGAACACATTAAATAAAATCATAAAAATTTAAATAAAACCAACATATGAAGAAATTTAATGTTTAGGCACAATATGGCATGTATGAATGATTATACCCTTTTGATCACGGAGATCAAATCAACCTTACCCTTACTGGAAAAGTAATGACATGAATGCTTTTATGCCCTTTGGATCATGGAGATCAAGCCAGCCTTACCCTTACTGAAGAAGTAATAAGATGTTGGTTTGTAACTGAGATGGCTTATTTGTAGTGAGAGAGGGATTTGTAATAAGGATTTCAAGGTTTTAGGGTTCTTGAAAGAGTTTGATATTCTAACAGTGTTGTGGCAAGGTTTTTTTTTCTCTCTTTTCCTCTTCTCTCTTTTTTCTTTTTTTCTCCCCCTTTTTTTTGTGTGATAAGAAGGTGATTATATAGTGGAAATTAGGGTAAAGAAAATGGGCTTTGAATGTGCAATTGGGCCTCCAATATTCACTTGAATTCGTCACTTTCCAGGCTAAATCGCAGGGACTTAAGTGTATTTTTTGAAGTTGAAATGTGAAAACAAAATGTAGCCGACATCGAGAACTAACTCCTGTCCGAAAATCGACTCAATCGGATAAACGGTGAATTAGTTATGAATTTTTGAAGTTTCAGCTCAGACAAACTTATTTTGGGCTTTAGTGTCGACTCTGACACGTTCTTCAATAAAAAACTAGTATTGATCGGTGCATAATTTGGTCTCGACTTTTGAAGCAAAGTTGTAGATCTATGAGTCAGTGACCTTGTGTAAAAATATGAGTCCAATCCGATAAAAAATGACCGAGTTATGAATTTTCGAAGTTTCGGCTCAGATGAAATAATATTCAGCATTCAGGATTTTCAGCGTGTCACGCACTCTGAGCAAAAAACAAAGGCCTTTTGTATACCTTTTGAACTCAATACCTTCTGTGAAAATGTAGCCAACTCAATTTGTGAAAATTTGGCGCCAGAACCAGCTTGATACGATGAAAATCGACCAAGTTATGATTTTTTGAACATGACGCAAATAAACTTCTGTCACAAATTTTCTGCACGAAAACACTTGATAAATCCACATTTTTGAAGACCTTCTTATCAAAATTGGCTTCCAGCCGTGAGAGATGAAAACGTAGATAATGTCAAGACGGAATTTTGGCCACCGGAACGGGTTCAAAACGAGTCACGATCTTCAAGTTATGAATTTTTTAGCGCGTAGAAGCTGCACTTTCAGCACATTTTTTCACCATATTTCTTCAAGAAAACTCACACATTCGGATACCTTCTTTAAAGAATTGACTCTTGAGCCGAACCTGAATTTGAGAATATGTTATCAGAGATATCTTGGCGAAAGAATACCTGAATATGACGCGCCAGGTTGGACTTGTGAATTTTTCTTGAAGAATATGGGAGGGCAAATTTTGGGGTACAACAGACGCCTTAGCGGTAACCCTAATGTCCTAGATCTTTTTTATCCGAGGCAACCGTTTCGAGGCAACTGGATCTTTAGACAGGAGGGCGACCTCTAAAACACCCTATACTTGACGACCACGTCGAGGCAACCAAGTGAGGCGTACCCTAGGAGTGGCATGTGCATGTGTGTTGTTTCAGTTTATATTTATCTTGTACATGTTATTTGTGAGCTACGGATTGATTTTATTTGTCATACAAATCTTGTAGGCATATTAACAGTTAAGAGTGCGGAAAATAACTTGCGGAAAGGTAAATCTACGCTATTACAAGGCGCGGGTCTATACATCGCCAAAAACATAACCCGTTTGGAAAATAAATGCGAGAAAAGTAAATAAAGCGATAAAAGCCTAATTAACTATTACATTTCCGGAGCAGATACATAAATATAATGAATTAAAATAAACACGCGTGCGAAAGATTGAATCGGGACGTCCTTAGGGTTTTGACCCTTTTTGAGAAAAGAATTGAAATTGGTCCTTTTTTGCAATTAAATTAAATATTAAACCTAATTTACTAATTAATTAATTATTTATAAGAAAATGTATTTTTGTGGTTTTATGTTTTTAATGAAATAAAATAAAAAAGAAATTAAAAGTGTCAAAAGAAAAACCCTAAGTCTAATTCATTTTTATTTATTGTAAAATAAAATTAAAATTAAACCTAATTAAACTAAATTAATTTAAGTTAGTGTTTATTTACAAAATAATTAAACTAAAGTGAAATTAATAATAATAAATAAAATATTTACATTTTTTAGTTTTTCTGAATTTTTATGGAAAATATTAATTTGTTAATTAATTAAATAATACTAATAATAATTATTAAAGAAAATAAAAGGAAAAAGAAAATGAAAAAAAGGTAGAGTCACCCCATAGGAGGTGAGTTTGGAAATTGCTGGCCCATTTGCTTCATAAGCCTGCTTTGACTTTGGGAATCATCTAGGTATGCGTTGACTAAGGAGTACCATAGTCCTTCCATCTGAACCAGTAGATTGATGTTGTGGCCACTTGGCGCTTGGACCACTGGAGGTTTATGGTGGAATGCATTGAATAGCGTGCATAGGAACATGTTATGAAAAAATAGAAACAAAGGCTTGGGGGACCTGGGAATCGAACCCAGGTCCCAATGATCATATGCCAGATCACCAACCATTACACCACGCTGCATGCTTTGTTAGTATAGTAATTAATGAATATAATATATGAAACAAACACATATGTTGTACACGCGCGCGTTTTTTTGAATGAACCAACCAGGCATCCCCACGTCACTGTCTTGTTCCTCGCGCCTGTAAAATAAAAGTCAGATAGCGGGGGTTTTTAACCCCCACAACCTGCATCCACAGAAAATAGCGAATAGGCGTACGTTAAATATAAATTCATCGCGAGGGTTCCATCTTGCTCGTCTTGTTCAGACGGTTTCAACCATGGGCATTAGGGGTCCTGATTTTTCCTATATAGCAAAGCCCCAAAAGTAAAGCTTCGGAACCCTAAAACTCTCCAATGGCAACTTTCGTTTCAAGGCGTAATAACTCAACTGACCTATGCCAAAAGCTTTGTATGATTGCTAGCAACACAAAACACACAGTAAATCATGTTAATGATGCATAATTTTGGAGTTACGATTCTGAAAAAGTTAAGCAAACCTTGAGTTCGTGTATGGTGATTTCTTGAGCTTTGGCGCTTGGCTTCGATTGCAAAAGGTTTCTGAATGTCCCAGCAATGTGTTTGAATCCACAAAAGCCCTTGAATTGGCCTGGAAGTGAGAAAACAGTTTTTGCTTTTTTCTTGATTTTTCAATATTGGTTATGGATCTGTATGCAACTTTTTCACGTGTATAGCATTAGGGTTGGCTTGCTTGCATATATGGGAATAGAATTAGGTTAAGTTTTGGCCCAAAGATCCATTGTATTCATGTTTTCAATATTTGATTTTCAATCAAAAAATTTTCAATCTTTTTGATTGAGAAAACTTGCCAAAATTGGATATTCTTGTCTCTTTGATTGGCACACGAAATCTCCAGCTCATATTGGTCATATTTGCTTCATGAAAAGATTTGAAAACCATATCTTCATATTTTCCTACAATTAAATGAATTAAATGAATTAATAATCAATTAAAAATCCAAATAATTAATAAAAATAAGAAAATAATTCAATTTAATCTCAATGGGTCGTGCATAGGCCTTGGACAAAGTTTCAAGAAGAAATTTGAGGCCCATTAGCAAAAATGATGTGTTTTGAGCAAAGTTGACTTTTGCAAATTCATGAAAATTTCCCAACTTCTCAAATGCATATATTGCTCAATTTTGATCATATGAACATGTTCTTGGACATTTTGGAAAGGTATTGAAGTCCTCTAACCAATGCCTTTGGTCCCATGTCATTTGGATTTACCAATCTCAAGTTATGGTCTTTGACTTAAAATTCCTTTTTGTTGACTTTTGAAATTGACCTATAATGTAGAAATTGATAACTTTTTGTGAGAGCATTTCTTGGACTTGGAATGTGAATATGAGTAGTAGGAAATGTCATCCCCTTCAAAATGAGCATTGGATGGGATTTTTCTGATGAACCATGAAAAAGTTATGCCTTGGTCAAGTTACAGTTAACTTTTCTGCTGTCCAAAAATAGAAACTTTTGCATCTTTGATGATTTTTGAGCCATTCTTGTGGAATCATGGTCAAGACTTGATCAAATGATGATTGTGAGCTCAAAATAAGATGTTGACCAAAAATTCTGACTTTTGACTGTCAAATGACCATTTTACCCCATGCAGTTGATTGTGAAGCAAATGAAGCTTTTGACTGTGCAAACTGGCATTGTAAGTCTTGAAACTTGATATATAGATGCTTGACAATGTATATGGACACATGAGACTTGATTGGACCACTGAAAACCCAAAATTCCTTGAGAGAACCAAAACCCTAATTTTAACTGGCTTATGAGGCATTTGGACTGTGCAATCCCTGAGTAATCTTGAACCATTTGAAGATGATTCTTGATAAACTTTGAAGAATATGGGAGGGAAAATTTTGGGGTACAACAGTTGCCCCTGTTCAATCTTCTTAGACCTGAGGATGTAGATTGGCTTGCGTGCCTTTCGCGATCCGAAGGTGGAAGATGATTGAACACTAGAGTGCCCAGAAATTTGCACTCACATAGTGTGGTATATCAGCAATGTGATGTCGGTAATGGGCTTACAGATGCCATTTGGAGAGATGATGGAAAGGAGGATGGGCTTATAGATGCCATCTGGAGATGTGCCAGAACCTTGTCGTGAATGGGCATATGGATGTTGTTGTACCCATAAATTTGCCCTCCCATTTTCTCAACATTTTCTCATCACAAGACCCTTGGAGCTCAAGATCCAGTTAGGGTTTCCTCTGCTCAAGACTTCTCCTTGCACTGTTGACCCAAATTAGGGTTTGTGTTTGCACAAAGATATTTTGACCTAAAATGCCTAAGAAGACTTTCATGCTTCATGTTGGACTCCCAAGTTTATCCATACCAAGTTTCAAGTCTTGATTCCAAGTTTTGCCCAGTCAATTGGACAGTTGACCTAGAAATCAGTTGTATTGGGGAAAAAGTCAACTGTGGCCAATTGACAGTCAAACCTCATGAAAATGGACCCACATCAACATTATGAACTCATATGGACCATTTGATCAAGTTTGGATCACAATTCCACAAGAAATTTGATCAGATCACCAAAAGGGCAAAATGGTCATTTTTAGGGTTTTGACTGCACAAAGGCAATTTTTGACTGTTTGACTTAGCCAATGGCAAACCAAGCTCACATATGGAATCAAGGACCCAATGGAATTGTCTTGACATACTCAACAAGTTCAAAAGATCCCAAATGCACAAGATTGACAGTTGAATTTTCCAGTCAATTGATCAATTTTGACTGTATACTGAAAAGTCAAACTTTGACTTTTTGGTCAAAATCAAGTGTCAAGATTCATTTTTCATCAAAACATGCCAAATCATGAAACTTGTGCATCAAGAAATCAAGAATTGCAAATTAGGGTTTGAAATGAAGATTTTTCATAACTTAGAATTTTTCTAAGTTATGAAAAACCCTAATTTTTTCCTAACTTTGTCCCACTTTCTCATCAAGATGCATTTGGATTCAAGGAAAAGTCAAAACATGAAAGTTGTAGTACATTGCAAAATCTACAACTTTGATTCACAAAGTTTCCTCAAAAGAAGCTTGTAGCTCAAGTTACAATTTTTGGAACAAGGGTACCAAACCATTCTTAACTTAGAGAAATTTTGAACCATTTTAGGCAGGATTTTTGCCTAACTTCAAGACCATTTTTCACATGCTTCCACTTGGAATTTCAGCTTGCATTTCAAAGATGGATTGTAGTACACATTCCAAGATTTCCAAAATGTCCAAGAACTCATCAAACAACCTCATGGTTAGGGAGAATCGAATTTGGCAATATGGGAAAAACTCACTTTGTTTATGACCAATTTTCATGTTCATACACTTAGGCAATTTTCAAATCAGCTTGCACAACTTGATTACAGGTCCTATATCCAATTTGCACTCAATAATTAAATGCAAACCCTTTGTGTTCAAGCCTTGCATTATGTGTTTAAGCATTACATAAAGGTTTAGTCTTAAAATAGAAAAAGCAAATTATCCATTTTTGAAAAGGTATGGCTTTATGTCAAAAGCAAATCCAAGAAGTACCAAGGCATATCTCTGAGGCACAAGTTAAGGAGCATAACACACTGACCAAGACTAAGGTATGCAGCATAGATTGGGGGCCTGCATCAGTCTAGAACACCACTTGACATTTTGTTGCTTAAGTGTGAAGAAAACATGCATAACATACACCAACTCTCATCTCAGCCAACACAACCTTAAGCAAAGTTATCAAACACATTCTAAACACTAAACTTAAGCTAAAACACAAGCCAACCAAGTTCCAAACACCCTCAAACACAGAATCACCCTAAAACTGCAAAAACAGGGCATAAGCTACAGTTGGACTTCCATAGTTCATTTCCATCGTGCACCTTGGCCAAAAGCACTTCAAACACTTTCCCTACCATCCATACAAACTGTCCAAAGCATTATAAGCAGACTGTAACACTCCTAATCAACATCACCATTTTCATTTTTCTGTTTTGCAGTTGAAGTGCCATAACACGATTCACTTGGTTTCAAAGCAAACTAAAGCTTGGAATAGCATCTCTGGACATCAAGGAAGCTATACCAATCATCACCTTGCATTGAAAACACCTCCATCACCAGATATGATTCCAACTGAACAGGTAAGTTCATGAACTCTTATCTCTCTATCCAGGCATTGTTAGGTTTAGATTTGTGAAGAAATTATGTCACATTCATGCCCTGAACATGCCCATATAATTAGTTTTCATTTATGTTATGTGTGCTATGAGAATTTGATGTCTGAACATGGAACAAAAACTAGGTCAGGAATTGGGGGAGAAGAAATTCTCTCTCATTTCTGAGAGTTAGATTGATTTCTTTATATGTCTAGAATCGTGGCTTCAAGCTCTACAGGTTTCATGTTGCAAGATTTGGCAAAAGATCAAGGAATCTGGAGATAGAAAACGCGTGTTGTTGTTGTTCATACAGGTTCTGAGGTTGAAGACAAAGTCTTCATGGGCTGGGCCTGTTTCATTTTCCTATTTGCACCTTGTTTTTACTTTTGAACCCCCCTGGCCCATTTTGAGATATACTTGTTATTTTCCATTTTTTCTTTTTTGATTTTGTTTCCATATTTTGTTTAAATCATAAAAGACATTAAAAACATTTTTCCCATATTTTTTGCATTTATTTTGATATTTATTTGGTTTTATTAGGTTTTTTTGTAAATAAATAAATAAGTATACTTTTATTTTTTCAATACAAAAAATAATACACACATATTTTATTTCTGATTTTTATTTTATGTTATCTCTTGAAAACATTTTATAATAAAAATACATTTTTTTGTAAATATTAAATATTATTATTTATATATATATTTAGTATTTAGTGAATATTATAAATATTTAGGTATTTATTAATACATTTAAGTTAAAAACATAATAAAATAATACATTTTATTTTTACTAATATTTAACTTAAAAATTACTTTTTTTCATATATTTTTCTTTTCATTTATTTTTTGTACATGATAAATAAATATTACATATATTATACATATAAATACTTTTATTTGTAAAATTAGGGTTTTTGCCCTAAATGCATAAGAATCCCAAAAATTAATTAATTTTATTTTATTTGGTACATGATAAATACCTTTTACATACACATAAAAAAGAAAACCTTTTTGCATTTTGCATATTTATTTTATTTTATTAAATATTGTGTAATTAAATACCTTGCAAAATTCCAATTTGATGTAATAGTCTAGGGTTTTAATTCTTGTCAAAATACCCCCATTTGAACATTTGTACCCCTCATCCCATATATTGTGTTGTAATAACTTAGGAACTTTATTTTTCGCATTTACAAGCTTTCTAAATATGCCATGCTAGAATTAAGGTTGTATGCGAATCAATTAACCAAAATAGTTTGACCTAACTTCAAAGATAATCAAGCATGAAAATAGACAACACTAATCACACTTTCACCCCTAGGGTATTCCACTTGTTGCCTTCAATAATGGGCCATATTGCATGTTAGGTCTCTTTGGGCAAAACAAATACAATTCAAATGATCATAGTCCCTCGATGACGCTTTCGAAAGTTGCCTAAAAAAATGATCAAGTCCCTTAAAGAAAAAATTGCCCAAAGATACTTGGCACCATTGCAATTATGGTCTAAATGATGACCCGCGCCCGTCCCTTTCACATCCTAACACAAGATTGTCCACCAAATGCAATGGTGGAACAAAATTGTTAAAAGGGTTAAAACATAGCAAAGATTTTTTGAGAAATTTAGGGTAGATAGCTCTTGATTACTTGCCCCCTTGCAAAACAAAACACTTGCCTATTTTTTAAACCACACATCACTACACTTTCAAAACAACTTTCAAAAACATTGAAAACTTTTCAAAAGACATACACCTTTGTATACATCCCAACATGGATCATTACAAAGGTTGCCACCACATTGGCTTCTTTTCAAAACATTTTCAAACACACACACACACACACACACACACAAAGCACCATTTCAAACAATTGAAAATTAAGGCAAGTTGATCTAAGCAAGTAACTAAGAGCCCATGGATAACCATGGATAGAAAGGGTGCTAATACCTTCCCTTTCTATAATCTACTCCCCGAACCCAAGAAAACATCTCAAAGGTTTTTGTTGTGATTTTTAACCTTTCCTTAGGATAAAATAAAAAGTTGGTGGCGACTCTTGCTCAACCGAAACGTTTGCAAAAACAAACGCAAAACCTCAAGTCAGTTCTCCCACCGTATCGCCAGAACTGGCGACTCTGCTGGGGAAAAATTTAAAAGTGGAGTAACCTTAGGGCTTAGATCACCCTCTTGCATGACTAATTGTTTGATTTGATTGCTTTATATTTTGGCTCTCTTGTTTGGGTTTGCAATCCTACACCCGGATTTTGGGAAACATTCATAGATAGCAATACGTTGTGGAAACTGTGCGGGGTATACCGACACGGTCGAAGCAATAGCTATATTAGTGCGACATCTTTGTGAGTACCGGTAACCCTTGAGTTCAATCAAGGAGAGTACGGGGCCGCTGAGTGATGTCACTAAGCACTAATGACCTAGAACCTTACTTGACCATCTTGGCCTTACATTAGGGGTAGTGATATGACCGGCTTTGGTGCAGTCCGAAGTTGGTAGATACTCGATACTACACTCATTGAGGGTTGTTTTCTTGGAATATTTTGGTCGCTAGTTAAGTGGCTAAACCAAAACAATGAACAATGAAAACAATCCAATGATATTGAGCTCCTTAGAACCCGGTTACTATTTATAGGACAGGTTTTTAAGCCAACTACACTCAAGAGGGTACTTACCTATGAAACCTCGTGCAAGCCTGAAACTAGGGTTTTGTGTGAATTGTTTGTACATATGTTTTGTGCATACATCATAAACATCATAAAGCATCATATGCATACACTAACCACTTCAAGGGTTTAGATTTTCATCTTTGTTCTTGTTTTGTAGGTCATGGAAATTCCTCGCAGAAAAACCATCCAAGTCAACCTTGTGAGAATCCCTCCTCAACTCAAGGAGCTCACATCAAGAATTCCAGAAAGCTCTCCCTTCAGTGAAAGACATGGTAGACTGCTCAGCTTAGTCAACACCAACATTGAAGAGGACATGATGAAAATGCTATTCCAGTTCTTTGACCCTCTTCACCATTGTTTCACTTTCCCCGACTACCAGTTGGTTCCCACTTTGGAGGAATTTTCTCAACTCCTGAGAATCCCTATCCTTAATCAACTACCTTTCAACGGTGCGGAAAAGGAACCAAAGCCTGAAGATGTTGCTCGGGCATTACATCTACAGCCTTCTGACATCAAGGGGCATTGGGAAACTAGAAGCGGTGTCAAAGGCTTCTTAGCAAAATTCTTGTTTGAAAAGGCACAAGAGTGTTGGAACTCATTGGACGTACGAGCCTTTGAAGAAATTGTGGCACTCCTTATCTATGGGTTGGTCTTGTTCCCAAATCCTGACCAGCTTGTGGAGGTCAACACCGTCAAAATCTTCTTGTCCAGAAATCCAATACCAACATTGCTTGGGGACATCCTTCACTCATTTTACACACGAACAATGAGAAAGAGGGGTGTTCTCATGTGCTGTACCTCTCCTTGCAAGGTGGTTTATTTCGCACCTTCCACAATTTGTCTTGAAGAATGACCAAGGCTCAAGGTGGTCCCAACGGTTGATGACTCTTACTCACTCTGATGTACATTGGTGTTCTCGGTCCAGAGAAAATGTCATCATCGTCGATCGTTGAGGAGAGTTCCCTAATGTTCCATTACTTGGCATTAGAGGGGGCATTACCTACAACCCTTGCCTAGCTTTGAGGCAATTTGGATATGCACGGAGGGATGGCCCTCACGACATGTTGATTCCTGACCTAGTTTTTGACTTCGACAACGATGCGCAAGGACTTTGCCAAAGATTCATCAGAGCTTGGAGGATGCCCAACAAGGTTGATAGCAAGACACTGGGACACAAGAACTCCATCCCTCTTGAGCCTTATCTCAAGTGGGTACGAGCCCGAGCCCAGAGTCTAATGATGCCTTATCCTCATGTTCTCCCTGTGATTAAAGAGCCCGTCAAGGAAGGAGAGGTTCCCTACACCATCCTACATCCTGACATGCCTACATCGTGGGAGGAGATGCAGAAGAGTTGGATCCAACTCAAGGAGGAACGGAACACTTTTGAAGCCAGCTTTTACGCCAGCGAGAAGAAGGTTCTAGAGCTCACCCGCCGACTCCATGAGTAAGAGGCCCTCAACACCTACATTGCGCCAAAGAGGATGTGCAACGTCTTTTTATCTTGAGAAGTTGTTTTTGTAATATTTGGCCCATGGGGCACTTATGTACTAACAAATTTCTTATTATTAATATGACGTGCATTCTTTTTGTCTGCAACAATTGTGAATTTCTAAAATCCTTGAATGCATTGCATAGATAGCATCTCATGCATCATGTGCATAACAGGTACCCCTTTTTTCTACAGGTGGCTTAATCTTCTTCGCTGTTTATTTTGAACAATCATCATGAATCCAGAATCATCCAGTGAGCAAGCTATCAAGGCCCTCCAGGCCCAGAATGCCCAGTTTCAAGAGATGGTCATGAGCCTGGCCCAAGGTCAACAAGAGTTGAAGGCTCTGCTCCTAAAGAAGAAGAAGAAGAAGAGGACGGTGTTGTTCAATACTGGATGCAGGTTTGGGAATACACTCCATAACGAGGCTGATCCAACTACTTCCTCTGCGGAGAAAGACAGTCCCCAAGGGGGAGGGGCTCCTAGTCCTGCAGTCTCTGACAACGAGACGGATTACAATGACGAACAATACCCACCTGCTGCTGACCGATACAAGCAATTAGAGGACCGCTTGAGTGCCATGGAGATTCAAAATGTGTCGGGGCTGGATTTCGGAGATTTAGGGTTATCTTCTGGGGTGGTAATCCCACACAAGTTCAAGGCGCCTGCCTTTGCCAAATACGACGGGGCTTCCTGTCCAAAGCTGCATCTCAAATCGTACGTAAGGAAGATCCAACCTTACACGGCAGACAAAAATCTTTGGATCCACTTCTTCCAAGATAGCCTTTCGGGGTCACAACTTGAGTGGTTCTATCAGCTAGATGGAACCAGTATCCGACATTGGGAAGATTTGGCTACCGCATTTTATAGACAATATCAATACAATTCTGACCTCGCTCCTATGCGTACCCAACTTCAGGGTATGTCATTAGGAACGGGCGAAGGATTCAAAGAATATGCGCAAAAATGGAGAGATTTGGTTGGCAGGGTGCAACCTCCATTGACTGACCGTGAACTGGTTGACATGTTTCTAGGGACCTTGTCTGGTCCATTCTTCAATCATCTGGTTGGTAATTCCTCCGCTGGGTTTACGGATTTGATCCTAACGGGTGAAAGGATAGAAGCTGGCATCAGGTCAGGAAAGATACAGAAAGGAGCCGCCGCAAGTACTGAGAAAAATCCTTTCAAGAAGGAAGCTAGTGTCGTCTATGGTCCTAGAAGACAAGTTAAGCCCGAACGCCGCCAAGCCATCAATGCCTTGGTCATTTCAAAACCTGTTGCTTCTCCTCAGCAGTACAATCAACAAAGGGGTGAGAGGCCCAAAAGGCAATACACTCGGCTGAGCATGACCTTGTCACAAATATTACCGCAACTACTATCAACCAGCTTGGTGACCACCAGAGAAGCTCCGAAGGTCGTGAATACTGCATCTCCTAAGTATAACCCAATGCCCATTGTGCTTATCATTCTGATAGCCCCGGGCATACTACTGATGATTGTTGGGCCCTGAGAAATAAGGTTCAAGACCTTATCGATGCGAAGGAAATTCAGTTTGAGGCGCCTGAGAGGCCAAATGTTGTAACTGCTCCTATGCCCCAGCATAGAGTAAATGCCGTCGAGGAAGATTTGTATGCTGTTTCGGTGAATGGTGTTGCTACCCCTCTATTAACTGTTAAGAGGAACCTACTGCTGGCCGGTTTATTTCCGGGTTGTAGCAAGGGTTGCCTCCTGTGTGCTGTTACCCCTACCGGTTGTCCGCTGCTGAAATCAGGCATCCAAAGCCTGATGGATAGCAAAGAAATTATGTTCAAGAAAACCGCTGTTCCATTTGTTTCCGCTGAAGAAGTATCTGTCGTCACAATTTTCAACAATCCTACCAAGGCTCCCCCGAGGAAGCCAGTCAAAATTATGTCTGTTGCACCCATTACCATTACTGTTCCGGGGCCCCTCCCCTATGAGTCTGACAAGGCTGTCCCATGGCACTATGGGGCAGACGTGTATGTGCTTGGAGTGAAGCAGGAGTTCAACACCGGTACCAGTATCAGTAACATCACTGGTCCCGCCAAGATTACTCGCAGTGGCAGGCTTTTCTCGCCTGACATTGCACCACCAGTTATCTGAAAACCTCTTATCATCACACCCGCAAGTGTGCATGTTCCAAATCAAGTTCCTGTGTCTACTACTGCCGCCGAGTCCTCTGATGCTCGAGGCAAAGAAGTTGCTACCGATTTGCCTGCCCAGACGGAGGCACCAAAAAAGACCGTTGTCGAAGCCTCCCAGCAAGAGATGGAGGAAATCCTTAAAATCATTAAAAAGAGTGACTTCAATGTCGTTGAACAGCTGGGGAATACCCCCTCTAAAATCTCTATGTTATCATTGCTGCTGTGCTCAGAGGCCCACGCCAAGGCCCTGATTTCATTTCTGAAAACGGCCCATGTGCCGCAAGAGACATCTGCAGATTAGTTCACTGACTGTGTGGCTAATTTGACAGCTGACAATGGTTTGGGTTTCTCGGATGCAGACCTTACCGCCAAAGGGAAAAACCACAATGATGCCCTGCACGTCTCTATAGAATGCAGGGGCACTACTCTCGCACACGTGTTGGTGGACACCGGTTCTTCCCTGAATGTATTGCCCAAGAAGGCCTTAGATCGGTTGGATTGTGAGGGCCTGGAATTGAAACCTAGTAACATCATTATTAGAGCCTTCGACGGTTCTAAGAGGATGGTGCATGGTGAGGTAGACATTCCTATCCGTGTGGGTTCCCAAGTCTTTGACTCAACATTCTATGTGATGGATATTCGTCCATCTTATTCCTGTTTTCTGGGCCGACCCTGGATTCACAAGGCTGGGGCGGTAACATCCACTCTACACCAGAAGCTCAAATACCCTGTCAGAGGGAAGATTGTTACTGTGCAGGGAGAGGAGGAATACATGGTTAGTCACCTGAATTCATTCCGGTATATCGAGATGGACGGGGAGTTTATTGAAACCCCCCTTTCAACATTTTGAGGAGGTACCTCCAACATTGGTGTCAGCTGAGACAGTGGTTGAAGAAGACTTTCCTTTGAAGATGGCTTCCTTGAAGGATGCCCGGGCTGTAATCGAGAAAGGAAAATGTGCAAACTGGGGTCAGCTTCCTGACTTCACTCAAAAGACCGATAAGTTTGGGCTGGGCTTCACTGCAGAGGCTCATAGGGCTGTTCGCAAAGAAAGGATCAGAAAGCCTCTGGTGTTCATCACCAACCCAAGAGTGAATGCTATCGAGGAGGACGTAGAGGAAGCAGAATTTGACAGTTGGATCTATCCAACAACCAACAACGGACCAAGCAACTGGACGGCAAAAGATTTTACACCTATTACATTTGTCATGCAGTAATGAACCCTTTTGTTTTCAATTTGTAACAAACAATATGTTGAAACTTTTATTGGCTCGGTGTCCTACCCGGGGCACCGTGGCTCCATTTGTGAGGGCTTTTTTGTATGACATTTCCATATATCATTAATCAAAACATTGGACGTTTGTTGGATTTCAAATCTTGTGCTCTTTTTATTTCTTTGTTATATATTGCAAAACAGCTATATTTACACACACTCACTTATACAGGTTCTAATCCACTCTGGATCTCACTGGTAACAGCTCTGCTACTGCCAGTTATGACTTCGAAAATCCGATCAACTTGGCCGAAGACGAAGGTGAAGATGATTGCGAAGTGCCTGGTGAACTCGCAATACTGCTACTCCAGGAAGAGAGAGCCATTCAGCCGCATGAAGAGCCAGTGGAGACGATAAACCTGGGTACTGAGACAGATAGAAAAGAAGTCAAGATTGGTGCCAATCTGGAGCTCAGTGTGAAACAACGATTGATTCAGATGCTACATGATTACATGGAAATCTTTGCTTGGTCTTACGAAGACATGCCTGGTTTGGATGCCGACATTGTGGTTCATCACCTGCCTACCAAGGAAGACTGCCCTCCGGTAAAGCAAAAGGTCTGCCGTATGCGTCCAGAGATGTCCGAGAAGATCAAAGCTGAGGTTATGAAGCAATTCGATGTCGGGTTTCTAGCAGTGACTTCTTACCCTCATTGGGTTTCCAACGTGGTGCCGGTGCCGAAGAAGGACGGTAAGGTCAGAATGTGTATCGATTACAGGGATCTAAACAGGGCAAGCCCCAAGGATGACTTCCCCCTACCTCACATCGACGTTCTTGTTGACAATACTGCTCAACACAAGGTGTTCTCCTTCATGGATGGTTTTTCAGGGTATAATCAGATCAAGATGGCTCCTGAAGATATGGAAAAGACTACCTTTGTGACTCAGTGGGGCACCTTCTGCTACAAGGTCATGCCATTCGGGTTGAAAAATGTTGGGGCAGCCTACCAACGTGCCATGGTTGCTTTATTTCATGATATGATCCATCATGAGATTGAAGTATACGTTGATGATATGATTGCAAGGTCCCAAACTGAGGAGGAACACCTTGACCATCTGCGAAAGCTGTTTGACCGACTGAAGTTGTACAAGCTGAGGTTGAACCCAAACAAGTGCACCTTTGGGGTGAGGTCTGGAAAATTGCTAGGTTTCATTGTAAGCGACAAGGGTATTCAAGTGGACCCTGCCAAAGTGAAAGCCATACAAGAGATGCCGACTCCCAAGATAGAGAAAGAAGTCAGAGGCTTCCTAGGACGACTGAATTACATTGCCCGATTCATCTCACATCTAACTGCTACCTGTGAGCCAATCTTCAAATTGCTGAAGAAAGATCAAGTAGTACGTTGGAACGATGAATGTCAGGCCGCTTTCGAAAAGATAAAGGAATATCTCCAAGAACCACCCATTCTTATGCCACCAGTGGAAGGGAGACCTCTAATACTATACTTGACAGTACTTGACAACTCAATGGGGTGTGTGTTGGGGCAGCATGACGAGTCTGGCCGAAAAGAGCACGCTATTTATTACCTGAGCAAAAAGTTTACCGACTGTGAGACTCGGTACTCACTGCTCGAGAAAACTTGTTGCGCTCTGGTATGGGATGCTCGCCGGCAAAGACAGTATATGCTGACTCACACTACTCTGTTGATTTCAAAAATGGATCCAATCAAGTACATATTCAAAAAGCCCGCTCTGTCTGGAAGAATAGCAAGATGGCAAATGATCTTGACAGAATATGATATCCATTACACAACTCAAAAAGAAATCAAGGGAAGTGTATTGGCAGACCATTTGGCACACCAACCTGTGGACGATTACCAGTCGTTGAACTTTGAATTTCCGGACGAAGATATCATGGTAGTAACTGATTATGAAGTACCTGGACCGGATGAAGGACCTGAGGAAGGATCCCGATGGTCTATGAATTTCGACGGAGCCTCGAACGCTTTGGGTAACAACATCGGCGCTGTGATCATATCCCCCAAAGGCACTCATACTCCACTCACCGCCCGGCTGTGTTTCAACTGCACCAACAACATGGCAGAATATGAGGCATGTATTATGGGTCTTCAAGCTGCAATCGACTTAAGGATCAAGTTTCTGAGTGTCTTCGGAGATTCCGCTCTCGTGATCAATCAGATCAAAGGCGAGTGGGATACGAAACACCCAAATCTTATTCCTTACAAGGAGTATGTGTTGACTTTGCTTCCCCACTTTGAAGAGATAAATTTTGAATACTTCCCAAGAGAGGAGAATCAGTTAGCGGACGCACTAGCTACGATGTCTTCAATGTTCAAAGTCAAATGGGACAACGAGGCTCCCTGGATCATTATCTGGAAGTTGGACGAATCTGCATACTGCTGCGATCTTGAGGCCGAAGAGGTGACTGAAAAACCCTGGTATCATGAGGTGAAGAGATATTTGGAAGCTCGGGAATACCCTGAAGGTGCGTCTGTCAACGATAAGAAGTTTCTGAGAAGGTTCGCGGCGAAATTCTTCCTCAGCAACGGTATTCTCTACAAACGAAATCATGATTCAACTTTAATACGTTGTATGGATAAGACTGAAGCAGAGAAGATCATGGTAGAACTACATGAAGGTACATTCGGAACACATTCCAGTGGACATACCATGGCAAAGAAAATCCTTCGGGCAGGATATTTCTGGTCCACAATGGAAGCTGACTGTTACCAACATTCTCGAACTTGTCATAAATGCCAGATCTATGTTGATAAGGTGCATATCCCTCTGGTTCCTCTGAACGTCCTAACGGCACCTTGGCCTTTTGCAATGTGGGGCATTGATATGATCGGCGAAATCCGACCAACGGCACCCAACGGGCATCGCTTCATCTTGGTAGCGATTGATTATTTCACAAAGTGGGTAGAAGCAGCTTCCTACGCCACCGTAACTAAGAGCGTCGTTGCACGTTTCATTCGGCATAACCTGATCTGTCGGTACGACGTCCCGGAAAGAATCATTACAGACAATGGTACCAATCTTAACAACAAGATGATCACTGAGCTCTGCGAGCAATTCAAGATACAGCACCACAACTCTTCTCCTTACCGGCCGAAGATGAATGGGGTTGTAGAAGCAGCTAATAAGAATATCAAAAAGATTGTGCAGAAGATGACAGTGACCTATAAAGATTGGCACGAAATGTTACCATTTGCTCTTCATGGATACCGTACCTCAGCAAGGACGTCAATCGGGGCAACTCCTTTTTCCTTGGTCTATGGCATGGAGGCAGTCTTGCCAATTGAAGTCCAGATACCCTCTCTCCGGATAATGAAGGAGGCAGACTTGAGTGAAGATGACTGGATCCAGACTCAACTTGATCAATTAAACCTAATTGACGAAAAGAGACTCACCACTATATGTCATGGTCAGACGTACCAAAAACGGATGATCAGGGCATTTAACAAGAAAGTCACACCACAAGAGTATCAAGTTGGGGATCTGGTAATCAAACGCATCATCCTTCCTCAAAGTGATCCCAGGGGCAAATGGACCCCTACGTACGAAGGGCCATTTGTGGTTAAACATGTGTTCTCAGGAGGAGCCATGATCCTAACCACCATGGATGGTGACGACCTTCCGCACCCCGCCAATGCAGACATAGTAAAAAGATACTACGCATGAATAAAAGCCCCGCTAGGTTGACATACCTAGCCAAAAATAAGGGCTTCCCGGCGAACCAAAAGGGTTCGGGAAAAAATAAGGGATGAAATGGAAAAGAATCTGTACACCCGGCAAGTCGAAAACCTGAAAAGGCGGCTTGGGCAAAAATGGGTATCCCGGTGGACTGAAAACCCGAAAGGGCGGTCCAGGAAAAAGTTAGGGATAAAGCGTAACACTATGTCTCATTGGATCACCTTGTATCCAGAATTCGGCATCAACTATCGGGCTCAGACTTCGGCATCGATCAATCAGTTTCATCTTCAACTAAGCAGCAAAGTGATGAGACGCTTGAAGACATAAAGGCAATAACAGAGTTGGAACCCAGTGGGAATTTTGTTCACATAGTTGTTTTGTTTCCTTTTCAAAATTGTATAAATTTATGTTTCTCGGCGGCGTTCCCTTACTAGGACGTCAGCCTCTTGTACAAAAACGCCTGTTTTACAGGCAAATTTCAAAATCAATACAAATTCACTTTTCCATACAAATTGCCATTTGTTTTTTCCTTTTTCTGTTTTGTCTTGCGAAGAACGTCCAATGTTCAGTTTTGATATATGCATTTGCCATTAAATTGCTAATTCATAAATACTTGCATACGAAACAAAAGACCAATTACAGGTGACATCAGAAACAGGGGCAAGGTAGAATTGTCCAGGTAGTCTAGTTGCTTTGTCCGCCAGGGTACCAAGGTAGATTCAACTGAAGAATGTGACCAAGTTGCCTCAACTCCCCACAGAGTAAGACATGATTCAGCAATACTCCCCCCAGGAAGAGTTAGTCTATCATCAGCCCTACAACAGGCACCCTATTCCCCTAACAAGACAGCAATACTCTCCTCCAGCAGAGTTGGTCTACGGCTAGCCTAAAGGAAGTTGGGTATCCCCAGAAGATGTCAACATTCCCCAGCAGAGTATAGGCATTCATCAGCAAGCATCCCTGGCAGTCTTGATCTAAGATTGATCCCCGGCGGTATACCAGACACCCCAGTGGAACCATTTACCAATGCAGTCTGAAAGGTTTCCCCAGGAAAATTGGAATCCATATCCCCAGCAGATCTTGAAGCTCATCCCCTATAGAGTACGGACGTCTCTCCCGGGTTTTATTCAAAGTTATTCCTCACAAGGGCTTATAACTGGGTTATCCTCAGCTAATTGCCACGGAAGATCGCCCTCGGCGGAGTTCTTCCTATCCCCAGCGGAGTTCATCAAAGTTCCCCAACATAACTTATCAACACATTCCCCAGCGGAGTTTATCATTGTTATCCCCAGCGGAGTCCATCGTTGAAATCCTCAGCGGAGCTCCCATCAAAACTTCAGCGAAGTATCTCTTCCCACAGAGTAATTCCCCTCAGAGTAATCTCTCCAACAAGTTTATTCCCCAACGGAGTCATCTTCTCCTACCGGTGTATTCTTGCGATCCTCATCCCTAGCGGAAACGAAGAACTCTACTCTTCAACATCAGCCCAGGATTTAATTCCCTGGCCGGTCGTCAAGGATTTATTTTCCTAGACGAAAATACATTCATAAACATTTCACATTTCATACATCTTGCTTACATACATGATAAAGTGCATACAACACTATCTCATTTGGAACATCATGACATCATGCATTTCATACATCATGATATTGCATACAACTGATGTCTTGCCTTTTCAGGGAAAAAGACAATCCAAAAGACAACTACCTTCAACTGTCACAATTCCAGATTCGATTCCTGTATCTAGCCAGGGCACATCTGTGAGTGATCAGTTTCCAGATTCGATTCCTGTATCCAGCCAGGGCATATCTGTTGACGACTGATTCCAGATTCAATTCATGTATCCAGCCAGGGCATATCTGTTGACGACTAATTCCAGATTCGATTCCTGTATCCAGCCAGGGCATATCTGAAGAGTTTGAAGATTCGATTCCTGTATCCAGCCAGGGCATATCTGTTGACGACTGATTCCAGATTCGATTCCTGTATCCAGCCAGGGCATATCTGTTGACGACTAATTCCAGACTCGATTCCTGTATCTAGCCAGGGCACATCTGAAGAGTTTGAAGATTCAATTCCTGTATCCCTCCAGGGCATATCTGTTGACGACTAATTCCAGATTCGATTCCTGTATCCAGCCAGGGCACATCTGAAGAGTTTAAAGATTCGATTCCTGTATCCAGCCAAGGCATATCTGTTGACGACTGATTCCAGATTCGATTCCTGTATCCAGCCAGGGCATATCTGTTGACAACTAATTCCAGATTCGATTCCTGTATCCAGCCAGGGCACATCTGAAGAGTTTGAAGATTCGATTCTTGTATCCAGCCAGGGCATATTTGTTGACGACTATCTCCAGATTCGATTCTTGTATCCATCCAGGGCATATCTGTTGACGACTAATTCCAGATTCGATTCCTGTATCCAGCCAGGGCACATCTGAAGAGTTTGAAGATTCGATTCCTGTATCCAGACAGGGCATATCTGTTGACGACTATCTCCAGATTCGATTCCTGTATCCAGCCAGGGCATATCTGTTGACGACTAATTCCAGATTCGATTCCTGTATCCAGCCAGGGCACATCTGAAGAGTTTGAAGATTCGATTCCTGTATCTAGCCAGGACATATCTGTTGACGACTATTTCCAGATTCGATTCCTGTATCCAGCCAGGGCATATCTGTTGACAACTAATTCCAGATTTGATTCCTGTATCTAGCCAGGGCACATCTGAAGAGTTTGAAGATTCAATTCCTTTATCCAGCCAGGGCATATCTGTAGACGACAATTCCAGATTCGATACTTGTATCCAGCCAGGGCATATCTGCGAGCAACCGATTGTAGACTCGACACCTGTATCTAGCCAGGGCACGTCTGCATGAAGAGATTGAAGATCAACACCTGTAACAAGCCAGGAAAACATCTGTCTTTCTCAAAATACACAAGTTCTCGCTAAGGAATCTCTTATGCGATCAACACTTCCAAATGGCATCTATACGCCCATTCCCGACAAGGTTCTGTCACGCCTTCCAAATGGCATCTATAAGCCCATTCCCGACAAGGTTTTGTCACGCCTTCAGATGGCATCTATAAGCCCATTCCCGACATCACATTTGCTGATATTCCAACATGCGAGTGCAAATTTCCGGGCACTCTAGTGTCCAATCTCCTTTTACCCTCGAGTCACGAAAGGCAAACTTGCCAATCTAACTCTTCAGGTTCAAGAAGATTGAACAGGGGCAACTGTTGTACCCCAAAATTTGCCCTCCCATTTTCTCAACATTTTCTCATCACAAGACCCTTGGAGCTCAAGATCCAGTTAGGGTTTCCTCTGCTCAAGACTTCTCCTTGCACTGTTGACCCAAATTAGGGTTTGTGTTTGCACAAAGATATTTTGACCTAAAATGCTTAATAAGACTTTCATGCTTCATGTTGGACTCCCAAGTTTATCCATACCAAGTTTCAAGTCTTGATTCCAAGTTTTGCCCAGTCAATTGGACAGTTGACCTAGAAATCAGCTGTATTGGGGAAAAAGTCAAATGTGGCCAATTGACAGTCAAACCTCATGAAAATGGACCCACATCAAAATTATGAACTCATATGGACCATTTGATCAAGTTTGGATCACAATTCCACAAGAAATTTGATCAGATCACCAAAAGGGCAAAATGGTCATTTTTAGGGTTTTGACTACACAAAGGCAATTTTTGACTGTTTGACTTAGCCAATGGCAAACCAAGCTCACATATGGACTCAAGGACCCCATGGAATTGTCTTGACATACTCAACAAGTTCAAAAGATCCCAAATGCACAAGATTGACAGTTGAATTTTCCAATCAATTGATCAATTTTGATTGTATACTGAAAAGTCAAACTTTGACTTTTTGGTCAAAATCAAGTGTCAAGATTCATTTTTCATCAAAACATGTCAAATCATGAAACTTGTGCATCAAGAAATCAAGAATTGCAAATTAGGGTTTGAAATGAAGATTTTTCATAACTTAGAATTTTTCTAAGTTATGAAAAACCCTAATTTTTTCCTAACTTTGTCCCACTTTCTCATCAAGATGCATTTGGATTCAAGGAAAAGTCAAAACATGAAAGTTGTATTCCATTGCAAAATCTACAACTTTTATTCACAAAGTTTCCTCAAAAGAAGCTTGTAGCTCAGGTTACAATTTTTGGAACAAGGGTACCAAACCATTCTTAACTTAGAGAAATTTTGAACCATTTTAGGCAGGATTTTTGCCTAACTTCAAGACCATTTTTCACATGCTTCCACTTGGAATTTCAGTTTGCATTTCAAATATGGATTGTAGTACACATTCCAAGCTTTCCAAAATGTCCAAGAACTCATCAAACAACCTCATGGTTAGGGAGAATCGAATTTGGCAATATGGGAAAAACTCACTTTGTTTATGACCAATTTTCATGTTCATACACTTAGGCAATTTTCAAATCAGCTTGCACAACTTGATTACAGGTCCTATATCCCATTTGAACTCAATAATTAAATGCAAACCCTTTGTGTTCAAGCCTTGCATTATGTGTTTAAGCATTACATAAAGGTTTAGTCTTAAAATAGAAAAAGCAAATTATCCATTTTTGAAAAGGTATGGCTTTATGTCAAAAGCAAATCCAAGAAGTACCAAGGCATATCTCTGAGGCACAAGTTAAGGAGCATAACACACTGACCAAGACTAAGGTATGCAGCATAGATTGGGGGCCTGCATCAGTCTAGAACACCACTTGACATTTTGTTGCTTAAGTGTGAAGAAAACTTGCATAACATACACCAACTCTCATCTCAGCCAACACAACCTTAAGAAAAGTTATCAAACACATTCTAAACACTAAACTTAAGCTGAAACACAAGACAACCAAGTTCCAAACATCCTCAAACACAGAATCACCCTAAAACTGCAAAAACAGGGCATAAGCTACAGTTGGACTTCCATAGTTCATTTCCATCGTGCACCTTGGCCAAAAGCACTTCAAACACTTTCCCTACCATCCATACAAACTGTCCAAAGCATTAGAAGCAGACTGTAACACTCCTAATCAACATCACCATTTTCATTTTTCTGTTTTGCAGTTGAAGTGCCATAACACGATTCACTTGGTTTCAAAGCAAACTAAAGCTTGGAATAGCATCCCTGGACATCAAGGAAGCTATACCAATCATCACCTTGCATTGAAAACACCTCCATCACCAGATACGATTCCAACTGAACAGGTAAGTTCATGAACTCTTATCTCTCTATCCAGGCATTGTTAGGTTTAGATTTGTGAAGAAATTATGTCACATTCATGGCCCTGAACATGCCCATATAATTAGTTTTCATTTATGTTATGTGTGCTATGAGAATTTGATGTCTGAACATGGAACAAAAACTAGGTCAGGAATTGGGGGAGAAGAAATTCTCTCTCATTTCTGAGAGTTAGATTGATTTCTTTATATGTCTAGAATCGTGGCTTCAAGCTCTACAGGTTTCATGTTGCAAGATTTGGCAAAAGATCAAGGAATCTGGAGATAGAAAACGCGTGTTGTTGTTGTTCATACAGGTTCTGAGGTTGAAGACAAAGTCTTCATGGGCTGGGCCTGTTTCATTTTCCTATTTGCACATTGTTTTTACTTTTGAACCCCCCTGGCCCATTTTGAGATATACTTGTTATTTTCCATTTTTTCTTTTTTGATTTTGTTTCCATATTTTTGTTCAAATCATAAAAGACATTAAAAACATTTTTCCCATATTTTTTGCATTTATTTTGATATTTATTTGGTTTTATTAGGTTTTTTTGTAAATAAATAAATAAGTATACTTTTATTTTTTCAATACAAAAAATAATACACACATATTTTATTTCTGATTTTTATTTTATGTTATCTCTTGAAAACATTTTATAATAAAAATACATTTTTTTGTAAATATTAAATATTATTATTTATATATATATTTAGTATTTAGTGAATATTATAAATATTTAGGTATTTATTAATACATTTAAGTTAAAAACATAATAAAATAATACATTTTATTTTTACTAATATTTAACTTACAAATTACTTTTTTTCATATATTTTTCTTTTCATTTATTTTTTGTACATGATAAATAAATATTACATATATTATACATATAAATACTTTTATTTGTAAAATTAGGGTTTTTGCCCTAAATGCATAAGAATCCCAAAAATTAATTAATTTTATTTTATTTGGTACATGATAAATACCTTTTACATACACATAAAAAAGAAAACCTTTTTGCATTTTGCATATTTATTTTATTTTATTAAATATTGTGTAATTAAATACCTTGCAAAATTCCAATTTGATGTAATAGTCTAGGGTTTTAATTCTTGTCAAAATACCCCCATTTGAACATTTGTACCCCCCATCCCATATATTGTGTTGTAATAACTTAGGAACTTTATTTTTCGCATTTACAAGCTTTCTAAATATGCCATGCTAGAATTAGGGTTGTATGCGAATCAATTAACCAAAATAGTTTGACCTAACTTCAAAGATAATCAAGCATGAAAATGGACAACACTAATCACACTTGCACCCCTAGGGTATTCCACTTGTTGCCTTCAATAATGGGTCATATTGCATGTTAGGTCTCTTTGGGCAAAACAAACACAATTCAAATGATCATAGTCCCTCGATGACGCTTTCGAAAGTTGCCTAAAAAAATGATCAAGTCCCTTAAAGAAAAAATTGCCCAAAGATACTTGGCACCATTGCAATTATGGTCTAAACGATGACCCGCGCCCGTCCCTTTCACATCCTAACACAAGATTGTCCACCAAATGCAATGGTGGAACAAAATTGTTAAAAGGGTTAAAACATAGCAAAGATTTTTTGAGAAATTTAGGGTAGATAGCTCTTGATTACTTGCCCCCTTGCAAAACAAAACACTTGCCTATTTTTTAAACCACACATCACTACACTTTCAAAACAACTTTCAAAAACATTGAAAACTTTTCAAAAGACATACACCTTTGTATACATCCCAACATGGATCATTACAAAGGTTGCCACCACATTGGCTTCTTTTCAAAACATTTTCAAACACACACACACACACACACACAAAGCACCATTTCAAACAATTGAAAATTAAGGCAAGTTGATCTAAGCAAGTAACTAAGAGCCCATGGATAACCATGGATAGAAAGGGTGCTAATACCTTCCCTTTCTATAATCTACTCCTCGAACCCAAGAAAACATCTCAAAGGTTTTTGCTGTGCTTTTTAACCTTTCCTTAGGATAAAATAAAAAGTCGATGGCGACTCTTGCTCAACCGAAACATTTGCGAAAACAAACGCAAAACCTCAAGTCAGTTCTCCCACCGTATCACAGATGCCATTTGGAGATTGTTGGTAGGTGGATGGGCTTATAGATGCCATCTGGAGATTGTTTGTTGAATTGTAATTTTTGTAAGTTGAAAGAGGGAACATGTGTAGGGTTGCCTGATGATGAGCTCATGTAAAACTGTATCTTGGAAAGAAGGAAACCTGTGTAGGGTTGACTGATGATGAGTCCGTGTGAAACTGCATCTAAAATGGAGAAGGAACCTGTGTGGGGTTACTTTGATGATGAATCCGTGTAAAACTGCATCTGAAATGGAGAAGGAACCTGTGTGGGGTTACTTTGATGACGAGTCCGTGTAAAACTGCATCTGGAATTGATAAGGAAACCTGTGTAGGGTTTACTGATGACGAGTTCGTGTAAAACTGCATCCGGAGTTAAGAAGGAAACCTGATGACGAGTCCGTGTAAAACTACGTCTGGAGAGAGAGAACCTGTGTAGGGTTTCTTGGGGACGAGTCTGTGTAAAACTACGTCTTTGGAAGGAGAGAACCTGTGTAGGCTTTCTTGGTGACGAGTCCGTGTAAGACTGCATCTGGAGTTGAGAAGGAACCGGTGTAGGGTTACTTCGGGATAAGTTCGTGTAAAACTTCTTGAGGAACCGGGGTAAGGTTACCTCGGGATAAGTTCGTGTAAAACTTTGGGAGGAACCGGTGTAGGGTTACCTTGAGATAAGTCCGTGTAAGACTTCTGGAGGAACCGGGGTAAGGTTACTGCAGGATAAGTTTGTGTAAGACTTCTTGAGGAACCGGGGTAAGGTTACCGTGAGATAAGCCCGTGTAAGACTTCTGGAGGAACCGGGGTAAGGTTACTATGAGATAATCCCGTGTAAGACTTCTGGAGGAACCGGGGTAAGGTTACTGTGAGATAAGCCCGTGTAAGACTTTTGGAGGAACCGGGGTAAGGTTACTGCATGAATAAGCCCGTGTAAGACTTCTGGAGGAACCGGGGTAAGGTTACTGTGAGATAAGCCCGTGTAAGACTTCTGGAGGAACCGGGGTAAGGTTACTGCAGGAATAAGCCCGTGTAAGACTTCAGGAGGAACTGGGGTAAGGTTACTACATGATAAGTTCGTGTAAAACTTCAGGATGAACCGGGGTAAGGTTATATTGAGATAGGTCCGTGTAAGACTTTTCTGAAAGAAAAGGAACCGGTGTAGGGTTACTTTGTGATGGGTCTGTGTAAGACTTCATCTGAAAATTGAGAAGGAATCGGTGTAGGGTTGCCTGATGATGAGTTCGTGTAAAACTACATCTGAAGTTGAGAAGGAACCGGTGTAGGGTTGCTTCATGATGATCAAGTAGATAATTGTCCTGTCTGGTTTCAGATATTCACCCACGATCAGTCGTCCACAGAATTTTCCTGGCTTGTTACCAGTGTTGATCTGGCACTGCAGAGGTAGATGGTAATTGTGATCGGTGGATCTGGAACTGACTGTTTAATGCTGGTTCGCGAAATGTCGCGGAAGCAAGAGTCGCCACCGTCTTTTATTTTCTCCAAATGGAAAGGACAAAAGCACAGAAAAATTCCTTATAGAGATTGCTCTCGGTTCGGGAGGTAGATTATAGAAAGGGAAGGTGTTAGCATCCTTTCTATCCATGGTTATCCATGGGCTCTTAGATACTTGCTCATTGTGTTTTTAAAATGTTTGTTTGCTTTTCAATGTGGGTTTTTAAAAAGTTTCTTTGAAAATTCCAGTTCGACTCTTGTATCGGTCCTCAAGAGTGTTTGAAAAATTGCCTTCGAAAGCTTTTTGAAAAGGTGTCGGTGTGAAAGGTATTTTTGAATTTTTAATGAGATTAGAGCAAGTATCAAGAGTCGTCTACCTACCCTAAGGAATTCGTCTGTGTAAATGTCCTTTAAGGTAGTGCCATCCCACCATTGAGAGGTAGGTAGCACCACCGTTGGAGGTGTTCGGGTCAATTCGAGGTTCGGGACATGGTGATCACTGGAGCAATAGGAAGACACCTTAGAAGCTACCCTCATGCCAGGTTCCCGGATCATGAGGACTTACTAAGACATCCTCTACTCGACGATCACCTTTCGAGGCAAGGCAACAGTGAGGCGTACCCTATGGGTGGTGTGTGATTTTGTGTGTCATGTTCAGTTATTTTGTCTTGTTCATGTTATGGGTGATCTACGCGTTTGTTTTTATTTTGTCATTCATTCTTGCATGCCATTAATTAACAGTTAAAAAATTGCGAGAAAATATAAAATTCCTAAACTATTACAAAGGCGCGGGTCCACATCGCCCAATTTAAAATCCAGGACCCGATTTGGCATAAAATAAAGAAAAGTGCGAGAAATATAAATTTACACGGCTTTGGGAGAATTACATTAATATTATATGAAATAAAATAAAATGCGCGACACAAATTAAAATTGAAAGCGAGGGCGTTGGACCCTTTTTAATGAAATTAAATTAAATTATTAATGAAATTAAAATGGAAAAGAAATTATTTTTTGAGGTTTTTTGGTATTTATGACTTTTTTGATGAGAATTAAATTAAAATATTATTCTAGCTATTTTTTAATTTATTAAGAAAACATGAAAATTACCTAAAATTAAACCTAATTAATTAATGCAATTTGATTTATGAAAATAAATAATTAATTATTAGTGATGAGGAAATAAAAGAAAAAAGTAATTAAAATAATTAAAACCTAATTCTACAAGTTTTTAATTTATTAAGAAAAGATATTAAAATTAACCCTAGAATAAAAACTAATTAATTGATACAAGACTTTATTTACAAAAAAAAATATTAATTAAATAAAATATATTTTGATTTTTGTCTTTTCTGATTTTTTTACTATTTTTATATTTTATGAAAATATTAATTCAAAGTTTTAAATGGAATTTAAACAAAAAAACAAATAAAATAGCAAAATATGAAAAAAAGAATAAAAACAAACCCTGGGGGGTTCTGTCCCCAATTTGGAGGTGTAGCCCTAGCAATTCTGGCCCAATTATGTCAAGGCCTTTTGACTTTTTCAGGAAGCATGTGACTTCGTTGACTAACGCCTATGGTATTCAGCAGATCTGGGCCTTTAGATTGATGTTACAGGCCATGTGGCGCGTGGAGATTGTGAGTGTATGATGAACCATGGGACTTAAGCTGCACAGGATAAGATTAGAAAAAATATTATGGAAAGGGAGGGGACCTGGGATTCGAACCCAGGTCCCAGAGGTTACCAATGCTATGCTTTGCCAACTGCTCCAACTACGCGTTTTGGTTATATTATTGGAAACAAATAACATAAGGCAAATCAGGAATTAGTGGTCAATTTCAGCGCGAAATTCAAATGATCCAATCACCTGCCTACACATCATCATCTTCTCCCTTGTTGCATTTTCCCTGAAACAAAATAAACAAGATTGCGGGGGTTTTAAACCCCCACTATATACAGTGTGAAAAAATAGCGAATAGGAATCCCTGCATTAGAAATTAGGCGCGATATGTGGAATTGATTGGCATGAAGCTTCTGAATCTGATGGTATGGGTCTTGAGTCTTAATTTTTCTTTGAATGTAAAGCCCCAATTTTTCAGGTCTGAAACCCTAAGGTGCTTCAATGGTAAAATCACGCACAATGCTTAAAAACTCAATTAAATCATGTAGTTAGCTTCGTAATGAGTCAAATAACACAAATCAAATATTAAAAACTACAAAAAACGCATGAATCATGATGCAAGAATGTAGAAAAAATTCTGTACAGGACACGATCGTTCTCACGTTTCTTGGTGTTAGAGCTTATGATTTTGATTCAGATCCCTTCCTTGAAGCTTCAGGAACACAATAGAATGATTATTTGGCCTTGAATCGCACTGGAAGATGGTTTTCAGTATTTGAGTTTTTTCACAAAAAATGCAAAAGTGGTGATGATGTTCTTGCGCAGCTCAGAGGTTCTGATCACTAGGGTTAGCATGAGTATATATGTGTGAATGATTAGGGTAAGGTTTTTGGTCCAAAGAATCAATGAATTGATGGAATCAATATTTGATTTTCATGCCATAATTTTTCAATCTTTTTCATGCTATTCTGGTTCCAATCATGTCCAATCACATGGATTCTTTCCCTATCTAATAATGCACGAAAATCTGAAGTTATCCCATGCATAAAAAGATTTGATTGACTTGCTTTGATATTTTCCACATATTTATTTTAATTAAATGAATTATTAGCCATTAAAAATTCAAATAAATAAATAAAATGATGAAAAACTTCCCTTTGGGCCAAATGGTCGTGCACATGCTTTGGATGATGAATCTTGGAAGAAAAAGAGGCCCATTAGCATTTTTAAGACATTTGAAGCAAAGTTGACTTTTCAAAATATCCAAAAATTTCCCAACTTCCACAAGGCATATCTTGCTCAATTATTAATCTTTGCTCATGTTCTTGGACATTTTGGAAAGGTCTTGAAGTCCTCTAACCAATGTCTTTGGTCCCATGTCTTTTTGATTTACCAATCTCAAGTTATGGCCTTTGACTTAAAGTCCCTTTTTGTTGACTTTTGAAAATGACCTATAATGTTGAAATTGATAACTTTTTGTGAGAGCATTTCTTGGACTTGAAGTATGAAGAGGAGTTGTAGGAAATGTCTTTCTCTTCAAAATGAGCTTTGGATGGAATTTTTCTGATAATCCATGTGGAAGTTATGCCTTGGTCAAGTTACAGTTGACTTTTTCAACTGTCCAAATATGGAAACTTTTGCATCTTGAGACTTTTTGAGCCAAGCTTTAAGAATCATGATCAAGCATTGATCAAATGATGTTTGTGACTTCAAAATAGGATGTTGACCAAAAATTTGAACTTTTGACTGTCAAATGACCATTTTTCCCTTACAGTTGACTGTAGTGTAATTAGGGTTTTTGACTGTGCAATTTTGTGCTGTAAGTCTTGAAACTTGACATGAGGATGCTTGACCATGTTTATAAGCATGTGGGACTTGATTGGACCCTTGGAAACTTCATTTTCTTTGTCAGAACCAAAACCCTAGTTTTGACTGTTAGGAGGCCCTTGAACTGTGCAACCTTTGAGAGATTTTGAACCTTGATCTTGGCAAATCTTGAAGAATATGGGAGGGCAAATTTTGGGGTACAACAGTTGCCCCTGTTCAATCTTCTTAAACCTGAGGATGCAGATTGGCTGACGTGCCTTTCATAATCCGAAGGTGGAAGATGATTGAACACTAGAGTGCCTAGAAATTTGCGCTCACATAGTAGTGTGATGGTGGAATGGGCTTATAGATGCCATTTGGAGATTGATGGATAGGATGATGGGCTTATAGATGCCATGCTGAGAGATGATGGGTAAGTGGATGGGCTTATAGATGCCATCTGGATGTCGATCGCGTACGAGATTCCTTAGCGAGAACTTGCGTACCTGTAAAAGAAAAAATGATTACCTGACCTGTTACAGGAGCTGGTCTTAAAATTCTTTATGTAGATGTGTCCTGACTGGTTACAGGAGCTGAATCTGGAGCTTCAAACGGTGATGAACCAGGGGTGGTTACTACCTGAACAGGAACGGTGAGAGAACCTTGGATGACTTCAACCTCAACAGTAACGCTGAGAGAATCTGGGGACGATTACTACCTCCGCAGTAACGGGGAGAGAACCTGGGGATGATTACTACCTCCGCAGTAACGGGGAGAGAATCATAGGCGACTTCAACCTCAACAGTATCATTGAGAGAATCTTGGATATCTTTAACCTCAACAGTAACGCTGAGAGAATCTTGGGCGATTACCACCTCCGCAGTAACGGGGAGAGAACCATAGGCGACTTCAACCTCAACAGTAATCATTGAGAGAATCTTGGACGATTTCAACCTCAACAGTAACGCTGAGAAAATCTGGGGACGATTACTACCTCCGCAGTAACGGGGAGAGAACCATAGGCGACTTCAACCTCAACAGTAATCATTGAGAGAATCTTGGGCGACTTCAACCTCAACAGTAATCATTGAGAGAATCTTGGGCGACTTCAACCTCAACAGTAATCATTGAGAGAATCTTGGACGACTTCAACCTCAACAGTAACGCTGAGAGAATCTTGGGCGACTTCAACCTCAACAGTAATCATTGAGAGAATCTTGGATATCTTCTATTGAGTCTTCATCAGGAAAATCTGTTAGGGGTCGATTTAGCTGGACTAGAGAAGGCCTTGGACTGGATAAGAAACAGAAAAATCTTAGGGTCGATTTAACTGAACCGGTCTAGGTCTTGAAATCTTCAACTGGATAAGAAACAGGGAGATCTTAGGGTCGATCTGACTGAACCAGAGAAGGCCTTTGACTGGATAAGAAACATAAAAGTCTTAGGGTCGACTTAACTGAACCGGTCTAGGTCTTGAAATCTTCAACTGGATAAGAAACAGGGAGATCTTAGGGTCGATCTGACTGAACCAGAGAAGGCCTTGGACTGGATAAGAAACAGAAAAGTCTTAGGGTCGACTTAACTGAACCGGTCTAGGTCTTGGAATGTAGTTGAGAACTTAACTGAATCCTTCCTGAAAGGTAAAGGTCAGTCATATGCAATGCATGATATGGATCAAGCAATGATGTTCTCAACATAAATGAGATTTGTAAGATGTGATGCGTATATGCATGCTATAATGTATGGAAGTGCGATGTTTATGAATGTGTGCTTTTCGTCTTAGGAAGATAAATCCTTGACGGGTGCCGGGAAATCACTCCTGGGCTGACGTTGGAGAATAGAGCTTAGCTTCCGCTGGGGATGATAGTTGCAAGAATTCCGGTAGTAGAAGATAACTCCGTTGGGGAATGAACTTGGCGAATGGATTACTCTGCGGGGAGAAAAGTACTCTAGCAACCTTGCTGTGAAACAATACTCTGTGGGGAGAGAGGTACTTTATTGAGTTGTTGATAATAACTTGCTGGGGATACCATTGTTGTGTTGGAAGTGTTAATAGACTTCGCTGGGGATAAGAAGACTTCGTCGAGGACGCTCTTTCCGTGGCTTTTGGCTGAGGATAACCCAGTTATATCCTGGTAAGGAAATAACTCTTTGAATAAAGCCGGGAGACGCGTTCGTGCTCTGCGAGGATAAGCTTCCAGAATCTACTGGGGATAAGCTTACTGATTGGGGAGATGAATTCCAACTTTCCTGGGGAACTAGATTGGACTCTCTTGGGGAAGTTTTGAATTGTACTGGAAGTAACTCCACTGAATGTTTGATATGCCGCCGGGGAACAATCTTTAGGCCAAGATTGTCGGGGATGCTTGTTAAGAATGCCTGTATATTGCTGGGGAATGTTGAGATCTGCTGGTGGATACCCAATTTCCTTAAGGCTGGTTGTATAACTTTGCTTGGGTGTAGAGTGCACTGACTTGCTGACTCACTCTCTGGGGAATTAAGGTATACTGGTTATGTTCTTCAGCTGGACCTATCTTAGTACCTTGGTGGACAGAGCCATTAGATTGCTTAGACAACTCTTTATTGCCCCTGTTTCTGATGTGGGAGAGGAAGATACCTGTGGAGGTGTTGATAGTTGTTGATGGACAAGCCTTCTTCTGGTAGGCAAGTGATGAGATGACAGGACATAGTCGTACGCTTTGATCCCTAACTTTTGCCTAGACCGCCCTTTCGGGTTTTCAGTCCATCGGGATACCCATTTTTGCCCAAGCCGCCTTTTCAGGTTTTCGACTTGCCGGGTGTACAGATTTTTTCATTTCATCCCTTCATTCTGCCCGAACCCTTTTGGTTCGCCGGGAAGCCCTTATTTTTGCCTAGGTATGTCAACCTAGCGGGTCTTTGATTTTGCGTAGTATTTTTTCGACTATGTCCACGCTATCAGAATGTAGGGAGTTGCCCCTGTTAGAAGTGTTTTGTCATGCCACCAGAAGGTGTTTGATCAGGCAAGATTCGTTGTTGGAATGCCCCAAGTGATTTAGACAGAGATTTGCCCCAGGCTAATTGGCCTTTGAGAGATTCTCCAAATCTTGATTGGACTGCCCCAGATAATAGACCATGATCAGGTCTGCCCCTTGATTGGAAGTGCTTTTGTTCACTAGGTATTCATCGTGCGAATTTTCCTACTGGTCAAACAAAAAGTCATATGCAAACAATGTTATATCAAAAATGCAAAGCTTATGTCTGTCTTGAAGATTTTGAAAATGCATTCTTTTTCATAAAACAAGTGAATGTTTGTAAAACGTGATGTCAACTCCGTATTTTACCGTGAGCCTTAAGGAGTCAGGATACCTTTCGTAACAGTATGCTTTCGAACTAACCCATGCTTCAGCTAGGACTTTTGAGGGTTATAACGTGGTCTTGTTCATGGTTTAAGAAACAAAGGATAAAGGCTCAAATTATTTGTACCCACCCGCTCTTCGTGATGTTCTCCAAACCTAAACTCAGTTGATCATACGTTAGACCTTGTTTGAGTCTTTGCTCTGATTTTCCGGTGATGATTCGGATGTTGATAACTTTACTTTGAATAGGCAGTCATTTCCTTTTTTTGTTGAGGGTTTGTAGGACCTCTTTCTTGTCTGATTTTTTTGTTATCCCTTTCTTTTTTTGCCTGAACTGTTTCCTTTTTTTTTGGAATTACAGTCAGCGGGATGCCCCAGTTTTGTAAGTCTCCTTCATGGGTTTTGACTTAATGGGCTTTTATTTTTGAGATATAATGACTGCCTTTCTTTATTGATTATTAGGAATCATCACTGTCTTCTTTTTTGCTGTAAGGACCTCTTTGGTGCCATTCATTATGCACTCGGATCAACTGAGAGAACTACCCTGCCCCAGGTTATGATTAAGGGTTTTAAATTTCGAAAAGAAAAACTCATACTTCTTTGGCTCATATGGGTTGACGAGGGATTATCATCCTTATAACTCCAGTGTTTAGGAATTGAAACAATGCATGTACCTCATCAGCGGGGTCTGTTCAAAAGCATACTGTAAGGATCGTGGTATCGTTTTCGTCATCCTCCCTCAAGAGGCTTAGAATTAATGAGAGTTGATATCAGAAAAAATATGAAAATAATTTGCATATAGTGAATACGAATATATTGCTTCAAAACAGGCATATGCGATGCATTAATGAAATAACGATGTTTAACAATGAGTAAATGTTTGAACAAAAGAAAATTACAACTTGAACATTCGAATGAACAAAAGTTTTCTCTTCTCAGGGCTTGTCACTTCAACTGGTGAGCCTTGGAGGGATGGTAGAAAAATTCAGCCTGACCATCTTGTGTGAACTCCAATTCCCCTTCATCGATCAGGTCCTGGATCTTGTTCTTCAAAGCCCAACACTCATTTGTATCATGTCCTGGGCTGGCAGAGTGGTAAGCACACCTCTTATTGGGATCATAGATAGGAGATGCTGTGTTGGGGTTCCGGGGATGAGCCCTTAACGTGATCAGGTTCAACCTCAACAGGCGTTGTAAAGCTTGGAACAGCGACATGTTGAGCTGGGTGAATTGCCTCCTGGGCTTGTCTGGCTGAAGCTGGTGAAGCTGCTGCTGAATTTGTGACCCTGAAGCCATTTGAGGAACTCTCCCCTTACCTCCTTGTCTCAAAGGTGGTTGAACGATGACTGGCTCTTTACCCTTAGACATTTGCCCCAGTTGGTTACCCCGAAGCAGTTGGTTGATGAGAACTCCGAGCTCTTCTTGTCTTTGAGCTAACCCTTGAATAGAAGTCACCTGCCCCAGCATTTGGGCTTTCATTATATCTATTTCAGCTTGCAGATGTTTCAGCCGTTCATCCTCAGCACTGTTCCTGACCAGAGTCTCCATGAGAAGTGTCCTTAGCTCCTCCTGCCCCTGGGATAAATTCAGGAGGATTTCCCCGAGCCAAGTCTCTTGAGCAAGAAGGTCCTGTTATCTTGTTGGCAAGCCATTGCTGAAATAAACAGCGGAGAAGGTAAGCAACCTGTAGAGAAAGGGTACCTGTTATGCAATGATATGTATGATATGCATGCAATGTTTTCAAGGACCTCGCAGGGTAAGCAAGAAAATTGTCAGCATTGGAATTTATAGCTTGATTGAAGGAAACCCATGTTGTTGAGAATTCTTCTTCAAGGGTCAAAGGCTCACCATATCCAGTGGGTCATAGCCCCTGACAACCTTGGCTAGGGGAACCTTCTCCAGGAGTCAAAGCTCACCATATCAAGTGGGTCATAGCCCCTGACAACCTTGGCTAGAGGAAAATAAATCCTCTTTGCCCCTTGATAGATGTTTGATTTATCATGACCTGCATCACAAGCCTTTGAGATCCTTGAAATGGGTTAAGATGTATGCAATGGTATGATGTCATGATGCATGGGGTAATATAAGTAAACCCTGTTATGAGTCCCAATTAAGGACTGCAAACAGAACCTGCAAGAAACTCAGTACACTCTGTTATGAGTCCTAATTAAGGACTATAAACAAAACCTGCGAGAAACTTAGTAAACCCTGTTACGAGTCCCGATTAAGGACTATAAACAAACCCTGCAAGTAGTTCATGTGTCAGATAACAAGCATGCAAGTAGTCACGTACGAAGGCACACAAGTCACACAAGAGAAACCCTTAGAGTTTAGGCCAGCATGAGGTCTGGGTATTACCCTCTTGAAGTTGGTGGGCTCAACCTGTCCTATTAGAAGTAACCGAGTTCTTAGAGGATCCCAATATCACTGACTACCCTCAATCGGTCATAACTCCAGCATCGCAATCTTTTCTTGCAGCCAGAACCATCACGAGAGTTTAGCCTCAATGGGTGTAGCATACTGCTACTGTTCTAATGGCTAAGTTGTGTCATTTAAGGTTCTAAGGTCTGTTGGTGCTTAATGACTCCTCAGAAGACCCATATTCTCCTCGTTGCGACACAAGGGATATCGGTACAGACCAAGGTGCCACACCAACGTAGCCACTGCTTCACCCGTGTCGGTCTACGCCGGACAGGTCCCTCACAGCTTATGCTACCTAAACAGGGGGGTATCCCCAGATCCGGGTTAGGATCTATGTAACTCCCATGCAACCCATAATTTAAAGCAAGCAAGTCAATACAATTGAAAACACAGTTATGAACTACCCTAAGGTACACCTCACTTTAAGTTTATTGTCCCCAGCAGAGTCGCCAGTTCTGTGATCGGTGGATCTGGAACTGACTGTTTAACGCTGGTTCGCGAAATGTCGCGGAAGCAAGAGTCGCCACCATCTTTTATTTTCTCCAAATGGAAAGGACAAAAGCACAGAAAAATTCCTTATAGAGATTGCTCTCGGTTCGGGAGGTAGATTATAGAAAGGGAAGGTGTTAGCACCCTTTCTATCCATGGTTATCCATGGGCTCTTAGATACTTGCTCATTGTGTTTTCAAAATGTTTGTTTGCTTTTCAATGTGGGTTTTTAAAAAGTTTCTTTGAAAATTCCAGTTCGACTCTTGTATCGGTCCTCAAGAGTGTTTGAAAAATTGCTTTCGAAAGCTTTTTGAAAAGGTGTCGGTGTGAAAGGTATTTTTGAATTTTTAATGAGATTAGAGCAAGTATCAAGAGTCGTCTACCTACCCTAAGGAATTCGTCTGTGTAAATGTCCTTTAAGGTAGTGCCATCCCACCATTGAGAGGTAGGTAGCACCACCGTTGGAGGTGTTCGGGTCAATTCGAGGTTCGGGACATGGTGATCACCGGAGCAATAGGAAGACACCTTAGAAGCTACCCTCATGCCAGGTTCCCGGATCATGAGGACTTACTAAGACATCCTCTACTCGACGATCACCTTTCGAGGCAAGGCAACAGTGAGGCGTACCCTAGGGGTGGTGTGTGATTTTGTGTGTCATGTTCAGTTATTTTGTCTTGTTCATGTTATGGGTGATCTACGCGTTTGTTTTTATTTTGTCATTCATTCTTGCATGCCATTAATTAACAGTTAAAAAATTGCGAGAAAATATAAAATTCCTAAACTATTACAAAGGCGCGGGTCCACATCGCCCAATTTAAAATCCAGGACCCGATTTGGCATAAAATAAAGAAAAGTGCGAGAAATATAAATTTACACGGCTTTGGGAGAATTACATTAATATTATATGAAATAAAATAAAATGCGCGACACAAATTAAAATTGAAAGCGAGGGCGTTGGACCCTTTTTAATGAAATTAAATTATATTATTAATGAAATTAAAATGGAAAAGAAATTATTTTTTGAGGTTTTTTGGTATTTATGACTTTTTTGATGAGAATTAAATTAAAATATTATTCTAGCTATTTTTTAATTTATTAAGAAAACATGAAAATTACCTAAAATTAAACCTAATTAATTAATGCAATTTGATTTATGAAAATAAATAATTAATTATTAGTGATGAGAAAATAAAAGAAAAAAGTAATTAAAATAATTAAAACCTAATTCTACAAGTTTTTAATTTATTAAGAAAAGATATTAAAATTAACCCTAGAATAAAAACTAATTAATTGATACAAGACTTTATTTACAAAAAAAATATTAATTAAATAAAATATATTTTGATTTTTGTCTTTTCTGATTTTTTTACTATTTTTATATTTTATGAAAATATTAATTCAAAGTTTTAAATGGAATTTAAACAAAAAAACAAATAAAATAGCAAAATATGAAAAAAAGAATAAAAACAAACCCTGGGGGGTTCTGTCCCCAATTTGGAGGTGTAGCCCTAGCAATTCTGGCCCAATTATGTCAAGGCCTTTTGACTTTTTCAAGAAGCATGTGACTTCGTTGACTAACGCCTATGGTATTCAGCAGATCTGGGCCTTTAGATTGATGTTACATGTCATGTGGCGCGTGGAGATTGTGAGTGTATGATGAACCATGGGACTTAAGCTGCACAGGATAAGATTAGAAAAAATATTATGGAAAGGGAGGGGACCTGGGATTCGAACCCAGGTCCCAGAGGTTACCAATGCTATGCTTTGCCAACTGCTTCAACTACGCGTTTTGGTTATATTATTAGAAACAAATAACATAAGGCAAATCAGGAATTAGGGGTCAATTTCAGCGCGAAATTCAAATGATCCAATCACCTGCCTACACATCATCATCTTCTCCCTTGTTGCATTTTCCCTGAAACAAAATAAACAAGATTGCGGGGGTTTTAAACCCCCACTATTTACAGTGTGAAAAAATAGCGAATAGGAATCCCTGCATTAGAAATTAGGCGCGATATGTGGAATTGATTGGCATGAAGCTTCTGAATCTGATGGTATGGGTCTTGAGTCTTAATTTTTCTTTGAATGTAAAGCCCCAATTTTTCAGGTCTGAAACCCTAAGGTGCTTCAATGGTAAAATCACGCACAATGCTTAAAAACTCAATTAAATCATGTAGTTAGCTTCGTAATGAGTCAAATAACACAAATCAAATATTAAAAACTACAAAAAACGCATGAATCATGATGCAAGAATGTAGAAAAAATTCTGTACAGGACACGATCGTTCTCACGTTTCTTGGTGTTAGAGCTTATGATTTTGATTCAGACCCCTTCCTTGAAGCTTCAGGAACACAATAGAATGATTATTTGGCCTTGAATCGCACTGGAAGATGGTTTTCAGTATTTGAGTTTTTTCACAAAAAATGCAAAAGTGGTGATGATGTTCTTGCGCAGCTCAGAGGTTCTGATCACTAGGGTTAGCATGAGTATATATGTGTGAATGATTAGGGTAAGGTTTTTGGTCCAAAGAATCAATGAATTGATGGAATAAATATTTGATTTTCATGCCATAATTTTTCAATATTTTTCATGCTATTCTGGTTCCAATCATGTCCAATCACATGGATTCTTTCCCTATCTAATAATGCACGAAAATCTGAAGTTATCCCATGCATAAAAAGATTTGATTGACTTGCTTTGATATTTTCCACATATTTATTTTAATTAAATGAATTATTAGCCATTAAAAATTCAAATAAATAAATAAAATGATGAAAAACTTCCCTTTGGGCCAAATGGTCGTGCACATGCTTTGGATGATGAATCTTGGAAGAAAAAGAGGCCCATTAGCATTTTTAAGACATTTGAAGCAAAGTTGACTTTTCAAAATATCCAAAAATTTCCCAACTTCCACAAGGCATATCTTGCTCAATTTTTAATCTTTGCTCATGTTCTTGGACATTTTGGAAAGGTCTTGAAGTCCTGTAACCAATGTCTTTGGTCCCATGTCTTTTTGATTTACCAATCTCAAGTTATGGCCTTTGACTTAAAGTCCCTTTTTGTTGACTTTTGAAAATGACCTATAATGTTGAAATTGATAACTTTTTGTGAGAGCATTTCTTGGACTTGAAGTATGAAGAGGAGTTGTAGGAAATGTCTTTCTCTTCAAAATGAGCTTTGGATGGAATTTTTCTGATAATCCATGTGGAAGTTATGCCTTGGTCAAGTTACAGTTGACTTTTTCAACTGTCCAAATATGGAAACTTTTGCATCTTGAGACTTTTTGAGCCAAGCTTTGAGAATCATGATCAAGCATTGATCAAATGATGTTTGTGACTTCAAAATAGGATGTTGACCAAAAATTTGAACTTTTGACTGTCAAATGACCATTTTGCCCTTACAGTTGACTGTAGTGCAATTAGGGTTTTTGACTGTGCAATTTTGTGCTGTAAGTCTTGAAACTTGACATGAGGATGCTTGACCATGTTTATAAGCATGTGGGACTTGATTGGACCCTTGGAAACTTCATTTTCTTTGTCAGAACCAAAACCCTAGTTTTGACTGTTAGGAGGCCCTTGAACTGTGCAACCTTTGAGAGATTTTGAACCTTGATCTTGGCAAATCTTGAAGAATATGGGAGGGAAAATTTTGGGGTACAACAGTAATCATCTTTTGATTGACCTTTTCCTGAAAAGGAAAAACGTTAACTGTATGCAGTGTCATGATGCATGAACTGCATGATATCAAGATGTTCTCAAGAATAAATGAGATTTTTGTTGTATGATGCGTATGCATGTCATAATGTATGAAGATGTGATGAATGTATCTTCGTCTGGGAAAATAAACCCTTGACGAATGTCGGGAAGTTCGCTCCTGGGCTGCTGTTGAAGAGTAAAGTTCTTCATTTCCGCTGGGGATGATGATTGCAAGAATAAACTGGTAGGAGAAGATGACTCCGTTGGGGAATAAACTTGGTGAAGAGATTACTCAGCGGGGAAATTACTCTGTGGAAGAGATACTTCGCTGAGATTTGACGATAACTCTGCTGGGGATTCCGTTGATATGTTTTGTTGGAAGATTTGATGAACTCCGCTGGGGGATAGGAAGAACTTCGCCGAGGACGATCTTTCCGTTGTAATTAGCTGAGGATAACCCAGTTATAAGCTCTGGTGGGGAATAACCTTTGAATATGGCTGGGAAGAGCATTTGTACTCTGCAGGGGATAAGCTTCCGGAATCTACTGGGGAGGATGATTCAACTCTCCTGGGGAAACTTTTGGACTGTACTGGGGAAATGGCTCCACTGGGGTGTCTGGTACTCCGCCGGGGAACAATCTTATATTAAGACTGTCGGGGATGCTTTCTTAGGAACATCTGTATACTCTGCTGGGGAATATTTAGATCTTCTGGGGATACCCAACTTCCTTAAGGCTGACAGTAGACTAACTCTGCTTGGAGAGAGTATCACTGACTTGCTGGAGATACTGTGCCTTTTCGGAGCTGACGGGAGACCAACTCTGCTCAGGGGAGAGTATTGCTGAACCTTGTCTTACTCTGCGGGGAGTGAAGATGTCTTGGTCAGATTCTTCAGCCGAACCTACCTTGGTACCTTGGTGGACAGAGCAACTAAACCACTCGGACAATTATTATTGCCCCAGTTTCTGCGGGAGAAGGTACCTGTGGAGGCCTTGATAACTGCCGGTTGACAGATCTTCTTCTGGTAGGCAAGTGACGAGATAACAGGACATAGTCGTACGCTTTGATCCCTAACTTTTTCCTGGACCTCCCTTTCGGGTTTTCAGTCTACCGGGATACCCATTTTTGCCCAAGCCACCTTTTCAGGTTTTTGACTTGTCGGGTGTACAGATTTTTTCATTTTCATCCCTTATTTTTGCCCGAACCCTTTTGGTTCGCCGGGAAGCCCTTATTTTTGCCTAGGTGTGTCAACATAGCGGGTCTTTGATTATGCGTAGTATTTTTTTCGACTATGTCCATGCTCTCAGAATGTAGGGAGTTGTCACTGTCAATAGTGTTGTGTTGCTATACCACCATGCGAGATTTGTCGCTGGAATTCAGGTCTAGTGCCCCAAGTGACTCAGGTGGAGATTTGCCTCTGGTTATCTGGCATTTTGAGAGATTCTCTGAATCTTGACTTAACTGCCCCAGATGATGGACAATGATCACACCATGCCCCTTGATTGGAAGTGCTTTTGTTCACTAGACATTCTTCGTGCGAACTCTTATGCTGTTCAAACAAATAGTCATATGCAAACAATGTTATTTTAAAAATGCAAAGCTTATGTCTGTCTTGAAGTTTTTTTGAAAATGCATTTTTTCAGTAAAACCAGTGAATTTTGTAAAATGTGATGTCAACTCGTTATTTTACCGCAAGCCTTAAAGAGTCAGGATACCTTTCGTAACAGTATGCTTTCGAACTAACCCATGCTTCAGCTAGGTCTTTTAAGGGTTATAACGTGGCCTGGTTCATGGTTTAAGAAACAAAGGATAAAGGCTCAAACTTTATTTGTACCCATCCGTTCTTCGTGATGTTCTTCAATCCTAAACTCAGCTAATCGTGCATTAGATCTTGTTTGAGTCTTTGCTCTGATATTCCGGTGATGGTTCGGATACTGATAGTTTATTTTGAATAGGCAGTCATTTCTTTTTTGGTTGAGGGTTTGTATGACCTCTTTCTTTTTTTTTTTTTATTTCTTTTTGTATTTACAGTCAGCGGGATGCCCCAGTTTTGTAAGTCTCCTTCATAGGTTTTGACTTATTGGGCTTTTGTTTTGAGAGATAATGACTGCCTGTCCTTGCGATTATATGGAACCATCACTGTCTTTTTGTCTCGAAAGGACTTCTTTGATGCCATTCATTGTGCACATGGATCAACTGAGAAAACTACCCTGCCCCGGGTTGTGATTAAGGGTTTTAATTTGTGAAAATAAAAACTCCAACTTCTTTGGCTCAAAGGGGTTGACTAGGGATTATCTTCCTTATAACTCCACTGTTTAGGATTTGAAACAATGCCTGTACCACATCAGCGGGGTCTGTTCAAAAGCATACCGTAGATTATGGTATCGTTTTCGTCATCCTCCCTCAAGAGGCTTAGAATTTTAAGTCGAGAGTTGAACATCAAAAAATAAAAGCAATTTTGAATATAGTGAAAACAATTACTTCAAAACAGACACGTGTAATGCATTAATGAAATAAGAAAGTTTGACATGATAATTGTTCGAAGAATCAAAGAAAAATACAACTTGAACATTCGAATGAAAAAAGTTTTCTCAATCCTAGCCATGTTTTGGCAAGGGAGCAGTGATCACATTAGGAGTCTCGGGCGGCTCGAATTCGATCTCCTTGGCGTCAATCATATTTTGGATCTTGTATTTCAGCGCCCAACAATCCTCAGTATCGTGCCCCGGGCTACCGGAATGATAAGCACATCTCGCATCCGGGTTGTAGTTTGGAGAAGAGGTCTTGGGATTTGCAGGAGGGTTGATCACCGCAATCAGATTCATCTTCATCATGTGCTGCAATGCTTGTGACAATGGCATGTTGATGTTGGTGAATTGTCTTTTAGGCTCGTCCGGCCTTCGTTGATTTCCCTTTTGTTGTTGTCGGCGTGGCGCAGAACCAGAGATCATGACTGCCCCTGCATGTTGGTCACGACGACTCTTTTGACTGTATGCAGCGTTGGACTCTTTCTTCCCAGTGTATGGCTTTTTGTGAGTATCAGAAGGTGTAGCTTCTTGGATCTTCCCACTTTTGATACCAGCTTCAATTCTTTCCCCAGTCAAGATTAAATCTGTAAACCCAGCAGAAGAATTCCCAATCAGATGGTTGAAGAACGGATCACACAGGGTCCCCAAGAACATGTCAACGAGCTCACGGTCAGTCAAAGGTGGCTGCACCCTTCCAGCAAGGTCTCTCCACTTTTGAGAATACTCCTTGAATCCTTCACCCGTCCCTAGTGACATACCCTGGAGTTGGGTACGCGTGGGAGCAAGGTCGGAACTATACTGATACTGCTTATAAAATGCTGTGATACGGTGGGAGAACTGACTTGAGGTTTTGCGTTTGTTTTCACAAATGTTTCGGTTGAGCAAGAGTCGCCATCGACTTTTTATTTTATCCTAAGGAAAGGTTAAAAAGCACAGCAAAAACCTTTGAGATGTTTTCTTGGGTTCGGGGAGTAGATTATAGAAAGGGAAGGTATTAGCACCCTTTCTATCCATGGTTATCCATGGGCTCTTAGTTACTTGCTTAGATCAACTTGCCTTGGTTTTCAATTGTTTGAAATGGTGCTTTGTGTATGGGTTTTGAAAATGTTTTGAAAAGAGGCCAATGTGGTGGCAACCTTTGTAATGATCCACGTTGGGATGTATACAAAGGTGTATGTCTTTTGGAAAGGTTTTCAATGTTTTTGAAAGTTGTTTTTGAAAGTGTAGTGATGTGTGGTTTGAAAAATAGGCAAGTGTTTTGTTTTGCAAGTTTGATTCAAGTAACTAAGAGCTTGTCTACTCCTAAATTTCTCAAAGATCTTTGCTATGTTTTAACCCTTTTAACAATTTTGTTCCACCATTGCATTTGGTGGAAAATCTTGTGTTACGATGTGAAAGGGACAGGCGCAGGTCATCGTTTAGACCATAATTGCAATGGTGTCAAGTATCTTTGGGCAATTTTTCCTTGGAGGGACTTGATCATTTTTTAGGCAACTTTCGAAAGCGTCATTGAGGGACTATGATCATTTGAATTGTGTTTGTTTTGCCCAAAGAGACCTAGCATGCAATATGGCCCATTATTGAAGGCAACAAGTGGAATACCCTAGGGGTGCAAGTGTGATTAGTGTTGTCCATTTTCATGCTTGATTATCTTGAAATTAGGTCAAACTATTTTGGTTAATTTATTTGCATACAAACCCTAGTTCTAACATGGCATATTTAGAAAGCGTTAAAGTGCGAAAAATAAAGTTCCTAAGTTATTACAACACAATATATGGGAAGAGGGGTACAAATGTTCAAATGGGGGGTATTTTGACAAGGAATTTAAACCTAGACTATTACATCAAATTGGGAATTATACAAATTATTTAATATACAACAATTAAATAAAAATGGAATAAATATGCAAGATGCAAAAAGAATGTTTTTTATATGTATGAAAAAAAGTGTTTTTTATATGTCAAATAAACAAAATAAAAAGTATTATTTTTTTGGAGTTTTTATGTATTTAGGGCAAAACCCTAATTTCATTAAATAAAAAGTATTAATTATTTAATATGTACAATGTTTAATAATTATGTACAAAAATAAAATAAAAATGAAGTATATTTGTCAAAAAGGTATTTTTAATGTTAAATATTAATAAAAATAAAAATGTATATATTTTGTATTTTTGTCCTAAATATTCTAATAAATATATATGTATTTGTATTATTTACTAAATATATTGAATATATACAAAAATAATAATATTTAATATTTATAAAAAAAAGTATATTTTATGTAAAATGTTTTCAAGAGGTAATATAAAATAAAAATCAGAAAATAAACATGTTTGCATTTTTAGTATTTTGAATAAAAGTATATCTATATATTTATTTATGTACAAACATTATTTTAAACAAATAAATGCCTAATAAATTCAAAAATGGTGTGAAAAATATTTTTTATATTTTTAATATTATAAGAAAAAATAAATAAGTCAGAACAAAAAAGAAAAGGTCAAAAAATCATAAAAATAAGCATAATGGGCCATGGGGGTGCAAAAGTAAAAACAAGGTGCAAAAAGGAAATCAACTCAGGCCCAGCCCAAAGACCCTGTCATCTTCAACCTCCAGCATTTCTGTTCAAACAGAACACGCGTTTGCTATCTCCAGATTCCTTGATCTTTTGCCAAATCTTCCAACATGAAACCTGTAGAGCTTGAAGCCACGATTCTAGACATATAAAGAAATCAATCTAACTCTCAGAAATGAGAGAGAATTTCTTCTCCCCCAATTCCTGACCTAGTTTTTGTTCCATGTTCAGACATCAAATTCTCATAGCACACGTAACATAAATGAAAACTAATTACATGGGCATGTTCAGGGCTATGAATGTGACATATTTTCTTCACAAACCTAAAGCTAACAATGCCTGGATAGAGAGATATGAGTTCATGAACTTACCTGTTCAGTTGGAATCGTATCTGGTGATGGAGGTGTTTTCAATGCAAGGTGATGATTGGTACAGCTTCCTTGATGTCCAAGGATGCCCTGTTTTTGTGCAGTTCAATGGTGATTCTGTGAATGGAGAGGTATTGGAGGTGATAGGCTTGTATCTCAGGTCAGGATGGAGGTTTAGAATGTGTTTGACAAGTTTGCTTAAGCTTGTGTTGGCTGAGATGAGAGTTGTTAGATGTTATGCTAGCTTTCTTCAACTTTAAGCAACAAATGTCAACTTGGTGTTTCTAGCCTGTACAGGCCCCCAATCTATGCTGCATACCTTGGCCTTGATCAGTGTAATTTGTTCATAAACTTGTGCCAAAAGGATTTGCCCTGTACTTGCTTGGATTTGCATTTGACATAAAGTCCAACTTTTCAAGAATGGCTAATTTGCTTTTTCTATTTATGGCTTAGTTTTGCATACAATGCTTGAACACACAAAATAAGGTCTTGACACAATGAGTTAGCATTAAATTATTGAGTGCAAATGGGATATAGGACCTGTAATCAAGGAAAGCAAGCTGAATTCAAAATGGCACAAATGTATGAACATGTAAATTGGTCAAATCAAAAGTGAGTTTTTCCCAACTTGCCAAATTCGATTCTCCCTAACCATGAGGTTGTTTGATGAGTTCTTGGATATTTTGGAAAGCTTGGAATGTGTACTACAATCCATATTTGAAATGCAAATTGAAATTCCAAGTGGAAGTATGTGAAAAATGGTCTTGAAGTTAGGCAAAAATCCTGCCTAAAATGGCTCAAAATTTCTCTAAGTTAAGAATGATTTGGTACCCTTGTTCCAAAAATTGTAACTTGAGATACAAGCTTCTTTTGGGAAAACTTTGTGAATCAAAGTTGTAGATTTTGCAATGGACTACAACTTTCATGTTTTGACTTTTGCTTGAATCCAAATGAATCTTGGTGAGAAAGTGGGACAAAGTTAGAAAAAAATTAGGGTTTTTCATAACTTAGAAAAATTCTAATTTATGAAAAATCTTCATTTCAAACCCTAATTTGCAATTCTTGATTTCTTGATGAACAAGTTTCATGATTTGGCATGTTTTGATGAAAAATGAATCTTGACACTTGATTTTGACCAAAAAGTCAAAGTTTGACTTTTCAGTATACAGTCAAAATTGATCAATTGACTGGGAAATTCAACTGTCAATCTTGTGCATTTGGGATCTTTTGAACTTGTTGAGTATGTCAAGACAATTCCATGGGGTCCTTGAGTCCATATGTGAGCTTGGTTTGCCATTGGCTAGGTCAAACAGTCAAAAATTGCCTTTGTGCAGTCAAAACCCTAAAAATGACCATTTTGCCCTTTTGGTGATCTGATCAAATTTCTTGTGGAATTGTGTCCAAACTTGATAAAATGGTCCATGTGAGTTCATAATGTTGATGTGAGTCAATTTTCATGAGGTTTGATTGTCAATTGGCCACAGTTGACTTTTTCCCCAATACAGTTGATTTCTAGGTCAACTGTCCAATTGACTGGGCATAATTTGGAATCAAGACTTAAAACTTGGTATGGATAAACTTGGGAGTCTAATATGAAGCATGAAAGTCATCTTAGTCATTTTAGGTCAAAATATCCTTGTGCAAACACAAACCCTAATTTGGGTCAACAGTGCAAGGAGAAGTCTTGAGCAGAGGAAACCCTAACTGGACCTTGAGCTCCAAGGGTCTTGTGATGAGAAAATGTTGAGGAAATGGGAGGGAAATTTTTGGGGTACAACAAATGCAGTAGCCAAGTCCTCCCAGTTACGAATACTGGTTCCATCCAACTGATAGAACCATTCGAGTTGAGTCCCTGAAAGACTTTCCTGGAATAAATGGATCCACAAATTCTTGTCAGCCGTGTAGGGCTGGATCTTCCTTACGTATGAACGGAGGTGCAGCTTAGGACAGGAAGCTCCGTCGTACTTTGCAAAGGCATGTGCTTTGAACTTATGTGGTATCACCACCCCAGAGGATAGACCTAGATCTTCGAAGTCCAGGCCGGGCACTTTCTGTATCTCCATAGCACTTAGGCGGTCCTCTAGCTGTTTGTACCTGTCCTCAGCTGGAGGATACTGTTCATCATTGTAATCCGTCTCATTGTCGGAGACCATGGGACTAGGAACCCTTCTCTCTTAGGGAATGTCCTTGCCCACAGATGAGGTAGTCAGCTCAGCCTCATTCTCATTCCCAGATCTGCGTCTAGGGTTGAACAAAACAGTCCTCTTCTTCTTCTTCTTCCTCTCTTTCAGAAGCAGGGTCTTCAAATCCTGTTGACCCTGGGCTAGGCTCATAACCATCTCTTGGAACTGGGCATTCTGGGCCTGGAGGGCCTTGATAGCTTGTTCATTTGATGATTCAGGATTCATGATGATTGCTGAAATAAACAGCGAATAAGGTAAGTGGCCTGTCAAAAGGGTACATGTAATGCAATGATAGGTATGTATGCATGCAATGTTTTCAAGGATCTCGCGGGGTAAACAGAGAAACTTGTTAGAATTTGAATTCAGTTGCTTGATTGAAGGAACTTCATGTTGTTGAGAGTCCTTCTTCAAGAGTCAAAGCTCACCATATCGAGTGGGTCATAGCCCCTGACTCAAGTTATCATGTTTTGATCTCCAAACAACCTTGGATAGAGGAAAATAAATCCCCTTTTCCCCTTGCTAGACAGTTGGTTCATCATGACCTGCATCACAAACCCTTGAGATCCTTGAAATGGGTTAGTCCTTATGCAGGATGTATGCGATGGTATGATGGTATGATGTTATGCTATGCGTGGAGTGTTATAAGTAAACCCTGTTATAAGTCCCGATTAAGGACTGTAAACAAAACCTGCAAGGAACTCATGTGTCAGATAACAAGAATATGCAAGTAGTCAAGTTTGAAGGCACACAAGTCACACAGAGACAGCCCTTAGAGTTTAGGCCAGCATGAAGTTTAGGTACTACCCTCTTGAAGTTGGTGGGCTCAAAACCTGTCCTATTAAAAGTAACCGGGTTCTAAGGAGCTCAATATCATTGGGTTGTTTTCTGTGTTCATTGTTTTGATTTAGCCACTGAACTGGCGATCAAAATATTCCAAGAAAACAACCCTCAATGAGTGTAGTATCGAGTATCTACCAACTTCGGACTGCACCAAAGTCGGTCATCTCACTACCCCTAAAGAGGCCAGGATGGTCAAGTAAGGTTCCTAAGGTCAGTTGATGCTTCACGACACCACGCGGCGGCCCCGTACTCTCCTTGACTTGACTCAAGGGTTACCGGTACTCACCAAAGTGCCACATCAACGTAGCAACTGCTTCAACCGTGTCGGTATACCCCGCACAGTTCCCTCACAGTTTGTTGCTACTTCTAAAAGGTATCCCCCCAGATCCGGGTTAGGATCTATGAAACTCCAAGACAGGCCCACAATATTAAAGCAAACAAATCAAGCAATTGAAAACATAAGAGTGGTCTAATCCTAAGGTACACCTCACCTATATGTCCCCAGCAGAGTCGCCAGTTCTGTGATCGGTGGAAATAGAACTGAATGTTTTGAAGCTGGTTCGCGAAATGTCGCGGTAAGCAAGAGTCGCCACCGTCTTTTATGTTCTCCAACAAGGAAAGGACAAAAGCACAGCAAAATTCCTTTTCAAGATGTTTCTCGGTTCGGGAGGTAGATTTATAGAAAGGGAAGGTATTAGCACCCTTTCTATTTGTGGTTATCCACGGCCTCTTAGGTACTTGCTCACTATGTTTTCAAAAATGTTTGCTTTTCTTGTGTTTGTGGGTTTTGAAAAAGTTCGTTTGAAAAACTTCTAGGTAGCTCTTGTCGCAGTCCTCAAGAGTGTATAAAGTATTTGTTTGAAAACTTTTTGAAAGTGTATGTGCGAAAAGATGTTTTTGTTTTTGAAAGAGCAAGTACCCAGGAGAAATCTACCTACTCTAACGAATTAGGCTGTGTAAGAGTCCTTTAGACAGTGTTATCCCCCTATTGAGAAGTAGGTAGCACCGTCGTTGGAGTTATTCGGGTCAATTCGATTAAGGGACATGTGTGGTCACCAAAGCAATAGTAGGACGCCTTAGCGGTAACCCTAATGTCCTAGATCCTTTTTATCCGAGGCAACCGTTTCGAGGCAACTGGATCTTTAGACAGGAGGGCGACCTCTAAAACACCCTATACTTGACGACCACGTCGAGGCAACCAAGTGAGGCGTACCCTAGGAGTGGCATGTGCATGTGTGTTGTTTCAGTTTATATTTATCTTGTACATGTTATTTGTGAGCTACGGGTTGATTTTATTTGTCATACAAATCTTGTAGGCATATTAACAGTTAAGAGTGCGGAAAATAACTTGCGGAAAGGTAAATCTACGCTATTACAAGGCGCGGGTCTATACATCGCCAAAAACATAACCCGTTTGGAAAATAAATGCGAGAAAAGTAAATAAAGCGATAAAAGCCTAATTAACTATTACATTTCCGGAGCAGATACATAAATATAATGAATTAAAATAAACATGCGTGCGAAAGATTGAATCGGGACGTCCTTAGGGTTTTGACCGTTTTTGAGAAAAGAATTGAAATTGGTCCTTTTTTGCAATTAAATTAAATATTAAACCTAATTTACTAATTAATTAATTATTTATAAGAAAAGGTATTTTTGTGGTTTTATGTTTTTAATGAAATAAAATAAAAAAGAAATTAAAAGTGTCAAAAGAAAAACCCTAAGTCTAATTCATTTTTATTTATTGTAAAAGAAAATTAAAATTAAACCTAATTAAACTAAATTAATTTAAGTTAGTGTTTATTTACAAAATAATTAAACTAAAGTGAAATTAATAATAATAAATAAAATATTTACATTTTTTAGTTTTTCTGAATTTTTATGGAAAATATTAATTTGTTAATTAATTAAATAATACTAATAATAATTATTAAAGAAAATAAAAGGAAAAAGAAAATGAAAAAAAAGAATAGTAAACCATGGGTGCTGGGCCCATAGGAGGTGAGTTTGGAAATTGCTGGCCCATTTTCTTCATAAGCCTGCTTTGACTTTGGGAATCGTCCAGGTATGCGTTGACTAAGGAGTACCATAGTCCTTCCATCTGAACCAGTAGATTGATGATGTGGCCACTTGGCGCTTGGACCACTGGAGGTTTATGGTGGAATGCATTGAATAACCTGCATAGGAACATGTTATGAAAAAATAGAAACAAAGGCTTGGGGGACCTGGGAATCGAACACAGGTCCCAATGATCATATGCCAGATCACCAACCATTACACCACGCTGCATGCTTTGTTAGTATAGTAATTAATGAATATAATATATGAAACAAACACATATGTTGTACACGCGCGCGTTTTTTTGAATGAACCAACCAGGTATCCCTACGTCACTGTCTTCTTCCTCGCGCTTGTAAAATAAAAGTCAGATAGCGGGGGTTTTTAACCCCCACAACCTGCATCCACAGAAAATAGCGAATAGGCGTACGTTAAATATAAATTCATCGCGAGGGTTCCATCTTGCTCGTCTTGTTCAGACGGTTTCAACCATGGGCATTAGGGGTCCTGATTTTTCCTATATAGCAAAGCCCCAAAAGTAAAGCTTTGGAACCCTAAAACTCTCCAATGGCAACTTTCGTTTCAAGGCGTAATAACTCAACTAACATATGCCAAAAGCTTTGTATGATTGCTAGCAACACAAAACACACAGTAAATCATGTTAATGATGCATAATTTTGGAGTTACGATTCTGAAAAAGTTAAGCAAACCTTGAGTTCGTGTATGGTGATTTCTTGAGCTTTGGCGCTTGGCTTCGATTGCAAAAGGTTTCTGAATGTCCCAGCAATGTGTTTGAATCCATAAAAGCCCTTGAATTGGCCTGGAAGTGAGAAAACAGTTTTTGCTTTTTTCTTGATTTTTCAATATTGGTTATGGCTCTGTATGCAGCTTTTTCACGTGTATAGCATTAGGGTTGGCTTGCTTGTATATATGGGAATAGAATTAGGTTAAGTTTTGGCCCAAAGATCCATTGTATTCATGTTTTCAATATTTGATTTTCAATCAAATATTTTTCAATCTTTTTGATTGAGAAAACTTGACAAAATTGGATATTCTTGTCTCTTTGATTGGCACACGAAATCTCCAGCTCATATTGGTCATATTTGCTTCATGAAAAGATTTGAAAACCATATCTTCATATTTTCCTACAATTAAATGAATTAAATGAATTAATAATCAATTAAAAATCCAAATAATTAATAAAAATAAGAAAATAATTCAATTTAATCTCAATGGGTCGTGCATAGGCCTTGGACAAAGTTTCAAGAAGAAATTTGAGGCCCATTAGCAAAAATGATGTGTTTTGAGCAAAGTTGACTTTTGCAAATTCATGAATATTTCCCAACTTCTCCAATGCATATCTTGCTCAATTTTGATCATATGAACATGTTCTTGGACATTTTGGAAAGGTATTGAAGTCCTCTAACCAATGCCTTTGGTCCCATGTCATTTGGATTTACCAATCTCAAGTTATGGTCTTTGACTTAAAATGCCTTTTTGTTGACTTTTGAAATTGACCTATAATGTAGAAATTGATAAATTTTTGTGAGAGCATTTCTTGGACTTGGAATGTGAAGATGAGTAGTAGGAAATGTCATCCCCTTCAAAATGAGCATTGGATTGGATTTTTCTGATGAACCATGAAAAAGTTATGCCTTGGTCAAGTTACAGTTGACTTTTCTGTTGTCCAAAAATAGAAACTTTTGCATCTTTGATGATTTTTGAGCCATTCTTGTGGAATCATGGTCAAGACTTGATCAAATGATGATTGTGAGCTAAAAATAAGATGTTGACCAAAAATTCTGACTTTTGACTGTCAAATGACCATTTTACCCCTGCAGTTGATTGTGAAGCAAATGAAGCTTTTGACTGTGCAAACTGGCATTGTAAGTCTTGAAACTTGATATGTAGATGCTTGACAATGTATATGGACACATGAGACTTGATTGGACCACTGAAAACCCCAAATGAGAGAGAATTTCTTCTCCCCCAATTCCTGACCTAGTTTTTGTTCCATGTTCAGACATCAAATTCTCATAGCACACGTAACATAAATGAAAACTAATTACATGGGCATGTTCAGGGCTATGAATGTGACATATTTTCTTCACAAACCTAAAGCTAACAATGACTGGATAGAGAGATACGAGTTCATGAACTTACCTGTTCAGTTGGAATCGTATCTGGTGATGGAGGTGTTTTCAATGCAAGGTGATGATTGGTACAGCTTCCTTGATGTCCAGGGATGCTATTCCAAGCTTTAGTTTGCTTGGAAACCAAGAGAATCATGCTATGGAACTTCAACTGAAAAACAAGAAAATGAAAATGGTGATGTTGCTTGGGAGTGTTACAGGTCGTGTTTGAGGCTTGGAATAGTTTCAAGGGATGATGTGGGATATGTTTGAAGTGGTTTTAGCAAGAATGCATGAAGGAAATGAACTATGCCACTCAAACTGCAGGGATGCCCTATTTTTGTGCAATTCAATGGTGATTCTGTGAATGGAGAGGTATTGGAGGTGATAGCCTTGTATCTCAGGTCAGGATGGAGGTTTAGAATGTGTTTGACAAGTTTGCTTAAGCTTGTGTTGGCTGAGATGAGAGTTGTTAGATGTTATGCTAGCTTTCTTCAACTTTAAGCAACAAATGTCAACTTGGTGTTTCTAGCCTGTACAGGCCCCCAATATATGTTGCATACCTTGGCCTTGATCAGTGTAATTTGTTCATAAACTTGTGCCAAAAGGATTTGCCCTGTACTTGCTTGGATTTGCATTTGACATAAAGTCCAACTTTTCAAGAATGGCTAATTTGCTTTTTCTATTTATGGCTTAGTTTTGCATACAATGCTTGAACACACAAAATAAGGTCTTGGCACAATGAGTTAGCATTAAATTATTGAGTTCAAATGGGATATAGGACCTGTAATCAAGGAAAGCAAGCTGAATTCAAAATGGCACAAATGTATGAACATGTAAATTGGCCAGATCAAAAGTGAGTTTTTCCCAACTTGCCAAATTCGATTCTCCCTAACCATGAGGTTGTTTGATGAGTTCTTGGACATTTTGGAAAGCTTGGAATGTGTACTACAATCCATCTTTGAAATGTAAATTGAAATTCCAAGTGGAAGTATGTGAAAAATGGTCTTGAAGTTAGGCAAAAATCCTGCCTAAAATGGCTCAAAATTTCTCTAAGTTAAGAATGGTTTGGTACCCTTGTTCCAAAAATTGTAACTTGAGATACAAGCTTCTTTTGGGAAAACTTTGTGAATCAAAGTTGTAGATTTTGCAATGGACTACAACTTTCATGTTTTGACTTTTACTTGAATCCAAATGAATCTTGGTGAGAAAGTGGGACAAAGTTAGAAAAAAATTAGGGTTTTTCATAACTTAGAAAAATTCTAAGTTATGAAAAATCTTCATTTCAAACCCTAATTTGCAATTCTTGATTTCTTGATGAACAAGTTTCATGATTTGGCATGTTTTGATGAAAAATGAATCTTGACACTTGATTTTGACCAAAAAGTCAAAGTTTGACTTTTCAGTATACAGTCAAAATTGATCAATTGACTGGGAAATTCAACTGTCAATCTTGTGCATTTGGGATCTTTTGAACTTGTTGAGTATGTCAAGACAATTCCATGGGGTCCTTGAGTCCATATGTGAGCTTGGTTTGCCATTGGCTAGGTCAAACAGTCAAAAATTGCCTTTGTGCAGTCAAAACCCTAAAAATGACCATTTTGCCCTTTTGGTGATCTGATCAAATTTCTTGTGGAATTGTGATCCAAACTTGATCAAATGGTCCATGTGAGTTCATAATGTTGATGTGGGTCAATTTTCATGAGGTTTGATTGTCAATTGGCCACAGTTGACTTTTTCCCCAATACAGTTGATTTCTAGGTCAACTGTCCAATTGACTAGGCATAATTTGGAATCAAGACTTAAAACTTGGTATGGATAAACTTGGGAGTCTAATATGAAGCATGAAAGTCATCTTAGTCATTTTAGGTCAAAATATCCTTGTGCAAACACAAACCCTAATTTGGGTCAATAGTGCAAGGAGAAGTCTTGAGCAGAGGAAACCCTAACTGGACCTTGAGCTCCAAGGGTCTTGTGATGAGAAAATGTTGAGGAAATGGGAGGGAAAATTTTGGGGTACAACAGTTGCCCCTGTTCAATCTTCTTGAACCTGAAGAGTTAGATTGGCAAGTTTGCCTTTCGTGACTCGAGGGTAAAAGGAGATTGGACACTTGAGTGCCCGGAAATTTGCACTCGCATGTTGGAGTATCAGCAATGTGATGTCGGGAATGGGATTATAGATGCCATTTGGAGAGATGGTGGATAGGGAGATGGGCTTATAGATGCCATCTGAATGTGTGATAGAACCTTGTCGGGAATGGGCTTATAGATGCCATTTGGAAGTGTTGATCGCATAAGAGATTCCTTAGCGAGAACTTGTTTATTTTGAGAAAAACAGATGTTTTCCTGGCTTGTTACAGGTGTTGATCTTCAATTTCTTCATGTAGACATGCCCTGGCTAGATACAGGTGTCGAGTCTACAATCAGTTGCTCACAGATATGCCCTGGCTGGATACAGGAATCGAATCTGGAACTTCAAAAGGTTGCTTACAGACATGCCCTGGTTGGATACATGTATCGAATCTTCGAACTCTTCAGACGTGCCCTGGCTGGATACATGTATCGAATCTTCGAACTCTTGAGACGTGCCCTGGCTAGATACAGGAATCGAATCCGGAATTGTGACAGTTGATAGATATGCCCTGGCTGGATGCAGGAATCGAATCTTCAAACTCTTCAGATGTGCCCTGGCTGGATACAGGAATCGAATCTGGAAATAGTTGTCAACAGATATGCCCTGGCTGGATACAGGAATCGAATTTGGAAATAATCGTCAACAGATATGCCCTGGCCGGATACAGGAATCGAATCTTCAAACTCTTCAGATGTGCCCTGGCTGGATACAGGAATCGAATCTGGAAACTGATCACTCACAGATGTGCCCTGGCTAGATACAGGAATCGAATCTGGAATTGTGACAGTTGAAGGTAGTCGTCTTTTGGATTGTCTTTTTCCCTGAAAAGGCAAAACATCAGTTGTATGCAATGTCATGATGTATGAAATGCATGATGTCATGATGTTCAAAATGAGATAGTGTTGTATGCACTTTATCATGTATGTAAGCAAGATGTATGAAATATGAAATGTTTATGAATGTATTTTCGTCTAGGAAAATAAATCCTTGACGACCGGCCGGGGAATTAAATCCTGGGCTGACGTTAAAGAGTAGAGCTATTTGCTTCCGCTAGAGTTGATGTTTGCAAGAATACACCGGTAGGAGAAGATGACTCCGTTGGGGAATAAACTTGTTGGAGAGATTACTCTGAGGAGAATTACTCTGTGGGAAGAGATACTTCGCTGAAGTCTTGAAGAGAGCTCCGCTGAGGGTTTCAATGATGGACTCCGCTGGGGATAACAATGATAAACTCCGCTGGGGATGACAATGATGAACTCCGCCGGGGATTGTGTTGATAAGTTATGTTGGGGAACTTTGATGAACTCCGCTGGGGATAGGAAGAACTTCGCCGAGGGCGATCTTCCGTGGCAATTAGCTGAGGATAACCCAGTTATAAGCCCTTGTGAGGAATAACTTTGAATAAAGCTCGGGAGAGACTTCCGTACTCTGCAGGGGATAAGCTTCCGGAATCTACTGGGGATAAGCTTCAAGACCTGCTGGGGATATGAATTCCACTTTCCTGGGGAAACCTTCAGACTGTACTGGTAAATGGTTCCACTGGGGTGTCTGTATTCCGCCGGGGAACAATCTTAGATCAAGACTGCCGGGGATGCTTGCTGATGAATGCCTACACTCCGCTGGGGAATGTTGATATCTTCTGGGGTTACCCAACTTTCCTTTAGGTTGACCGTAGACCAACTCTTCTGGAGGAGGGTATTGCTGACTTGCTAGGGGAACAGGGTGCCTATTATAGGGCTGATGATAGACTAAATCTTCCCTGAGAGGGTATTGCTGATTCTTGTCTTACTCTGTAGGGAGTTGAGATAACTTGGTCACATTCTTCAGTTGAATCTACCTTGGTACCCGGGCGGACAAAGCAACTAGATTGCCTGGACAATTCTACATTGCCCCTACTTCTGATGTCACCTGTAATTAGTCTTTTGTTTCATATGCAAGTATTTATGAATTAGCAATTTAATGTCAAATGCATATATCAAAAATGAACATTGGACGTTCTTCGCAAGACAAAACAGAAAAAAGGAAAAACAATTGGCAATTTGTTTGGAAAAGTGAACTTGTATTGATTTTGAAATTTGCCTGTAAATAGCCATTTTTTGTACAAGAGGCCGACGTCCTAGTAAGAGAACGCCGCCGAATAACATAAAGTTTATACAATTTTGAAAAGGAAACAAAACAGTTATGTGCATAATATTCCCACTGGGTTCCAACTCTGCTATCGCCTTTATGTCTTCAAGCGTCTCATCACTTTGCTGCTTAGTTGAAGATGAAGCTGATTGATCGATGCTGAAGTCTGAGCCAGATAGTTGATGCCGAATTCAGGATGCAAGGTGATCCAATGAGACATAGTGTTACGCTTTATCCCTAACTTTTGCCTGGACCGCCCTTTCGGGTTTTCAGTCCACCGGGATACCCATTTTTGCCCAAGCCGCCTTTTCAGGTTTTCGACTTGCCGGGTGTACAGATTTTTTTTCATTTCATCCCTTATTTTTGCCTGAACCCTTTTGGTTCACCGGGAAGCCCTTATTTTTGCCTAGGTATGTCAACCTAGCGGGTTCTTTGTTCATGCGTAGTATCTTTTCACTATGTCTGCATTGGCGGGGTGAGGAAGGTCGTTACCATCCATGGTGGTCAGAATCATGGCTCCTCCTGAGAACACATGTTTAACCACAAATGGCCCTTCGTATGTAGGGGTCCATTTGCCCCGGGGATCACTTTGAGGAAGGATGATACGTTTGATTACCAGGTCCCCAACTTGATACTCTTGTGGTCTGACCTTCTTGTTAAATGCCCTGATCATCCGTTTTTGGTACGTTTGACCATGACAAATAGCAGTGAGTCTCTTCTCGTCAATTAGGTTTAATTGATCCAGTCGAGTCTGGATCCAGTCATCTTCACTCAAGTCTGCATCCTTCATTATCCGGAGAGAGGGTATCTGGACTTCAATTGGCAAGACTGCCTCCATGCCATAGACCAAGGAAAAAGGAGTTTCCCCGGTTGACGTCCTTGCTGAGGTACGGTACCCATGAAGAGCAAACGGTAACATCTCGTGCCAATCTTTGTAGGTCACTGTCATCTTCTGCACAATCTTTTTGATATTCTTATTTGCTGCTTCTACAGCCCCATTCATCTTCGGCCGGTAAAGAGAAGAGTTGTGGTGCTGTATCTTGAATTGCTCGCAGAGCTCAGTGATCATCTTGTTGTTAAGATTGGTACCATTGTCCGTAATGATCCTTTCCGGGACGCCGTACCGACAGATCAGGTTATACCAAATGAAACGTGCCACGACGCTCTTGGTTACCGTGGCGTAGGAAGCTGCCTCAACCCACTTCGTGAAGTAATCAATTGCTACCAAGATGAAGCGATGCCCGTTGGATGCCGTTGGTCGGATCTCGCCGATCATATCAATCCCCCACAATGCAAAAGGCCAAGGTGCCGTCAGGACGTTCAGAGGAACCGGAGGGATATGCACCTTATCAGCATAGATCTGGCATTTATGACAAGTTCGAGAATGTTGGTAACAGTCAGCTTCCATTGTGGACCAGAAATATCCTGCCCTAAGGATTTTCTTTGCCATGGTATGTCCACTGGAATGAGTTCCGAATGTACCTTCATGTAGTTCCATCATGATCTTCTCTGCTTCAGTTTTATCCACACAACGCAGTAGAGTTGAATCATTATTTCGTTTGTAGAGAATGTCGTTGCTGAGGAAGAATTTTGCAGCAAACCTCCTCATGAACTTCTTGTCATTTACCGATGCGCCTTCGGGGTATTCCTGAGCTTCCAAGTATCTCTTCACCTCATGATACCAGGGTTTTTCAGTCACCTCTTCGGCCTCAAGATCGCAGCAGTATGCAGGTTCGTCCAACTTCCAGATGATGATTCGGGGAGCCTCATTGTCCCATTTGACTTTGAACATTGAAGACATCGTAGCTAGTGCGTCCGCTAACTGATTCTCCTCTCTTGGGAAGTGCTCAAAAGTTATCTCTTCAAAGTGGGGAAGCAAAGTCAACACATACTCCTTGTAAGGAATAAGATTTGGGTGTTTCGTATCCCACTCGCCTTTGATCTGATTGATCACGAGAGCGGAATCTCCGAAGACACTCAGAAACTTGATCCTTAAGTCGATTGCAGCTTGAAGACCCATGATACATGCCTCATATTCTGCCATGTTGTTGGTGCAGTTGAAACACAGTCGGGCGGTGAGTGGAGTATGAGTGCCTTTGGGGGATATGATCACAGCGCCGACACCATTACCCAAAGCGTTGGAGGCTCCGTCAAAGTGCATAGACCATCGGGATCCTTCCTCAGGTCCTTCATCCGGTCCAGGTACTTCACAATCAGTTACTACCATGATATCTTCGTCCGGAAATTCAAAGTTCAATGATTGGTAATCGTCCACAGGTTGGTGTGCCAAATGATCTGCCAGTACACTTCCCTTGATTACTTTTTGAGTTGTGTACTGGATATCATATTCTGTCAAGATCATTTGCCATCTTGCTATTCTTCCAGACAGAGCAGGCTTTTCGAATATGTACTTGATTGGATCCATTTTTGAAATCAGCAGAGTAGTGTGAGTCAACATATACTGTCTCAGCCGGCGAGCAGCTCATACCAGAGCGCTGCAAGTTTTCTCGAGCAGTGAGTACCGAGACTCACAGTCGGTAAACTTTTTGCTCAGGTAATAAATAGCGTGCTCTTTTCGGCCAGACTCGTCATGCTGCCCCAGCACACACCCCATTGAGTTGTCAAGTATAGTATTAGAGGTCTCCCTTCAACCGGAGGCATAAGAATTGGTGGTTCTTGGAGATATTCTTTTATCTTTTCAAAAGTAGCCTGACATTCATCGTTCCAACGTACTACTTGATCTTTCTTCAGTAATTTGAAGATTGGCTCACAGGTAGCAGTTAGATGTGAGATGAATCGGGCAATGTAATTCAGTCGTCCTAGAAAGCCTCTGACTTCTTTATCTGTCTTGGGAGTCGGCATCTCTTGTATGGCTTTCACCTTGGCAGGGTCCGCCTGAATACCTTTATCGCTTACAATGAAACCTAGCAATTTTCCAGACCTCACCCCAAAGGTGCATTTGTTTGGGTTCAACCTCAGCTTGTACAACTTCAGTCGGTCAAACAACTTCCGCAGATGGTCAAGGTGTTCTTCCTCAGTTTGGGACCTTGCAATCATATCATCGACATACACTTCAATCTCATGGTGGATCATGTCATGAAATAAAGCAACCATGGCACGTTGGTAGGTTGCCCCAACATTTTTCAACCCGAATGGCATGACCTTGTAGCAGAAGGTGCCCCACTGAGTCACAAAGGTAGTCTTTTCCATATCTTCAGGAGCCATCTTGATCTAATTATACCCTGAAAAACCATCCATGAAGGAGAACACCTTGTGTTGTGCAGTATTGTCAACAAGAATGTCGATGTGAGGTAGGGGGAAGTCATCCTTGGGGCTTGCCCTATTTAGATCCCTGTAATCGACACACATTCTGACCTTACCGTCCTTCTTCGGCACTGGCACCATGTTGGCAACCCACTGAGGGTAAGAAGTCACTGCTAGAAACCCGGCATCAAATTGCTTCATAACCTCAACCTTGATCTTTTCGGACATCTCTGGACGCATACGGCGGACCTTTTGCTTTACCGGAGGGCAGTCTTCCTTGGTAGGCAGGTGATGAACTACAATGTCGGCATCCAAACCAGGCATGTCTTCGTAAGACCAAGCAAAGATCTCCATGTAATCATGTAGCATCTGGATCAATCGTTGCTTCACGCTGAGCTCTAGATTGGCACCAATCTTGACTTCTTTTCTATCTGTCTCAGTACCTAGGTTCACCGTTTCCACCGGCTCTTCATGTGGCTGAATGGCCCTCTCTTCCTGGAGTAGCAGTCTTGCGAGTTCACCAGGCACTTCGCAATCATCTTCACCTTCGTCTTCGGCCAAGTTGATCAGATTTTCGAAGTCATAGCTGGCAGTAGCAGAGTTGTTACCAGTGAGATCCAGAGTGGATTGAAACCTGTATAAGTGAGTGTGTGTAAATATAGTTGTTTTGCAATATATAACACAGAAAGAAAAAGAGCACAAGATTTGAAATGCAACAAACGTCCAATGTTTTGATTAATGATATATGGAAATGTCATACAAAAAGCCCTCACAAATGGAGCCACGGTGCCCCGGGTAGGACACCGAGCCAATAAAAGTTTCAACATATTGTTTTGTTACAAATTGAAAATCAAAAGAGTTCATTACTGCGTGACAAATGTAATAGGTGTAAAATCTTTTTCCGTCCAGTTGCTTGGTCCGTTGCTGGTGGTTGGATAGATCCAATTGTCAAACTCTGCTTCCTCTACATTCTCCTCGATAGCATTCACCCTTGGACTGGTTATGAACACCGGAGCCTTTCTGATCCTTTCTTTGCGAACAGCCCTCTGAGCCTCTGCAGTGAAGCCCAGCCCGAACTTGTCGGTCTTTTGAGTGAAGTCCAGAAGTTGACCCCAGTTTGCGCATTTGCCTTTCTCGATTACAGCCCGGGCATCCTTCAGGGAAGCCATCTTCAAGGGAAAGTCTTCTTCAACCACTGTCTCAGCCGACGCCAACGTTGGAGGTACTTCCTCAAAATGTTGAAAGGGGGTTTCAATAAACTCCCCGTCCATCTCGATATACCGGAATGAATTCAAGTGACTAACCATGTATTCCTCCTCACCCTGCACAGTAACAATCTTCCCTTTGACAGGGTATTTGAGCTTTTGGGGTAGAGTGGATGTTACCGCCCCAGCCTTGTGAATCCAGGGTCGACCCAGCAAACAGGAATAAGATGGACGAATATCCATCATGTAGAACGTTGAGTCGAAGACTTGGGAACCCACGCGAATAGGAATGTCTACCTCACCGTGCACCATCCTCTTAGAACCGTCGAAGGCTCTAACAATGATGTTACTAGGTTTCAATTCCAGGCCCTCACAATCCAACCGATCTAAGGCCTTCTTGGGCAATAAATTCAGGGAAGAACCGGTATCCACCAACACGTGTGCGAGAGTAGTGCCCCTGCATTCTATAGAGACATGCAGGGCATCATTGTGATTTTTTCCTTTGGCGGTAAGGTCTGCATCTGAGAAACCCAAGCCATTGTCAGCTGTCAAATTAGCCACACAGTCAGTGAATTGATCTGCAGATGTCTCTTGCGGCACATGGGCCGTTTTCAGAAATGAAATCAAGGCCTTGGCGTGGGCCTCTGAGCACAGCAGCAATGATAGCATAGAGATTTTGGAGGGCGTATGCCCCAGCTGTTCAACGACATTGAAGTCACTCTTTTTAATGATTTTAAGGATTTCCTCCATCTCTTGTTGGGAGGCTTCAACAGCAGTCTTTTTTGGTGCCTCCGTCCGGGCAGGCAAATCGGTAGCAACTTCTTTGCCCCGAGCATCAGAGGACTCGGCGGCAGTAGTAGACACAGGAACTTGATTTGGAACATGCACACTTGCGGGTGTGATGATAAGAGGTTTTCGGATAACTGGTGGTGCAATGTCATGCGAGAAAAGCCTTCCACTGCGAGTAATCTTGGCGGGACCAGTGATGTTACTGATACTGGTACCGGTGTCGAACTCCTGCTTCACTCCAAGCACATACACGTCTGCCCCATAGTGCCATGGGACAGCCTTGTCAGATTCATAGGGGAGAGGCCCAGGAACAGTAATGGTAATGGGTGCAACAGACATAATTTGGACTGGCTTCCTCGGGGGAGCCATGGTAGGATTGTTGAAAATTGTGACGACAGATACTTCTTCAGCGGAAACAAACGGAACAGCGGTTTTCTTGAACATAATTTCTTTGCTATCCATCAGGCTTTGGATGCCTGATTTTAGCAGCGGACAACCGGTAGGGATAATAGCACACAGGAGGCAACCCTTGCTACAACCCGAAAATAAACCGGCTAGTAGTAGGTTCCTCTTAACAATCAATAGAGGGGTAGCAACATCATTCACCGAAACAGCATACAAATCTTCCTCGACGGCATTTACTCTATGCTGGGGCATAGGAGCAGTTACAACATTTGGCCTCTCAGGCGCCTCAAACTGAATTTCCTTCACATCGATAAGGTCTTGAACCTTATTTCTCAGGGCCCAGCAATCATCAGTAGTATACCCGGGGCTATCAGAATGATAAGCACAACGGGCATTTGGATTATACTTAGGAGATGCAGTATTCACGACCTTCGGAGCCTCTTTGATGGTCACCAAGTTGGTTGATAATAGTTGCGGTAAGATTTGTGATAAGGTCATACTCATCCGAGCATACTGCCTCTTGGGCCTTTCACCTCTTTGTTGATTGTACTGCTGAGGAGCAGCAACAGGCTTTGAAATGACCAAGGCATTGACGGCTTGGCGGTGTTCTGGCTTAACTTATCTTCTAGGACCATAGACGGCAATAGCTTCTTTCTTGAAAGGTTTCTTCTCAGTACTTGAGGAGGCTCCCTTCTGTATCTTCCCTGACCTGATGCCAGCTTCTATCCTTTCACCCGTCAGGATCAAATCCGTAAACCCAGCGGAGGAATTACCAACCAGATGATTGAAGAATGGACCAGACAAGGTCCCTAGAAACATGCCAACCAGCTATCGGTCAGTCAATGAAGGATGCACCCTGCCAGCCAAATCTCTCCATTTTTGCGCATATTCCTTGAACCCTTCGCCCGTTCCTAGAGACATACCATGAAGTTGGGTACGCGTAGGAGCAAGGTCAGAATTGTATTGATATTGTCTATAAAATGCGGTAGCCAAATCTTCCCAATGTCGGATACTGGTTCCATCTAGCTGATAAAACCACTCAAGTTGTGACCCCGAAAGGCTATCTTGGAAGAAGTGGATCCAAAGATTTTTGTATGCCGTGTAAGGTTGGATCTTCCTTACGTACGACCTAAGATGCAGCTTTGGACAGGAAGCCCCGTCATATTTGGCAAAGGCAGACGCCTTGAACTTGTGTGGGATTACCACCCCAGAAGATAACCCTAAATCTCCGAAATCTAGCCCCGGCACATTTTGAATCTCCATGGCACTCAAGTGGTCCTCTAATTGCTTGTACCTGTCAGCAGCAGGTGGGTATTGTTCGTCATTGTAATCCGTCTCGTTGTCAGAGACTGCAGGACTAGGAGCTCCTCCCCCTTGGGGACTGTCTTTCTCTGCAGAGGAAGTAGTTGGATCAGCCTCGTTATGGAGTGTGTTCCCAAACCTGCGTCCAGTATTGAACAACGCAGTCCTCTTCTTCTTCTTCTTCTTCAGGAGCAGAGCCTTCAACTCTTGCTGACCTTGGGCCAGGCTCATGACCATTTCTTGAAACTGGGCACTTTGGGCCTGAAGGGCCTTGATTGCTTGCTCACTGGATGATTCTGGATTCATGATGACTATTCAAAATAAATAGCGAAGAAGATTAAGCAACCTGTAGAAAAAAAAAAGGGGTACCTGTTATGCACATGATGCATGAGATGCTATCTATGCAATGCATTCAAGGATTTTAGAAATTCAAAATTGTTGCAGACAAAAAGAATGCACGTCATATTAATAAGAAGCAATTTATTAGTACATAGGTGCCCCATGGGCCAAATATTACAAAAACAACTTCTCAAGGTAAAAAGACGTTGCGCATCCTCTTTGGCACAATGTAGGTGTTGAGGGCCTCTTGCTCATTGAGTCGGCGGGTGAGCTCTAGAACCTTCTTCTCGCTGGCGTAGAAGCTGGCTTCAAAAGTGTTCCGTTCCTCCTTGAGTTGGATCCAACTCTTCTGCATCTCCTCCCACGATGTAGGCATGTCAGGATGTAGGATGGTGTAGGGAACCTCTCCTTCCTTGACGGGCTCTTTAATCACAGGGAGAACATGAGGATAAGGCATCATTAGACTCTGGGCTCGGGCTCGTACCCACTTGAGATAAGGCTCAAGAGGGATGGAATTCTTGTGCCCCGATGTCTTGCTATCAACCTTGTTGGGCCTCCCCCAAGCTCTGATGAATCTTTGGCGAAGTCCTTGCGCATCGTTGTCGAAGTCAAAAACTAGGTCAGGAATCAACATGTCGTGAGGGTCGTCTCTTCGTGCATATCCAAATTGCCTCAAAGCTAGGCAAGGGTTGTAGGTGATACCTCCTCTGATTCCAAGTAAAGGAACATTAGGAAACTCTCCATAACGATCGACGATGATGACATTTTCTCTGGACCGAGAACACCAATGTACATCAGAGTGAGTAAGAGTCATCAACCGTTGGGACCACCTTGAGCCTTGGTCATTCTTCAAGACAGATTGTGGAAGGTGCGAAATAAACCACCTTGCAAGGAGAGGAGTACAGCACATGAGAACATCCCTCTTTCTCATTGTTCGTGTGTAAAATGAGTGAAGAATGTCCCCAAGCAATGTTTGTATTGGATTTCTGGATAAGAAGATTTTGACGGCATTGACATCTACCAGCTGGTCAGGATTTGGGAACAAGACCAACCCATAGATAAGGAGTGCCATAACTTCTTAAAAGGCTTGTAGGTCCAATGAATTCCAACATTCTTGTGCTTTCTCAAACAAGAATTTTGCTAAGAAACCTTTGACGCCGCTTCTGGTTTCCCAATACCCCGCACAGTTTCCACAACGTATTGCTATCTATGAATGTTTCCCAAAATCCGTGTGTAGGATTGCAAACCCAAACAAGAGAGCCAAAATATAAAGCAATCAAATCAAACAATTAGTCATGCAAGAGGGTGATCTAAGCCCTAAGGTTACTCCACTTTTAAAAAACTCCCCAGCAGAGTCGCCAGTTCTGTGATACGGTGGGAGAACTGACTTGAGGTTTTGCGTTTGTTTTCGCAAATGTTTCGGTTGAGCAAGAGTCGCCACCGACTTTTTATTTTATCCTAAGGAAAGGTTAAAAAGCACAGCAAAAACCTTTGAGATGTTTTCTTGAGTTCGGGGAGTAGATTATATAAAGGGAAGGTATTAGCACCCTTTCTATCCATGGTTATCCATGGGCTCTTAGTTACTTGCTTAGATCAACTTGCCTTGGTTTTCAATTGTTTGAAATGGTGCTTTGTGTATGGGTTTTGAAAATGTTTTGAAAAGAGGCCAATGTGGTGGCAACCTTTGTAATGATCCACGTTGGGATGTATACAAAGGTGTATGTCTTTTGGAAAGGTTTTCAATGTTTTTGAAAGTTGTTTTTGAAAGTGTAGTGATGTGTGGTTTGAAAAATAGGCAAGTGTTTTATTTTGCAAATTTGATTCAAGTAACTAAGAGCTTGTCTACTCCTAAATTTCTCAAAGATCTTTGCTATGTTTTAACCCTTTTAACAATTTTGTTCCACCATTGCATTTGGTGGACAATCTTGTGTTAGGATGTGAAAGGGACAGGCGCGGGTCATCGTTTAGACCATAATTGCAATGGTGCCAAGTATCTTTGGGCAATTTTTCCTTGGAGGGACTTGATCATTTTTTAGGCAACTTTCGAAAGCGTCATCGAGGGACTATGATCATTTGAATTGTGTTTGTTTTGCCCAAAGAGACCTAGCATGCAATATGGCCCATTATTGAAGGCAACAAGTGGAATACCCTAGGGGTGCAAGTGTGATTAGTGTTGTCCATTTTCATGCTTGATTATCTTGAAATTAGGTCAAACTATTTTGGTTAATTGATTTGCATACAAACCCTAGTTCTAACATGGCATATTTAGAAAGCGTTAAAGTGCGAAAAATAAAGTTCCTAAGTTATTACAACACAATATATGGGAAGGGGGGTACAAATGTTCAAATGGGGGGTATTTTGACAAGGAATTTAAACCTAGACTATTACATCAAATTGGGAATTATACAAATTATTTAATATACAACAATTAAATAAAAATGGAATAAATATGCAAGATGCAAAAAGAATGTTTTTTATATGTATGAAAAAAAGTGTTTTTTATATGTCAAATAAACAAAATAAAAAGTATTATTTTTTTGGAGTTTTTATGTATTTAGGGCAAAACCCTAATTTCATTAAATAAAAAGTATTAATTATTTAATATGTACAATGTTTAATAATTATGTACAAAAATAAAATAAAAATGAAGTATATTTTTCAAAAAGGTATTTTTAATGTTAAATATTAATAAAAATAAAAATGTATATATTTTGTATTTTTGTCCTAAATATTCTAATAAATATATATGTATTTGTATTATTTACTAAATATATTGAATATATACAAAAATAATAATATTTAATATTTATTAAAAAAAGTATATTTTATGTAAAATGTTTTCAAGAGGTAATATAAAATAAAAATCAGAAAATAAACATGTTTGCATTATTTTTTAGTATTTTGAATAAAAGTATATCTATATATTTATTTATGTACAAACATTATTTTAAACAAATAAATGCCTAATAAATTCAAAAATGGTGTGAAAAATATTTTTTATATTTTTAATATTATAAGAAAAAATAAATAAGTCAGAACAAAAAAGAAAAGGTCAAAAAATCATAAAAATAAGCATAATGGGCCATGGGGGTGCAAAAGTAAAAACAAGGTGCAAAAAGGAAATCAACTCAGGCCCAGCCCAAAGACCCTGTCATCTTCAACCTCCAGCATTTATGTTCAAACAGAACACGCGTTTGCTATCTCCAGATTCCTTGATCTTTTGCCAAATCTTCCAACATGAAACTTGTAGAGCTTGAAGCCACGATTCTAGACATATAAAGAAATCAATCTAACTCTCAGAAATGAGAGAGAATTTCTTCTCCCCCAATTCCTGACCTAGTTTTTGTTCCATGTTCAGACATCAAATTCTCATAGCACACGTAACATAAATGAAAACTAATTACATGGGCATGTTCAGGGCTATGAATGTGACATATTTTCTTCACAAACCTAAAGCTAACAATGCCTGGATAGAGAGATACGAGTTCATGAACTTACCTGTTCAGTTGGAATCGTATCTGGTGATGGAGGTGTTTTCAATGCAAGGTGATGATTGGTACAGCTTCCTTGATGTCCAGGGATGCTATTCCAAGCTTTAGTTTGCTTGGAAACCAAGAGAATCGTGCTATGGAACTTCAACTGCAAAACAAGAAAATGAAAATGGTGATGTTGCTTGGGAGTGTTACAGGTCGTGTTTGAGGCTTGGAATAGTTTCAATGGATGATGTGGGATATGTTTGAAGTGGTTTTAGCAAGAATGCATGAAAGAAATGAACTATGCCACTCAAACTGCAGGGATGCCCTGTTTTTGTGCAGTTCAATGGTGATTCTGTGAATGGAGAGGTATTGGAGGTGATAGGCTTGTATCTCAGGTCAGGATGGAGGTTTAGAATGTGTTTGACAAGTTTGCTTAAGCTTGTGTTGGCTGAGATGAGAGTTGTTAGATGTTATGCTAGCTTTCTTCAACTTTAAGCAACAAATGTCAACTTGGTGTTTCTAGCCTGTACAGGCCCCCAATCTATGCTGCATACCTTAACCTTGATCAGTGTAATTTGTTCATAAACTTGTGCCAAAAGGATTTGCTCTGTACTTGCTTGGATTTGCATTTGACATAAAGTCTAACTTTTCAAGAATGGCTAATTTGCTTTTTCTATTTATGGCTTAGTTTTGCATACAATGCTTGAACACACAAAATAAGGTCTTGGCACAATGAGTTAGCATTAAATTATTGAGTGAAAATGGGATATAGGACATGTAATCAAGGAAAGCAAGTTGAATTCAAAATGGCACAAATGTATGAACATGTAAATTGACCACGTCGAGGCAACCAAGTGAGGCGTACCCTAGGAGTGGCATGTGCATGTGTGTTGTTTCAGTTTATATTTATCTTGTACATGTTATTTGTGAGCTACGGATTGATTTTATTTGTCATACAAATCTTGTAGGCATATTAACAGTTAAGAGTGCGGAAAATAACTTGCGGAAAGGTAAATCTACGCTATTACAAGGCGCGGGTCTATACATCGCCAAAAACATAACCCGTTTGGAAAATAAATGCGAGAAAAGTAAATAAAGCGATAAAAGCCTAAGTAACTATTACATTTCCGGAGCAGATACATAAATATAATGAATTAAAATAAACATGCGTGCGAAAGATTGAATCGGGACGTCCTTAGGGTTTTGACCCTTTTTGAGAAAAGAATTGAAATTGGTCCTTTTTTGCAATTAAATTAAATATTAAACCTAATTTACTAATTAATTAATTATTTATAAGAAAAGGTATTTTTTTGGTTTTATGTTTTTAATGAAATAAAATAAAAAAGAAATTAAAAGTGTCAAAAGAAAAACCCTAAGTCTAATTCATTTTTATTTATTGTAAAAGAAAATTAAAATTAAACCTAATTAAACTAAATTAATTTAAGTTAGTGTTTATTTACAAAATAATTAAACTAAAGTGAAATTAATAATAATAAATAAAATATTTACATTTTTTAGTTTTTCTGAATTTTTATGGAAAATATTAATTTGTTAATTAATTAAATAATACTAATAATAATTATTAAAGAAAATAAAAGGAAAAAGAAAATGAAAAAAAAAGAATAGTAAACCATGGGTGCTGGGCCCATAGGAGGTGAGTTTGGAAATTGCTGGCCCATTTGCTTCATAAGCCTGCTTTGACTTTGGGAATCGTCCAGGTATGCGTTGACTAAGGAGTACCATAGTCCTTCCATCTGAACCAGTAGATTGATGATGTGGCCACTTGGCGCTTGGACCACTGGAGGTTTATGGTGGAATGCATTGAATAGCCTGCATAGGAACATGTTATGAAAAAATAGAAACAAAGGCTTGGGGGACCTGGGAATCGAACACAGGTCCCAATGATCATATGCCAGATCACCAACCATTACACCACGCTGCATGCTTTGTTAGTATAGTAATTAATGAATATAATATATGAAACAAACACATATGTTGTACACGCGCGCGTTTTTTTGAATGAACCAACCAGGCATCCCCACGTCACTGTCTTCTTCCTCGCGCTTGTAAAATAAAAGTCAGATAGCGGGGGTTTTTAACCCCCACAACCTGCATCCACAGAAAATAGTGAATAGGCGTACGTTAAATATAAATTCATCGCGAGGGTTCCATCTTGCTCGTCTTGTTCAGACGGTTTCAACCATGGGCATTAGGGGTCCTGATTTTTCCTATATAGGAAAGCCCCAAAAGTAAAGCTTTGGAACCCTAAAACTCTCCAATGGCAACTTTCGTTTCAAGGCGTAATAACTCAACTAACATATGCCAAAAGCTTTGTATGATTGCTAGCAACACAAAACACACAGTAAATCATGTTAATGATGCATAATTTTGGAGTTACGATTCTGAAAAAGTTAAGCAAACCTTGAGTTCGTGTATGGTGATTTCTTGAGCTTTGGCGCTTGGCTTCGATTGCAAAAGGTTTCTGAATGTCCCAGCAATGTGTTTGAATCCACAAAAGCCCTTGAATTGGCCTGGAAGTGAGAAAACAGTTTTTGCTTTTTTCTTGATTTTTCAATATTGGTTATGGCTCTGTATGCAGCTTTTTCACGTGTATAGCATTAGGGTTGGCTTTCTTGTATATATGGGAATAGAATTAGGTTAAGTTTTGGCCCAAAGATCCATTGTATTCATGTTTTCAATATTTGATTTTCAATCAAATATTTTTCAATCTTTTTGATTGAGAAAACTTGCCAAAATTGGATATTCTTGTCTCTTTGATTGGCACACGAAATCTCCAGCTCATATTGGTCATATTTGCTTCATGAAAAGATTTGAAAACCATATCTTCATATTTTCCTACAATTAAATGAATTAAATGAATTAATAATCAATTAAAAATCCAAATAATTAATAAAAATAAGAAAATAATTCAATTTAATCTCAATGGGTCGTGCATAGGCCTTGGACAAAGTTTCAAGAAGAAATTTGAGGCCCATTAGCAAAAATGATGTGTTTTGAGCAAAGTTGACTTTTGCAAATTCATGAATATTTCCCAACTTCTCCAATGCATATCTTGCTCAATTTTGATCATATGAACATGTTCTTGGACATTTTGGAAAGGTATTGAAGTCCTCTAACCAATGCCTTTGGTCCCATGTCATTTGGATTTACCAATATCAAGTTATGGTCTTTGACTTAAAATGCCTTTTTGTTGACTTTTGAAATTGACCTATAATGTAGAAATTGATAACTTTTTGTGAGAGCATTTCTTGGACTTGGAATGTGAAGATGAGTAGTAGGAAATGTCATCCCCTTCAAAATGAGCATTGGATTGGATTTTTCTGATGAACCATGAAAAAGTTATGCCTTGGTCAAGTTACAGTTGACTTTTCTGCTGTCCAAAAATAGAAACTTTTGCATCTTTGATGATTTTTGAGCCATTCTTGTGGAATCATGGTCAAGACTTGATCAAATGATGATTGTGAGCTCAAAATAAGATGTTGACCAAAAATTCTGACTTTTGACTGTCAAATGACCATTTTACCCCTGCAGTTGATTGTGAAGCAAATGAAGCTTTTGACTGTGCAAACTGGCATTGTAAGTCTTGAAACTTGATATGTAGATGCTTGACAATGTATATGGACACATGAGACTTGATTAGACCACTGAAAACCCCAAATGAGAGAGAATTTCTTCTCCCCCAATTCCTGACCTAGTTTTTGTTCCATGTTCAGACATCAAATTCTCATAGCACACGTAACATAAATGAAAACTAATTACATGGGCATGTTCAGGGCTATGAATGTGACATATTTTCTTCACAAACCTAAAGCTAACAATGCCTGGATAGAGAGATACGAGTTCATGAACTTACCTGTTCAGTTGGAATCGTATCTGGTGATGGAGGTGTTTTCAATGCAAGGTGATGATTGGTACAGCTTCCTTGATGTCCAGGGATGCTATTCCAAGCTTTAGTTTGCTTGGAAACCAAGAGAATCGTGCTATGGAACTTCAACTGCAAAACAAGAAAATGAAAATGGTGATGTTGCTTGGGAGTGTTACAGGTCGTGTTTGAGGCTTGGAATAGTTTCAAGGGATGATGTGGGATATGTTTGAAGTGGTTTTAGCAAGAATGCATGAAGGAAATGAACTATGCCACTCAAACTGCAGGGATGCCCTGTTTTTGTGCAGTTCAATGGTGATTCTGTGAATGGAGAGGTATTGGAGGTGATAGGCTTGTATCTCAGGTCAGGATGGAGGTTTAGAATGTGTTTGACAAGTTTGCTTAAGCTTGTGTTGGCTGAGATGAGAGTTGTTAGATGTTATGCTAGCTTTCTTCAACTTTAAGCAACAAATGTCAACTTGGTGTTTCTAGCCTGTACAGGCCCCCAATCTATGTTGCATACCTTGGCCTTGATCAGTGTAATTTGTTCATAAACTTGTGCCAAAAGGATTTGCCCTGTACTTGCTTGGATTTGCATTTGACATAAAGTCCAACTTTTCAAGAATGGCTAATTTGCTTTTTCTATTTATGGCTTAGTTTTGCATACAATGCTTGAACACACAAAATAAGGTCTTGGCACAATGAGTTAGAATTAAATTATTGAGTGCAAATGGGATATAGGACCTGTAATCAAGGAAAGCAAGCTGAATTCAAAATGGCACAAATGTATGAACATGTAAATTGGCCAGATCAAAAGTGAGTTTTTCCCAACTTTCCAAATTCGATTCTCCCTAACCATGAGGTTGTTTGATGAGTTCTTGGACATTTTGGAAAGCTTGGAATGTGTACTACAATCCATCTTTGAAATGTAAATTGAAATTACAAGTGGAAGTATGTGAAAAATGGTCTTGAAGTTAGGCAAAAATCCTGCCTAAAATGGCTCAAAATTTCTCTAAGTTAAGAATGGTTTGGTACCCTTGTTCCAAAAATTGTAACTTGAGATACAAGCTTCTTTTGGGAAAACTTTGTGAATCAAAGTTGTAGATTTTGCAATGGACTACAACTTTAATGTTTTGACTTTTGCTTGAATCCAAATGAATCTTGGTGAGAAAGTGGGACAAAGTTAGAAAAAAATTAGGGTTTTTCATAACTTAGAAAAATTCTAAGTTATGAAAAATCTTCATTTCAAACCCTAATTTGCAATTCTTGATTTCTTGATGAACAAGTTTCATGATTTGGCATGTTTTGATGAAAAATGAATCTTGACACTTGATTTTGACCAAAAAGTCAAAGTTTGACTTTTCAGTATACAGTCAAAATTGATCAATTGACTGGGAAATTCAACTGTCAATCTTGTGCATTTGGGATCTTTTGAACTTGTTGAGTATGTCAAGACAATTCCATGGGGTTCTTGAGTCCATATGTGAGCTTGGTTTGCCATTGGCTAGATCAAACAGTCAAAAATTGCCTTTGTGCAGTCAAAACCCTAAAAATGACCATTTTGCCCTTTTGGTGATCTGATCAAATTTCTTGTGGAATTGTGATCCAAACTTGATCAAATGGTCCATGTGAGTTCATAATGTTGATGTGGGTCAATTTTCATGAGGTTTGACTGTCAATTGGCCACAGTTGACTTTTTCCCCAATACAGTTGATTTCTAGGTCAACTGTCCAATTGACTGGGCATAATTTGGAATCAAGACTTAAAACTTGGTATGGATAAACTTGGGAGTCTAATATGAAGCATGAAAGTCATCTTAGTCATTTTAGGTCAAAATATCCTTGTGCAAACACAAACCCTAATTTGGGTCAACAGTGCAAGGAGAAGTCTTGAGCAGAGGAAACCCTAATTGGACCTTGAGCTCCAAGGGTCTTGTGATGAGAAAATGTTGAGGAAATGGGAGGGAAAATTTTGGGGTACAACAAATGCAGTAGCCAAGTCCTCCCAGTTACAAATACTGGTTCCATCCAGCTGATAGAACCATTCGAGTTGAGTCCCTGAAAGACTTTCCTGGAATAAATGGATCCACAAATTCTTGTCAGTCGTGTAGGGCTGGATCTTCCTTACGTGTGAAAGGAGGTGCAGCTTAGGACAGGAAGCTCCTTCGTACTTTGCAAAGGCAGGTGCTTTGAACTTATGTGGGATCACCACCCCAGAGGATAGACCTAGATCTTCGAAGTCCAGGCCGGGCACTTTCTGTATCTCCATAGCACTTATGCGGTCCTCTAGCTGTTTGTACCTGTCCTCAGCTGGAGGATACTGTTCATCATTGTAATCCGTCTCATTGTCGGAGACCACGGGACTAGGAACCCTTCTCTCTTAGGGACTGTCCTTGCCCACAGATGAGGTATTCAGCTCAGCCTCATTCTCATTCCCAAATCTGCGTCTAGGGTTGAACAAAACAGTCCTCTTCTTCTTCTTCTTCCTCTCTTTCAGAAGCAGGGTCTTCAAATCCTGTTGACCCTGGGCTAGGCTCATAACCATCTCTTAGAACTGGGCATTCTGGGGCTGGAGGGCCTTGATAGCTTGTTCATTGGATGATTCAGGATTCATGATGATTGCTGAAATAAACAGCGAAGAAGGTAAGTGGCATGTCAAAAGGGTACCTGTAATGCAATGATAGGTATGTATGCATGCAATGTTTTCAAGGATCTCGCGGGGTAAACAGAGAAACTTGTTAGAATTTGAATCCGGTTGCTTGATTGAAGGAACTTCATGTTGTTGAGAGTCCTTCTTCAAGAGTCAAAGCTCACCATATCGAGTGGGTCATAGCCCCTGACTCAAGTTATCATGTTTTGATCTCCAAACAACCTTGGCTAGAGGAAAATAAATCCCCTTTTCCCCTTGCTAGACAGTTGGTTCATCATGACCTGCATCACAAACCCTTGAGATCCTTGAAATGGGTTAGTCCTTATGCAGGATGTATGCGATGGTATGATGGTATGATGTTATGCTATGCGTGGAGTGTTATAAGTAAACCCTGTTATAAGTCCCGATTAAGGACTGTAAACAAAACCTGCAAGGAACTCGTGTGTCAGATAACAAGAATATGCAAGTAGTCAAGTTTGAAGGCACACAAGTCACACAGAGACAGCCCTTAGAGTTTAGGCCAGCATGAAGTTTAGGTACTACCCTCTTGAAGTTGGTGGGCTCAAAACCTGTCCTATTAAAAGTAACCGGGTTCTAAGGAGCTCAATATCATTGGGTTGTTTTCTGTGTTCATTGTTTTGATTTAGCCACTGAACTGGCGATCAAAATATTCCAAGAAAACAACCCTCAATGAGTGTAGTATCGAGTATCTACCAACTTCGGACTGCACCAAAGTCGGTCATCTCACTACCCCTAAAGAGGCCAGGATGGTCAAGTAAGGTTCCTAAGGTCAGTTGATGCTTCACGACACCACGCGGCGGCCCCGTACTCTCCTTGACTTGACTCAAGGGTTACCGGTACTCACCAAAGTGCCACATCAACGTAGCAACTGCTTCAACCGTGTCGGTATACCCCGTACAGTTCCCTCACAGTTTGTTGCTACTTCTAAAAGGTATCCCCCCAGATCCGGGTTAGGATCTATGAAACTCCAAGACAGGCCCACAATATTAAAGCAAACAAATCAAGCAATTGAAAACATAAGAGTGGTCTAATCCTAAGGTACACCTCACCTATATGTCCCCAACAGAGTCGCCAGTTCTGTGATCGGTGGAAATAGAACTGACTGTTTTGAAGCTGGTTCGCGAAATGCCGTGGTAAGCAAGAGTCGCCACCGTCTTTTATGTTCTCCAACAAGGAAAGGACAAAAGAACAGCAAAATTCCTTTTCAAGATGTTTCTCGGTTCGGGAGGTAAATTTATAGAAAGGTAAGGTATTAGCACCCTTTCTATCCGTGGTTATCCACGGGCTCTTAGGTACTTGCTCACTATGTTTTCAAAAATGTTTGCTTTTCTTGTGTTTGTGGGTTTTGAAAAAGTTCGTTTGAAAAACTTCTAGGTAGCTCTTGTCGCAGTCCTCAAGAGTGTATGAAGTATTTGTTTGAAAACTTTTTGAAAGTGTAGGTGCGAAAAGATGTTTTTGTTTTTGAAAGAGCAAGTACCCAGGAGAAATCTACCTACTCTAACGAATTAGGCTGTGTAAGAGTCCTTTAGACAGTGTTATCCCCCTATTGAGAAGTAGGTAGCACCGTCGTTGGAGTTATTCGGGTCAATTCGATTAAGGGACATGTGTGGTCACCAAAGCAATAGTAGGACGCCTTAGCGGTAACCCTAATGTCCTAGATCCTTTTTATCCGAGGCAACCGTTTCGAGGCAACTGGATCTTTAGACAGGAGGGCGACCTCTAAAACACCCTATACTTGACGACCACGTCGAGGCAACCAAGTGAGGCGTACCCTAGGAGTGGCATGTGCATGTGTGTTGTTTCAGTTTATATTTATCTTGTACATGTTATTTGTGAGCTACGGATTGATTTTATTTGTCATACAAATCTTGTAGGCATATTAACAGTTAAGAGTGCGGTAAATAACTTGCGGAAAGGTAAATATACGCTATTACAAGGCGCGGGTCTATACATCGCCAAAAACATAACCCGTTTAGAAAATAAATGCGAGAAAAGTAAATAAAGCGATAAAAGCCTAATTAACTATTACATTTCCGGAGCAGATACATAAATATAATGAATTAAAATAAACATGCGTGCGAAAGATTGAATCGGGACGTCCTTAGGGTTTTGACCCTTTTTTAGAAAAGAATTGAAATTGGTCCTTTTTTGCAATTAAATTAAATATTAAACCTAATTTACTAATTAATTAATTATTTATAAGAAAAGGTATTTTTGTGGTTTTATGTTTTTAATGAAATAAAATAAAAAAGAAATTAAAAGTGTCAAAAGAAAAACCCTAAGTCTAATTCATTTTTATTTATTGTAAAAGAAAATTAAAATTAAACCTAATTAAACTAAATTAATTTAAGTTAGTGTTTATTTACAAAATAATTAAACTAAAGTGAAATTAATAATAATAAATAAAATATTTACATTTTTTAGTTTTTCTGAATTTTTATGGAAAATATTAATTTGTTAATTAATTAAATAATACTAATAATAATTATTAAAGAAAATAAAAGGAAAAAGAAAATGAAAAAAAAGAATAGTAAACCATGGGTGATGGGCCCATAGGAGGTGAGTTTGGAAATTGCTGGCCCATTTGCTTCATAAGCCTGCTTTGACTTTGGGAATCGTCCAGGTATGCGTTGACTAAGGAGTACCATAGTCCTTCCATATGAACCAGTAGATTGATGATGTGGCCACTTGGCGCTTGGACCACTGGAGGTTTATGGTGGAATGCATTGAATAGCCTGCATAGGAACATGTTATGAAATAATAGAAACAAAGGCTTGAGGGACCTGGGAATCGAACACAGGTCCCAATGATCATATGCCAGATCACCAACCATTACACCACGCTGCATGCTTTGTTAGTATAGTAATTAATGAATATAATATATGAAACAAACACATATGTTGTACACGCGCGCGTTTTTTTGAATGAACCAACCAGGCATCCCCACGTCAATGTCTTCTTCCTCGCGCTTGTAAAATAAAAGTCAGATAGCGGGGGTTTTTAACCCCCACAACCTGCATCCACAGAAAATAGAAAATAGGCGTACGTTAAATATAAATTCATCGCGAGGGTTCCATCTTGCTCGTCTTGTTCAGACGGTTTCAACCATGGGCGTTAGGGGTCCTGATTTTTCCTATATAGCAAAGCCCCAAAAGTAAAGCTTTGGAACCCTAAAACTCTCCAATGGCAACTTTCGTTTCAAGGCGTAATAACTCAACTAACATATGCCAAAAGCTTTGTATGATTGCTAGCAACACAAAACACACAGTAAATCATGTTAATGATGCATAATTTTGGAGTTACGATTCTGAAAAAGTTAAGCAAACCTTGAGTTCGTGTATGGTGATTTCTTGAGCTTTGGCGCTTGGCTTCGATTGCAAAAGGTTTCTGAATGTCCCAGCAATGTGTTTGAATCCACAAAAGCCCTTGAATTGGCCTGGAAGTGAGAAAACAGTTTTTGCTTTTTTCTTGATTTTTCAATATTGGTTATGGCTCTGTATGCAGCTTTTTCACGTGTATAGCATTAGGGTTGGCTTGCTTGTATATATGGGAATAGAATTAGGTTAAGTTTTGGCCCAAAGATCCATTGTATTCATGTTTTCAATATTTGATTTTCAATCAAATATTTTTCAATCTTTTTGATTGAGAAAACTTGCCAAAATTGGATATTCTTGTCTCTTTGATTGGCACACGAAATCTCCAGCTCATATTGGTCATATTTGCTTCATGAAAAGATTTGAAAACCATATCTTCATGTTTTCCTACAATTAAATGAATTAAATGAATTAATAATCAATTAAAAATCCAAATAATTAATAAAAATAAGAAAATAATTCAATTTAATCTCAATGGGTCGTGCATAGGCCTTGGACAAAGTTTCAAGAAGAAATTTGAGGCCCATTAGCAAAAATGATGTGTTTTGAGCAAAGTTGACTTTTGCAAATTCATGAATATTTCCCAACTTCTCCAATGCATATCTTGCTCAATTTTGATCATATGAACATGTTCTTGGACATTTTGGAAAGGTATTGAAGTCCTCTAACCAATGACTTTGGTCCCATGTCATTTGGATTTACCAATCTCAAGTTATGGTCTTTGACTTAAAATTCCTTTTTGTTGACTTTTGAAATTGACCTATAATGTAGAAATTGATAACTTTTTGTGAGAGCATTTCTTGGACTTGGAATGTGAATATGAGTAGTAGGAAATGTCATCCCCTTCAAAATGAGCATTGGATGGGATTTTTCTGATGAACCATGAAAAAGTTATGCCTTGGTCAAGTTACAGTTAACTTTTCTGCTGTCCAAAAATAGAAACTTTTGCATCTTTGATGATTTTTGAGCCATTCTTGTGGAATCATGGTCAAGACTTGATCAAATGATGATTGTGAGCTCAAAATAAGATGTTGACCAAAAATTCTGACTTTTGACTGTCAAATGACCATTTTACCCCTGCAGTTGATTGTGAAGCAAATGAAGCTTTTGACTGTGCAAACTGGCATTGTAAGTCTTGAAACTTGATATGTAGATGCTTGACAATGTATATGGACACATGAGACTTGATTGGACCACTGAAAACCCCAAATTCCTTGAGAGAACCAAAACCCTAATTTTGACTGGCTTAGGAGGCATTTGGACTGTGCAATCCCTGAGTAATCTTGAACCATTTGAAGATGATTCTTGATAAACTTTGAAGAATATGGGAGGGCAAATTTTGGGGTACAACAGAATGCTCGAAAGATGTACGTATAATAACACCAGCATTTACAATTCAATGAAAACTCTTTACATTTTCTAATTTTATCTTTCACTTCCGTTTCATTTGTGTTTCAAGCAATTTTATGTTTATGCCTTTACATTAAAGCATTTGTACTCGAAGTCATTTATTCCTTTCTGCATTTAAATACTTTTCTTATGGTCGAAACCTCCAAACATTTAGTAACTTTTACATCCACCCATTTAATTCTGCCATTTATCCAATCTCAAGTCTTTAAACTTTTCTCATGATTATTCCTAATACCATATAGAAGTTATCCTTCGAACCATTCAATATAGTAATCGAAGCGGATTGGATATCTTTGGAAGAACTCTAATTCGAAATCCTAAATACAAATGTCAGTTTTACAATTAGACTTAGCCAAACAACTATGTTCTATAGGATCAATCTAGTCGATCATGTAAGTTACCAGAGAGATTGAATAACAGTAATTAAGTTTATTTGATAGTTTGGAAGACTAGCGGTTGTTCACCAGAAATCACTGTGAACAACCCGAAGTACTAAAATGTTCCAAAAATAACTAGTCATTTGAAAATCCTCTTTTTTGGATGAACAAAGCTGAACACATATGGGTCAATAAAAGAAAATTTATCAGCAGGAGGAGGAATCGGGTGAGACCAAATTAGAGGTAATATGGGTAGTTTTTCTAGCAGTATGAGAACTGAATAAGATCAGAATCTTGTCAATTCTAATCTCGATGGAGAAGGCACATGGAAGAGGATGAAAGAAAATTTTGGTGGATAATGACACGATAGGTGCGGCTTTGGCATGTCAAAGTGAAGATAACATTCATTGGGAGCTCAGGAACAATTGGATACATAACAAGAAATTAAAATTAAATGTGAAATTTTTCCTACATATTCAAAAAGGGAGAGATTTTTCGAGACAAGTTTGTCAATCAAAAACTCACTTATTGGATTTAACTTGGTGTAATTCTTTACTTTTTTTTTAGAGAGATTTTTTTTAGAGACTCATTCGTCATGCATAACTATATATTCAAATAAGTCTTTTATTCAATTTCATTTTATTTTGACCCCTCCCCCCTTCAATTTTGTATTTAATCATAGTTTAAATTATATATCATGAATTGATTTATCAAATAGTCCATTAGTAAAGTTTTAGATTTTTTACTAGTTATTTTAGTTTAAGAATTTAATTTATTAATTAATTATTTATTAATGCCCTAAAAATTGTAAAAAGAAACATTTACTGATGAAATTATAATTACTTATATAAAAATTTATTTTTTGGTGATATAAAAATTAATATGGTATGCCTTAACGGTTAATCTATTATATTACACTTCATTTATTTTTAAGAGATTACATGGTAGTTTTACACTATCAATTAATAGGAATTCATAAATCAGCCATGTCACACAACTAACTTAAATATATCAAAGTGACTTCGAAGAATACATGATGGTGATTGATTGACAGTGTAAAATTATTTGACATTGTCGATGTATGTCATTTTTTTCTCTATTTTTAATATTATACTTTTAAATATAACTTTAATAATAAAGATTGTTTATCATTACCATATTTTTAATTTTCAGCTTACTATAACAACATATATATTATATTCGAACAATTTATTTTAGCCCTCCAAAACCCTTTAAACCTCGCCTCCAATACAATTTTTTAGTTCCCCGAATTCGGAGTACAATACCCAGTATAATTATCGCCTGATGATTGTCGCTGATTAAGTATTAGTGAAATCATTAGAAGATAAATATTGATAATCACATCATTTGGTTTATTTGGGTAAAATGAACTAAATGAGTAGAAAGGGGTATTATGGTTAGTTCATCCCTTAAATAGAATCCTAAAGACTTGTTTGGTTCCTCACACGCATTCTCAATTCACTCAATTCAGATTTTTAAGAGAAATAAGGAGAACACGTAAAAGTGAGAGAAGTGGAAGGGATAACAAGTTCAAGTTGTCATCGTCTCACTTTGCATTCATCAAGAGTTCACCATAATTTGAGACTCCTTTTTCATCTCCTTCTGTTTTAGCATCTCTATCAACACCAAGGTGAGTCTCATAGTTAGAGACTTTGGGATTTTAGGGTTTTCCATGAATTGGGGATAAGGGTCTGAGAATATGTAATCAAATATTCTCTAATGCATGAATCTTTTCCCTAATGAGTTAATAGACATGCATGCTATATTAGAAATGTTCAATAACATGTGCATTGTTGGTTGCATGTGGAAATTCTGGCATTTTGGAAGGAAATTCGTACTCTTTTATTTTTCTATTTTTCTGTGTTCAGGTACTTTCCGTTAGAAATTGTTTTTGCTTAGCGAACCTCTCAGTCCATAAATTGTGAGATTTATGTTTTTAGTTCGAAGGACTTGCTTCACCTCGCATAGCGAAGTCAGCTTCGCTACCAGTTCGCTTAGCAAACATGCTTGCACTGGGAGAAATCTCAACTCTGTAAGGCTTTGTTGGACCTCGCTGAAGCTTATTAGGCGAACTTCCTTGAGCCAAATTTTAAAATTTCTTCCCCTCGAGTGCAGTTCCATTCTGTAATGTGAATCGGTCGCCTCCCTTGTCCTTTGTGATAAATGTGGTGTATTATGGGTTTCTAATGGCTTAATGTGATCACTTAATATGCTTCTTTTCATTTGTGTGTTTAGCATAATGCATTATGTGTATAAATGTTATGGTGTGATCACTTGATTTGATTATTTCTCGTTCGTTCTGGTTTAACGTTCAGATGTGGTTGTGATGTATGCTTGAATCGAAGTATGCCTAAGCTACTATTTGGTAAATCATGTGATTATGATGGACTTAGTTCCAATAGACTGATGTTGTAATGTGCTTGTGAGGGTACTAAATGGTGTTTCCCACTTGTTGTTCTCATCGACGTTATCAGTATGTTGTACACACTTGAGCTATCATTGTGATGTGCTTGTGGGGGTCTTATAGGGCGTTTACCCACTCGTTGTTCACATTGGTGTGCTTGGTAATGTGAATGGTTGTGCTGCCGCATATGCATGTTGTACCCCAAAATTTACCCTCTTCATTTCGACTTTATTTTGGCTTATATTGCATTATCATATACATATGTGCATCTCAATAGACGTACTGTTATGGGATCGAGGCATTTCTGTTCGACTGTTACCAGAGGTGCTCAGAGCTTTATGAAAGACATTCAGGTAGTGAATGAAGATTATTTATCATGACTAATCTCAATGTATTCTATCATGTCTCGAGTGGTAGATGTGAGTCGGAGTTTTCGTCTGATTTGAGACAGTTCGGGTTGAAAGTTCGTCCCGACGCAGCAAGCTTCAGAATTTTCTAACTCTGAGCCAGAGTGTTATTTTGAACTGATATTTTATCACTGGGTCCATGCGGATAGTATCTTCATGTTTCGTGTTCAAGCCGGTAGCCAATTGTGCATTTAAAATAGTCAAATAATTTTGTTATTGGGTTTTCGAGTTACCGATCAACGGTATTTTTGGTATTCAGAAATTTATAACTCTGATTTGGTTTACCGTTTTGAGGTGGTTCTTTCGCCATTAAATCCGCCTCGATATTCTCCATAGATTTCATGTTCGGGCTGAAGGCTAATTCTAGAGGAATGGTCTCTGAATGTGCAAAATACTGGTAAAGTTGGCTAAACCGCTATTTCAGGCACAATAAAAACTTCATAACTCTCAGTGGGAGTACCATATGAGCGTGATTCCGGTACCCAAAATTCCGTTTCGATGTCATTTTAACGCTGTCTGTTATGACCAAGAGCTGATTCTACATGAAAAATGGTGCGAATTTCTAGTTCCTGGAGAAATAATTGAGCAGAATCTGGAATCTGTCAGTTTGATTTTCAATATTCAAAAATTCATAACTCGCTTGATTTTTATCGTATCGCACCGGTTTTTGAAGCATTGGCTCAATAATTTCATCTACTTCAACTTTGATTCAGATCTTAAAATAAATGATAGCCCGAGGATCTCCGCTATTTGTTTATTCTGCAAAAGTAGAGTTTTCGGACCGGTAAAAAGACTGGACGTCGCTCCACTGGAAAATTCATAATAAATTCCTTGTTTATCATATGGTTCTCATTTTTTGACATGATGTCAGGGATGCGGAGATTTATTTTTCTTCTGGCAAAGTTGAGACGAGATTCTAATTTTTCGGGCAGAAACTCGTGGTTTGTTTGAGTGACGAAGGTCAAATAAGCTGATATTTTGACTTAATTAATTTTTGACAGTGACGTCTCGCCGCTTAAGAGTATCGAACTCACTCAATTTTTATCCGAAAGTGTCTGTTCTTTTTAGGTGACGTCTGTGACTCAAAGGCGCTTCTTTCACAAGAGGTCCTCATTCAAAAAGATTCGCAGATCATAGTGTAATTTTAACTTAAGCGAAAAATAAAATGAAAATTTGAATTTCTTAACAATACTATATATTATTTTTACCACCAAATTTCAAAGGAGGAGGCTCATTTTATATTTACATGAAATCATTTTCCCTCTCTATTAAAGACTCCAACAATCTTGCACCTCCCTCCTCCTCTTTCCCTCGTCAGACCACCACCACCAACTCCTCCCTCTCTCGTCGATCCCTCTGGCGACCTCTCCCTTTACACGCTCCTCTTCACCGTCCATCTCTTCTCGGCGCGACCTCCCTCCGGCGACAACTTTCGTTCGGGTTCCTCCTTTCATCTGGCGTAACCTCCCTCCATCCGTGCTTCTTCTTTGTGGCTCTTCCTCCAGCTCTCCTCTGTGTCGCGCCTCCGCCGCCGCGCCCTTCCTCTTCTCCGGTGACGTTCTCCGTTCCAGACAACATCACCTCTCATTTTCATCTTCTTCCTATTTTCAAGAATTGCTACAAGAGGTAACACTACTGACCTCAATTAATGCTTGTTCTTGAACTTATTATTGTAGAATTGTACAATTAGGTGTTAATTGACATAATTAGGATTAGATAACATAGTGTACATAATTCTAGAATTAGATTAAAGATTTAGGTTGAAATTGATTTAGGATTTTATTAGGTTCTTGAATCTAGTTTGTGAAATAGAAACTTAGTATAATTTATGCACAATAGGTGTTTGCCTTAATTCCTCATAGAAGTCTAAAATTTATTTAGGATTAGGATAACACTTAGATTTTAGTGTAGTTCTTTTTTTTGAGATAGGTTGTTAATTAAGTTTAGAATTGGATTGTATTCTTGATTTAGGGAGAATCCGGTGTAAGATTTAGTTAAACTAACGTTTAGTTTAGGTACTAATTTCCTTTGATTTAGGTGTTGTAACATGGACTAACATTTAGTTTAGTTTAGGCATAATCTTTGATTTTAGGCTTTACTATATGTTTCCAATTATTTAGTGGATGATCATTAACATTTTTGTGCATTTGAAATGTATTTTTGCATATGATTTCGAGTTACTAATTCTTGACATAAACTAATCTTTTTGCCAATTTTTGGTTGATTACTTGTTGCTTGCCATTTCAATGAATTGAGGTAATTTCTAATGGACTCAAATGCCATTGCAAAACATTTTTGAAGTAACTTTTGATCCGTATTGAGTTTTTCCGATTTGGCTTAATGAAAATCGAGTTTCTTGAGTCATCCGGAATCACTTACGCGAGTACTTTTTCGATTCAGACAAATTTCGTTCCGTTTTTCTGCTACTGTAGCAGTTTCGAAAATCATGTTTCATAACGGAATTTGGCCGAACCGAGTTAATTTTTGAAACCGTTGACACGTTTCTATGTCGCCTTAATTTTTGTGGTTGATTCCGGATGCTTTTCGGTTAATGTTCAAATTTTCCGATTAAAGTTTTTGCACATTATCTCGTGTTTTATTTTTGAATCGTGATACTTTTTGTATGCTAACTTTTATTTTGATGTTAAGTAATATAATTTGGTTTTATTAATTACTTGAGAAACTTTGTGAATGTAGCGTATCGGAATACTTTTTTGATTCATAACCTTTGAATTTCACAAATTGTGAGTTGGTTCCTACTTATCACACTTTTGATATAAAAATATAAACTCATGAATTTGAATTAATTTGCCCGTTGTTGATCAAACACTACAAGAAAATCTGCAAGTTGCAACAGTTTTTTCAGTAGATTACGGCGGTTCTAACCGTCGTAAAATATAGGTTACGACGATTCCACAACTGTCGCAGAAACGTGTGTAGCAGGCCCTTTTGGCGACGGTTTAGAAAACTGTCGTTCCAACCGTCGTAGATAAGCATGACGGTTCTAAACCGCCTTTAAAGTAAGCTAGCAACATTTTTTCACCGTCGTGAATTTTATTTGATGTTTCATTTACACTATTGATAGCGGCGGTTAAAAATCGAGTTTGGAGGTTTATAACCCCCGCTAAATTAATTTTTTTTTTTTTTAAATTAAACATCTAATGTTGCATTGCTATGAATAGATCAGAATATATATATATTATCAATACAAAGCAACATAGATAGATATTAAATAAATTACACTATATAACCACATCACAAAACAACTCATACTCAAACAAATTTCTTTCCTATATTCATACAATTTAATTTACAATATATAACCACATCGTAAAACAACTCAAATTGAATCAAGCACTCAACATATGCAGAACTTTGATCATACAGGAACCTAATAGCAATGTCACAAAAACTAATGGAATGGAATTACAATGAGCTTCTAATATAGCAGACTCTAAAACTTATTCATATCCATAAATTGTTGCATACTTCTCATAGTCATTTAAGGGACCTAGAGGAAGAAATCCCTCAAATCCGTCACAGCCAAGTCATACTTTTGATGCAAAGAATGGGAGTTTAGTCACCTATAACAAAAGACTTTGTTAGTCCTTTTGAAAAATACTTATTCGAGCTTCGACTTTGAGTAGAAAACCCAACAACACACAATACTACATTCAATTAAAATTGTGATAGGGAAGAGCATCTCAGATTATCTTAATTTAAAGCAGATTTTTAATTCCTACCTGTGAATCAACATATGCACATGAATGATTCCGACCTCTCCTTTCAATGTCGAAAGACATGCATCTGCAAATTTAACAGTAGTTTATGCCTACAATTTACAATAAAGATGGTTCATATAACTTGTAATCAAGACCAGATCCATATTTTCCAAACCTGATATACTATACTCACATGGAAAAAAATCAGGCAGATCATAGTCATATATCTAATTATCAGTATAATAGAAACTGTGCTGGTCAGAGAATATGTTATAGTTTTGTTTTCAGAAGATGCTGCTAGTTTTCATGTTCTTTGATCTAAACATCTAATGTTGCATTGCTATGAATAGATCAGAATAAATTAAACATCTAATGTTGCATTGCTATGAAACTAGCAGCATCTTCTGAAAACAAAACTATAATTGTCAACATGAAAAAAAAAACATTCACAAAAAAAGTATATCTAAAACATATAATGGGTGTACATAGGGTTTCTTGACAAACATGAATGTAGAAGGCCTTATACCAAGCAAGTAAGAAGTACTTAAATATTGAATAATGAGAATCGTCACCTTAAATGATGAGAAGAGTAGTATTGCCGCCAATAGAAGGTTGACTGCCTGAAACCTCTAAACATCGGAGTATTAATGAAAACATGACTATCAATAAAAAGTATAGATATTTTATTGAAAAAGAAAAAGAAAATATGAAAAACATTATGAGAAATGTATCCATCTTGAAAACACGCCTGAATGGTGGATGTTCCAAGAAGTATTATTGTCAAGCAAAAAACAACCACACCAGCAATACCATAGGAAAGTACACCATTTTGTAACTTCAATAAGAAGTGGAAGCAAACTATTCAATTATTTGCATTCGATCTAGTCCAATATGAAGTACCAATAATAACTTATTATGCATTATTTGATACAGTGTTGGAACTTTGAAGTATTTGAATATTAGAACAAAAACAAAGAGATTATCCACTGAGAGACTTTGCTCCAATATGCATCTATAAAAGTGAAGAAGATATGAGCATCCAAGTTAGTTAAAGTTAGTAAACAAATTAATTATGGCTTGAGTTTTGTTTTCAGTCTTGCATCCACTAAAATTAAAAACATATTTAATTAATTAATTAATTAATTAGTGATAAGAAAACGCTAAGAATTGAAAACGGAAACCAAACCCGTCTTGAGTTGAGAAAGAAGAATTAAAAACAAATGAAAGATCCCCTTCTTTCACATTCATAACCCAATAGATTATGAAAACTTAAGTGGTCATGGAATAAAGGAATTAGAAACTTAGCATAATATCTAGAACATGACAATATCGTTAGAGTAATTTATGTAAAAAAAATCAAATCTCTCATGTTAATATTGAACATAAAACTTCTCATTGGATCAATATCAACCACAACAAAATGAAATGTATGCATAAAGACATAGAAACCTACACTTCAGTGTCGACACGACAAATCGGTGCAAGAGTGTCAAGGAGAATTAGCGGCAAAGTGGTTTGCAAGGGTTCGAAGGTGGTGTGCAGAGAATCGAAAAGTATTGTAATCAAATGTCTCACATAGATTACCCATAGTATATAATTATTTATCCCAACATAGGCTACCAAGTCTAACTTATATGTAGAATTGGAAATGACTTACCTCTTACACACTGATAGAAAACCTCATAGTAGAAACTTGGTACTGGTTATGCTTTAATGACCAAGTTCTTTCTCAACTTATTAATGGATGCATCTTCCTCTTCATATACAAATTATAGTGACACAAACAATTTAGTTATTTAATATCTTAACATGTAAAAGGTCTTGGAACTAGATAAATGACATGTATCGTTCTGCGAAACTTAGATGAACAATTCGAAATTCAAGTCACCAGAAATTTGTACAACATTAGCAACAAAAAGAGAGAAGTTTTATGCCTAAAATCACAATGTTAAGCATATTTTTATCATATATCATATAGTTTTTGATGAAAATATAAAAGTTTCATTGTACACATTACGAGATTGATGAATGATACTTAACCTTACACAATTTACTTTATAATGTTTTAAGGAAAATTGTCCTTACCATGATCAGTTTTATTTTGTTCTTAGAAAGACTGGCCAATCTAAGTGTTGCAAATGTGTTAGCTCCAAACCATACATGAACACATAGAAAAATTATAAAGAAGGAAAGTTAAAATAGAAAACTTCTATTTGCAATTTGCAAACAGTTTGGTGCCAATTATTTAATAATTCATGCTTTAAGTTTTTACATGAATTACTTGTTTCAAAAAGATTACAAAATTTATATTTCAAGATTAACATGAGTTCTTTCAAGCAAAATGTCCTACATGTTAACTCCATCTACTTACTTGAGCTTCATCTTATGACTGCTTCTTCGATTGAGCTCTTTTCTGCTCCTCAGCTTTCATAAGCATTCATATTTTCTCATATGCTCATCAATTTCAGGGGGGATCAGGCTCAAACATGTGTTGTAAATATATAATTTAATTAGAAACAAAAAAACATGCAAGGAAAAGAAGTATGTATATACAACAAAATCACAGTCATAACAAAATCTATATTAATTTAGACCAAACATTACTGCAATGAAATTTAGAATTCTAAAAATGTAAAAGAATACTCATGTCATATGCTCAATTAGCTAGAGTGTAGAGGCTACTTACAAAAACACATTCAAATAAATGATCAAAGAAATCAAATGATTGAAAGCATAAGCAAGTTTACCTCATCATGTTATCCAAATAAAACAGACGTGTTGAATTTTGGGTTAGTAGACAACCCTTCTTCTTTCTTGGCACTGAAACATCGGATGAAGAAATTCGATGTCGTCACAGAGACGGTGGGCGGAGAAGAACCATCGATTTGCTGAGAGATAGGTTTGATGTGAATCAATTTCAAGATATATTAGATGAATTAATTCACGGGATATTAGAGATATAATTTAGGGTTTTAAGATTTGAGGAATCGAAGGGTTCTGATTCGTATTTACATTTTGAGGAGAGAGGGAAAACGCATAAAAAATGCACAAGATAAACATAGGGTTTTTCAAATTTTGGGGGTAAAATTAAAAAGAAGCCCTATAGTTAAAAATGAACAAAGGGTTCTTTTAGATTTGATGAAATTGAATGAGAGTGGCCGAGCTAACCGTCGTGAAGATGAAGCGGAGGGAGATCTACAATTGTCGCAAAGATGAAGCGGAGGGAGATCTACAACCGTCGCAAAGATGAAGCGGAGGGAGATCTACAACCGTCGCAGCCATGTGCTGGTCCGTTCCACCATATAGACCATATATTGAGTGACTATATTGTATTTAAAACATTGTGGTTGTTAAGTAAAACTGTCGCAAGTCCCGTCGTTAACTTTAATTAAGGGCAGTTTTTGAGTACCTGTCTTAAATCATGTGTCGCAAAATTGAATTTTCCTTTTAGTGAAATTTCGATACATTAAATTCATGTGGTTTTAAAACTTTAATTCTTGATTTAAGATCTATATTGAAGTTACATGTTCACGAGAAAGTACCGGATAACCTTCTCATGTTAATATTCAAGATTAATGCACTAAAACTTTGATTTTCAAATCGATTCACGATGAATTTCAAATTGCAATTAATGCTGTCCGGAACTTGTATTTTACATGTGCATTGAGTTTTGGCTTGTGAATAATGCATTACTGTACTTATTTGAGCATTTCTTCGATATCGGTAGCAAGTGTGAATGTCTCTAAAATGATTTTTGCACCTATTTTCATGGGTATGAGGTTGTTCTCTGGAATGCTATGTTATGCTCCTTTGACTTGTTTGATTTGTCTTATACATATTCCTGCTTCATTTTTGTGCGTATTACTAATTATTATTATCGCATTTTGTTTTTTGTTGTTATCTACTAATAAATTTTGTGAATGTACATATCTTAAGAAGCAATTTGGATACCATTCACTTTGGTGACGGATACATTTTGCTCGCATATATTATTCACGCTTCTGACGTTATTTGTTGTTGATGCTATCTTACGGCACCCTCCGAGCTTTCGCCATGCATTGAGTTTCTTTTTGCGGATTCTTATTATCTGTTTGGTATGGTTTTGGGTCATTTGGTGTAATATTACATTTACCGCTTTATAGAGATCATGTATAGTAGGGGCATTTATCGCTTTCTGGAGATCATGAGAAGTAGGAAGCAGGAAATAAAGAGCGTGCGCTCAAAGTATTTGTTTAAAGTTCTGTAGCAGGAACCGCTTTCTGTATGCTAATTATGTTTGTTTAAAGTCCTATCTTTGAATAGGCAATTCTGCACGTTTGTTTATTTTCTCACATGTTTTTGTGTCGGTCTTGATGATGAGTTCGGTACTTGGTCTTGGATTCATTCTCCATGATGAGTTTGTTCCAAGTGGATTCGGTTTACATTACTTTTTATAATTTACAATTATGTCAAAAATACAAAGAAAGGAATAATAATGATGTGCGCCTAGTTCGTACCCGGATAGGATGTGCGCCTGGTTCGTTCCTTTTTTCTGCTACTGTAGCAGTTTCGAAAATTATGTTTCAGAACGGAATCTGGCTGAACCGAGTTAATTTTTGGAACTCTTGGCACGTTTCTATGTTGCCTTAATTTTTGTGGTTGATTCCGGATGCTTTTCGGTTAATGTTCAAATTTTCCGATTCAAGTTTTTGCACATTATCTTGTATTTCATTTTTGAATTGTGATACTTTTTGTATGTTAACTTTTACTTTGATGTCAAGTAATATCATTTGGTTTTATTAATCAGCCATGTCACACAACTAACTTAAATATATCAAAGTGACTTGGAAGAATACATGGTGGTGATTGGTTGACAGTGTAAAATTATTTTACACTGTCGGTGTATGTCCTTTTTTTCTCTATTTTTAATATTATACTTTTAAATATAACTTTAGTAATAAAGATTGTTTATCATTACCATATTTTTAATTTTCAACTTACTATAACGACATATATATTATATTCGAACAATTTATTTTAGCCCTCCAAAACCCTTTAAACCTCACCTTGACTATAACTTTTTAGTTCCCCCAAATTCGGAGTACAATACCCGGTATAATTATCGCCTGATGACTGTCGCTAATTAAGTATTAGTGGAATCATTAGAAGATAAATATTGATAATCACAATATTTGGTTTATTTGGGGAAAATGAACTAAATGAGTAGAAAGGGGTATTATGGTTAGTTCATCCCTTAAATAGAATCCTAAAGACTTGTTTGGTTCCTCACACTCATTCTCACTTTACTCAATTCAGATTTTTAAGAGAAATAAGGAGAACACGTAAAAGTGAGAGAAGTGGAAGGGATAACTGAAGGGGTAAGAAAACACTTAGAAGGGGGAGGGGGTTGAATAAGTGACTCTTTTCGTTTTCAAAACAAAGCTCAAACAATAATGGAAGAACACAGTTATTTTTATCCTGGTTCGTTTGAACTCAAACTACTCCAATCCACCCGCCAAGGTGATTTCGCCTTTCTCAACAAGGACTTAATCCACTATAATCAACTGATTACAATCACACAACTACTGTTGTGACTAACAATGCACAAGTAAACTTACAAGTGACTAACACCACTAAGACTTAAATCTAGTCCTAGTCTGCTTGAGAAATCTGACCAAACTTGGTCTCTCAAGGAACAAATACAGGAGTTTAATCTTTACAGATAATGAAATAGAGTTTGCTTCTAATTAAGCTATATCACAACTGTGATTTTTTACTTAGAATATAATGCACAAATTGTATGAACAATGAGTTTGTGAGCTTTTGGATCTTTCACGTAGTTTCTTGCTTCTTTTGAAATTTTGATTGGTTTACTTGGTTCACTTAGCTGTTGGCTTGCAATAAATGTCCTTCTATTTATAGTAGGAACAATAGGACCGTTGCTGCCTTCAGAAAAGATGGAGAGCATTAAATGCTTTGCGTGTATCCTTGCAATATTCCATTTTCCAATAAACTAGTTGTAGGCACTTGAGTGCTTTCAGCCGTCTTTGCATTAATGAGCAAACGTCAGAATGTAAGAACATGCTTTCCTTTGCTTTAACAAGACAAGTTGATCTAAACGTTATTTCAGAATTTTCTCCAATGTCTTTAAGTCAGAACATGCTTCACTCATCTTCTAGGCAGTACGTTGCTTGCTAAGAACTTTGAACAACGCTTGTTTTCAAGTTATCTTCTGAGCAAGGAGCCTGCTAAAAGTTAGAAGATATATTTAACAAATAAAGTGTCTTACCAGAGTCAGCAGATGCGCTTGAATAAAAGGTTCTTTTATCAAAGAACTTCTTCATAATTTTTGCTTAGCACTTCAGAATGTTTTCTGTCAGAACATTAACTGAGACATTCAAAACACATTCATCAGAGCATAAATGATCTTAAATATAATTTAGTTATCATCAAAACTCTTGAGATAGGTCAGAACTAATCTTGTTCTTTCAATCTCCCCCTTTTTTATGATGACAAAAATTTATTTTAGATAAAGAAAAGAAATGGATTAAGAGATAAGAATCTCCCCCTGAAATGAATATTTATATGCATAAGACATCCTGAGATTATTTAGCCAGAGTAATACACAGTCTTCTTGAATTTCTTCAGAACTTCTTCAAGAAGATAAAGCGTAGATGGAATATTCTTTCAGAGTTAAAGTGATACCTGCAAAAAAATTCTTTTGCACAGAAGGAATTCTTGCAAATTTGTTAGAATGTATGAGACTTAGTCCCATAACTGTTAAACAGTGATTAGTTCAAGAATGCACATTTGCTCCCCCTTTTTGGCATAATCAAAAAGTGTAATAAATGATAAATTTTGAAAGATTTCATAAAAAAGTTAAGAGAGAAAAAAATATCCAAAAGTACAAACAAAACATCCAAACAAAAAACAAGAGACAAAAAAACAGGAAAAAAAAAATAGGATCTTTTAGTAACAAGAGCCATCAGAAGATTCTTGATCTCAGAGGCAGATTCTTCTTACTTCGCCATCCAGTTCTTGATTTCTAGATTTGTTTGATCTTGCTTATCCATGCGTTTATTCATGACTTTATTCTCCTTCTTTAGCTCTTTCAAAATGTCCATAATGAGTGAGGTAGGAGCAGGGGATGATGAAGCTTCAGTAGAAACAGGCTCAGAAGCAGCAACCGTTGAGTCAGACTTCACGAAGGTGGAAAGCAGAGTGCCCAGATCCATGGCAAGAGTTGGCACAGGTTCAGGTCCAGCCTTTACAGAAGGTTGATTCAATAGAACAATAGCCAGAGGATTTGAATCTTCAGAGGATTCTTCAGATTCATCTTCTGATATGTCCATCTTATCAGTTGGTGTATCAACAATCATTAGCGAAGACTTCTTATTCCAAGTGTCAGCAGCTTCTGTCTTGAAAGCATGCAGAAGTTTGGAAAAGTTGTCCAGCACCTGTAAATGGCACAAGTCTTGTAACTTATGTGATTCAGCAACCAAAGTTCTTCTGAAGGTTTCCCATAGAAGATTTGTTGCAGTTGTGTTCACGCTTTTGGAGCAATCTTCTTTCAGCGGTTGTAACCATGCTTGAACATTTGTTATAAAATTCTGAAACAAAGTATTTACATCTAGCTGAACAGGTTTAGGGACAGTTGTTCTGTAAGATTTGTTTTTCAAGAATTATAGAGATTGAAAGTCCACTACAATTCTTAAAAAGCTATTGGGTTCAGGATTATTGGTAGGTTCAGGTTGGTCAACAAAAATAGGAGGTTCTGATGTTTCGTAAGGTACGGACGGTTCAGCAGTTTCAGTTTGTTCAAAAGGTTGTTGTTCTGGAATTTGAGGAGGTGAGAGTGGTGTTGTATGTTGTGGTGAAATGGGTGGAGTGATATCAGGCGAAATTGTTATTGTATAATCAGGAGTGGGAATGGGATTTTGAGGCTGTGGTTGATTCATAGCAAAAATATTCTCAGATGGTAGGTTGAAAGGAGGCTTTATGGTTGCTAGAGGTTCATTTATCCCTGGAATTCTCCAAGAGCCAGCATCATACCAACCAGTGGGTCTGGGTGATAGAGGTCTGGGAGGGGGTCTTAAAAAACGTTCAACAGGAATAGGTTGAAAAACAGATGGTTCAGGGGGTTCTGAGTGAGAGGGTTCTGATTGGGTGTCAGAATGTTCATCAGAGTCAAAATCACTTAAATCTGCTAAAACCTAATTTTTACGAGGGTTGTCAACAGGGGGTTCAGATGGCAAGGTCATATCAATGTCAACATCTAAGTCTCCTAAGGTTTGGGAGTGTTCAGCAGATGCAAATATATTTTCAGAATCATAAACAAGGATAGTTTCAGCATGTTTACCTGTCTTCTTTTTCTTCTTCTGAGGAGTGTCAAAAGGTCCTTCTACAGCTTTTCTCTTCACAGATTCATGGAGAACAACATCAGGAGAAGCTTGATTTCTTCCTTGAAGCCAAGCTGGATCAATGGGTGATCCTGTTTCTTTTTATATCTCAAGATAGTGCAAAATGATACGAGGATGATCCCCTGAGTTGAACATAGGAAAGTCAGCAATAGGAATCCTTCTCCTCTTCACAACAGTTGATACACATGGAGTGGGTTCCACCAGCAGTTTTTCAATAATTTTCCTTTTCAGCAAGTTCTTTCCAGTCATAGTCTTACCATAGATAGGTTCTAGCTCCCCCAGAAGATTTGCTTCTTTTAGGTGAGCAATAAGACCATTCTCAGTCAGAATGTCTGATATTAACCTCCCCATAGGAATCCAATTCCTCTTTGATTTGGGGTTCTTCATCCTTTCAGCTTCTCTGGTTTCTTTGACATGGTTCCAAAGATGTTCAAAAAGCAAGTAGGGCAAATCAATTTTGACATTGGTTCCAAGGCAAAACAGCAAATATTGTTGATCAGCGTTGATGTAATCAGGAGAAATGGTGTCTTTCCTGTGGTGAATGCATCCATGAATAATCCATGCCCAAATATTGTATTTGTCTTTCAAATCCCTAACTTTGGAGGAACCTTGACCGTTAGTGAAAATCTCTAAATATACCCTAGACATCTCCATTCTTCCACTGGGCATTCCTGTAACTCCAAGTCCTTTAAATCCCAGCAACTTTCTGATTTGATTTTCTGTAATGGATATTTCCTTGCCCATTACAAAGGAGAGAATAACCTTGGGGGTTGCAATAGCGTGAATCCAGAATTCTTTCACCAAATGTGGAAAGACTGGACCAATAAGACGATCAAAGTAGCTTTCCCAACCTTGAAACTTCACAGCAGGGAACAAGTCAAATCCATTCTCTCTGAGATTCTCATAGTCTACCATTAGCTCACTCAAAACTTCCAAACTTTCTACTGGAATGAGAGTTGTCCTTTCAGGTATAATGTATTGCTCAGAGTGGGTAGAAGAAGAAGAAGCCATTGAAGTTCTTTAGAAATGAGAAATTGAAGAAAAGGGTTTTAAGAGAAAAGTACAGTAAGAAAAAAAACACTTGAGTTTTGAAAGAGATAGTAAAGAATGAAAAGGGTTTTTCAAAAAGTATTTATAGGCATTAATTTCAGAAAATAGGTTTAGAATTAAAATTAAAAGTATTTAAGACACATTTAAAATAAAAATTAAAACAGATTTAAAAACGAATCTCATCATTACTTGCATTTAATGATTTGCTAAAAATGATGGAAAACGTGGGATTATGGCTAATCATCAACAGTTACCTAGAACGTCATCAGTAGCTTTTGCACGCCTGACCTTTCAGAAACACACCACGTGTTCATCTTCTGAAGGATGCATGTAACAGTTGTTTGTTCTAATGAATTTCTGAACTACACTTGGACATGATGCGTTAGAATATTCCATAACTTTTCATATAGCTTCTGTTACAACTTCTCTTCTAACTTCTGAAGAGTTGTTGATCAGAGCATTCATTTCAGAATGTTCTGAAGTCAATCACAGAAAATAAATATTATTTTATTCAGGACATAATTCCATACAAATATTTTTCAGAATGAAATTAAATCTATCTTCTGAAAGGGGTTTGGTAAAAATGTTAGCCCATTGATGGTCTGTTTTTACAAAAATTAAGTTTAAAATTCCCTTCTGAATATAGTCCCTTATGAAATGATATTTAATTTCTATATGTTTGGCTTTAGAATGTAAGATTGGATTCTTAGAAAGACAAATAGCAGAAGTTTTGTCACAGAAGATAGGAATCTTACTTTCATAAAGGTTGAAATCTTCTAGTTGACTTTTCATCCAAATCATCTGAGAGCTACATCCGGCAGCAGATATATATTCAGCTTCTGTGGTTGATAATGCAATTGTTGCTTGCTTCTTGCTGTACCACGAGATAAGATTGTCACCCAAAAACTGGCAGCTTCCAGAGGTGCTTTTTCTTTCAATTCTATCTCCAGAAAAGTCAGCATCACAATAACCTACTAGTTTGTAATCTTGTGATCTTCTGTAACACGGACCAAGATTAGCAGTACCTTTCAGATACCTAAGAATTCTCTTAACAGCTATTAAGTGAGATTCTATAGGATCTGATTGGAATCTAGTACACAAGCACATGCTAAATAATATATCAGGTCTAGATGCAGTCAGATAGAGAAGGGATCCAATCATACCTCTATAGAGCTTCTGATCTACTTTCATACTTACCTCATCTTTACCTAGAATGCAGGTTGGATGCATAGGTGTCTTGGCATCTTTGCTTTCTGACATTTGAAATTTCTTCAGAAGTTCTTTAACATACTTCGTCTGATGTATGAAAGTACCTTCTGGAGTCTGGTTGATTTGAATTCCCAGAAATAATTTCAATTCACCCATCATGCTCATTTCAAATTCTAACTGCATGGTCTTAGCAAATTCTTTTCCAAGGGAGATATTAGAGGTTCCAAAAATCATATCATCAACGTAAATTTGACAAATTAAAATGTCATTTTTAAATGTTTTTCTGAAAAGAGTTGTGTCCACTTTCCCTCTGGTAAAATCTTTTTCTAATAGAAAATTACTCAGACGATCATACCAAGCTCTGGGAGCTTGTTTTAAACCGTACAAAGAATTTTTTAATTTAAAAACATGTTATGGATGTTTTGAATCATTAAATCCAGGAGGTTGATGGACATATACTTCTTCTTCAATATAACCATTTAGAAATGCACTTTTAACATCCATTTGATATAATGAAATGTTATTTTGTACAGCAAAAGAAATTAATAATCTTATAGATTCTAACCTGGCGACTGGGGCAAAGGTTTCATTATAATCAATTACTTCTTATTGACTATAACCCTGTGCAACCAGTCGTGCCTTGTTTCTGATTACTTCTCCTTGTTCGTTCAATTTGTTTCTGAAAACCCATTTGGTTCCTATAACATTGAATCCTTTGGGTCTTGGAACTAGATTACATACATCATTCTTGGAGAATTGATTTAGTTCTTCTTGCATTGCTAAGATCTAATCATTATCTTCCATGGCTTCATCAATGGTAGTTGGCTCAATCAGAGAGACCAAACCAAACAAAGATTCTTCATTGATTCTAAGAGAGGATCTTGTTCTGATGGGATCTTCTTTTCTTCCAATGATTACGTCTTCTTTGTGAGCTGAAGATATTCTAGGAAACCTTTTCTGAGTGGGTTGGTCAGAGATTCTGAGATTGTTCAGAGCATTGTCAAGAGGATGATCTGCTGCGTCTTTGTTTGCTTCTGAATCTCCTTTTGCTTCTGAACTTTCAGAGTTTGAGGGATGATCTTCTGTACCTACAGAAAAATCAATTTTCTTTGGCTATTGCTGACCAAGCTTATCATCAAACCTGACTTTGATTGATTCTTCAACAATCAGAGTTTCTGTGTTGTATACTCTATAGCCTTTTGAGCGTTCAGAGTATCCAAGCAGGAAACACTTTTGTGCTTTGGAATCAAACTTGTTTAGAATTTCTTTGGTGTTTAGAATAAAACAAGTACATCCAAAAGGATGGAAATAAGAAATGTTGGGCTTTCTGTTTTTCCACAATTCATAGGGAGTCTTTTCAAGAATAGGTCTTATAGAGATTCTATTCTGAATGTAACACGTTGTGTTCACAGCTTCTGCCCAAAAGTGCTTAGCCATATTTGTTTCATTGATCATGGTTCTGGCCATCTCTTGTAATGTTCTATTTTTTCTTTCTACAACTCCATTTTGCTGGGGAGTTCTAGGACAAGAAAAATTATGAACAATTCCATTTTCTTTAAAATATTTTTCAAAATAATGATTTTCAAATTCACCACCATGATCACTTCTGACTTTTGTGATTTTAAAAACTTTTTCATTTTTCACTTGAGTACAGAAGTCAATGAATACATAATGTAACTCATCCTTGTGTTTTAAAAACTTTACCCATGTCCATCTGCTGAAGTCATCAACGATGACCAATCCATACTTCTTGCCTCTGATGGATGCAGTTTTAACTGGCCCAAACAGATCAATATGAAGTAACGCTAATGGCTTAGAGGAAGAGACAACATTTTTAGATTTAAAGGAAAGTTTTGAAAATTTTCCTTTTTGACATGCTTCGCACAGAGCTTCTGAGTTGTACTTCAGATTGGGAAGTCCTCTGACTAAATTTAATTTATTTAGTTGAGAGATTTTTCTAAGACTGACATGTCCCAATCTTTTATGCCATACTGTGATACGGTGGGAAGAGAACTGACTGTTTTGGAATGCCGGTTCGTGTTTTGCGTTTGTTTTCGCAAAATGTCGCGATAAGCAAGAGTCGCCACCGTCTTTTATTTTATCCAACAAGGAAAGGAAAAAAAGCATAGAAAATTTCCTTTTTCGAGATGTTTCTCGGGTCCGGGGGGTAGATTATAGAAAGGGAAGGTGTTAGCACTCTTTCTATCCGTGGTTATCCACGGGCTCTTAGGTACTTGCTCAAAGTGTTTTCAAAATTTTGCTTTTCTTTGTGTTTGTGGGTTTGAAAGAAGTTTTTGTTTGAAAGGAGTGTAAGTGCGAAAAGTTTTGTTTTGTTTTAGAAAGAGCAAGTACTTAAGAACCATCTACCTACTCGAAAAGGGAATTAAATTGTACTAATGTCCTTTAAACAATGCTAGCCCACTATTGATGAGTAGGTAGCATCGTCGTTGGAGTTTTGAGGGTCAATTCGATTAAGGGACGGGTGGTCACTAAAGCAATGTTAGGACGCCTTAGCGGTAACCCTAATGTCTTAGATCATTTTTCCGAGGCAACCGTTTCGAGGCAACTATGATCTTTGGACAAAAGGGCGACCTCTAAAACTTCCTATACTCAATGACCACGTTCGAAGGCAACCAAGTGAGGTGTACCCTAAGAGTGCACATGTGCGAGTGTGTTGTTTCGGTTAATTTTATCTTTGTATATGTCATGGGTGAGCTATGTTGATTTTAAGTTCATACATTTGATCTTGTCATGCATTCCCTATTATCAAACATCTAACAGTTTATAGTTTGCAGAAATTAAATTACGTAAATTAAATCTAAACTATTACAAGGCGTCGGGTATTTACATCGCCAAAAACAACCCTTAAATTTCTCTTGTAAACAACTTTTTGCATAGTAAAAATTCTTATCTCAATTCCAAACAAAATTGGGGACAAACATAATCATAGCGAGAACGATTGGTAAACTGCCTAAAAAAATCCTTGTGGCATTCTCTCTCTCTCTCTCTATATATATATATATATATATATATATATATATATATATATATATATATATATATATATATATATATATATATATATATATATATATATATATATATATATATCGCACGGGTCTCGTCTGGATTCACATTACATTTATAGATTATTAAATTATTAAGTATGTTACCATGTTTTCAGTTGAGTATATGTCTCATGTAAACCATGTTGGCATTTAACTCCATATTTGTAGCAAGCGTCGGTCCTATCAACAAATCACGTCTGCATGAACAAATAGGAAAAATTATATACTTCTTGAAATACATGGAAAATGTACATACTATATATTTTAATTCAAAATAGATTTTTAATTTGAATCGTAAAGTATAAGATATAAAGTTTACCAACTATCAAAGTGCTTGAAAGACTTCCTTGTACACAACATTAGTAGTAGTAGAACACGGTACATTCTCATTGTCATGAATTAGGATTTTTAGCCCACTTTTGCTCTTAACTCTTGAAATTGCAACATATAATTGACCATGACTAAACACAGGAGTAGGCAAATACAATCCAACACTATCAAGAGATTGACCTTGTGACTTATTAATTGTCATTGCATAGGAGACAATAATCGGAAATTGTCTCCTAATCAACTTGAATGGCCAAGGTGAATCAGAAGGTGACATAGACATTCGTGGAATGTAAAAAATATTACCTATGTTCTTTCCAGACATGATTTTTGCCTCAATGACATGATTTGCAAATCTTGTAACAATTAATCTTGTTCCGTTGCACAACCCATCGGCTTGGTCCAAATTTCTCATTAGCATAATAGGTGTACCAACCTTCAATTTGATCCTATGATTGGGAAGCCCTGACGTTCTTAATTTACTGAGAAATTCAGGAGTTAGAACTTCATATGCTTCAGTATAACTTGAATCTGTTCTATCAATGGAATCAAAACTCAAATACTCTTTCTCTTCTCCTAAAAAAAAGTTTAAAAGCAAAACATAAATAAATTAGTAAAACTATGTTCTTAAATATATATATATATATATATATATATATATTATGAATGTAATAATACAGTAAATATAAAACACATGTACCTGGTATCAAGTCTAATACATAATGATTGATTTTGTCCACAACTTCAATGGTTGAAGCAAGAATAGTCTTTCCTTGTAAGAATTCAACATCTTGATATTTTTCCAACAAATTGGGGTATGTGTTTTCAACAATTGCTCTTATAGGATCATCAAAATTTGATATTAATAGCTCTTGAGGAATTTCAATATCAACCAAACCATCATTGGGTTCACAAATCTTACCATCACCCACATTTAAAATCCATTTTGAAAATTCTGCTAGTTCATTAGAACTTGTGTTGTCTCTTCCCTCTTGAAGTCTCATATTTTTTGATAGTGTTAAAACCTGGCAATAATCCCATACATAAGATAAACTAATTGATGCATGAACAATATCAGAACGCCCAGCTCTTGGAACAACAGGAAGAATCTGTCTAAAATCTCCTCCAAATACAACACCTTTTCCACCAAAAATAGTATTCTCAACACCCTTTTTGCTCATTACATCTTTAAGGGTTTTATCCAATGCTTCAAAGCAGTTCTTGTGAGACATAGGTGCCTCATCCCATATTATCACATCCGTTGCTTCAAATAATTGAGAATGTTCGGTGTCTTTGTCGATGTTGCAAGTTGAGCTGTCAAGCGTTGGCACAGGTATTTTGTCGATTTGTATTTAAAAATATAATTTAATTGTCATTTAAAACAGTACATTCAATTCTTTAACTTCAATTATCTGGTATATCATAGATACATTTATTCTACCCGTGAATTTATTTCATGTACTCAGTTGGTTAATATTAATATAATTACAATATATAATTATTTATCAAATTTGAATTTCTCATTTATAAAAATAATTTTAAATTATTCTCGTTTATAAAAATGAACGCGTGTGTCTATTTATAAAAATATATGAAACTTATACTCTTTTATAAATATAATTGTATCAATACTTGAATTTTTCCGGTTTATAAAAATATTTATAATTTATTTATGTTTATAAAAATTATTATAATTTATTTTTAGTTTGTAAAATTAATTATATTAATATGTAGATTTTTTTCTCGGTTATAAGTGTTTTTAACCCGTGTAACAATTTATAAAAACATTTTAACTTATTCATGTTAAAAACAATTACATCAATATTTGAATTTTGTTCGTTTATAAAAATATTTGTAAGTTATTTAAGTTTATAAAAATAATTGTAAAAATAAATATTTACCATATCATCTTAAATTTATTTATTCAATAGTGATAAATATGTGTCTCTTAGTTAATTACATTTATAAATAAATATCGTGTATTAGTGATATATATTAAATTTATTATCTTAATGTCTAACTAATTAAAATGAATTTATTATTCTCTATAAAAAATTATAATATTAAATAATAATATAATATTATTATTATATACGGGAAAAAGAATAAATTAAATCTAAGAATATCGGAAAATTTATTATAATATTAAATAATAATTTAACATTTATTATTACAATGAATCATATATAATATTTCAAAATTATGTATTTATTTCTTATGTTTTATTATATTCGATTTGTAATAAATATTTTTCAGTTTATTGCAAATTTTCAATAATTAAATATTAATGATATCATATAAAATTAATTTCATGAAATAAATTTATTTAATAAAGTGTTATATAAATATTTAATACATTATATTATACCATTAATTTATATAAAATGATATTAACTTATTTCTGTTTATAAAATTATTGTAATTTTTTTCCGGTTTATAAGCATGTTGAATTCGTGTGTCCATTATTAAAATATATGTAATTTACTATTATTGATATAAATAATTTTATAAATAGTTTAATTTATTACATTTATAAAATTATTTGTAATTTATTCACCTTTATAAAATTAATTATAAATTATTTAATTTATTAAAATGATTGTATCAATAATTTTTTATTTTATCATAAATTTTTATGATTATCATTTATCATTAAATTTTCATGATTACCATTTAATATTTTTTTATCATGATTACAATTATAAAGTTAATTTGAAAAGATTATGATATATTTTAGTTATTTCATAAACTTAAAAAAATTATAAATCTCAATTGATTTTGTTTTGTTTTATTAACCTTTTTATAGAAATTGAAATAATTTATTTTAGGTCAAATAAGGATCTAAATAATTACAAAATAATATTTATTCTTACATTTATAGAATGATAAATTAAATATTTAAGATAAACATTAGAGTTCTTATTTACTTTATCTTTTATATATTTATAATATACTTTTTTTGTTAATTTTATTAACAATATATTTATAGTTAACAATACATCCTTTAAACTACATTATTTTTTTCAAGAATATAAATGTAACCTTTCAAAAAATATACACAAATATATTTAGAAGTCGGTAGAAAATTTTATTGGTTAAATTATAATTCCATTCAAAATTTAGTGATCATAAATTTTTGAAATTAAATCATGCATAAAAATAAAATGTATTAATGTGACCATTCAAAATATTTTCTATATATAATAAAAATAAATAATATTAATACCTCCATTCAAAAGATATATTTGTAAAGTTTTGATTTAATTTTTTTCATATCTTTATATATTCTAATGTATATAATATTCCTACAATATAAAACAGTATCAAACCTATAATATTAAAAGAGAATTCAAATTTTATTGATCATAATATTTTATGGAATCAAATCATATATAAAAATTAAATATATTTATGTCACCATTCAAAATAATTTCCATATAAGTATAATAAAAATAAATGATAATAATGTCTTCATTCAAAAGATATATTGGTAAAGTATCGAAATAAATGGTACTCCAATATTTGATTAAAAAATTATAATATTTGTTTTTAATATTGTATAAAAATATATTAATTAGTCGTACTTTAAAAAAATAAATCATAAATATTTTATTAAAAATTGTAATATTTGTTTCTAAAATTATAGCAATTAAAAATAAAAAAATATCAATACAAAATAAAATGGACACAGAGAATCAAAATATGGGAATGAAGAAGAATTGGAAAATAATACGTAACCTTTTGAAAATAATGGAGAATGAATAAGATTGAGGAGTGAAAGAGTAAGGGTTTAGAATGGCTATATATAAGGTTTAGAATGCATGGGAATTTGTGATATCTTGGAATATCAAAATAATTCATTCTAATTCCAATAATATACATTTAATCGTAATGATAAATAGTGGGTATTTTTAAATCATGCAATGAATAATATTCCATTTAATTATAATAGATCTAATTTGGCCATTCCAATTCCTTCCTCATTAAGCGTGAGTCAAACATTAGAATTCAAATTCTGTCAAATATAAATAAAATAAATTAATAAATCAAATAAATAAAAAATAGTGTAAAATTATGATAGATTGACATGTCAGCAAAATTAAGTGCCAAATGAATATGGTAACAACATAGTGTTGATTAGTCTATTATACCCTTGGAATAAGAAAAGTTATAACATCTAATCAAAAGGTTAGACTTGAAATTTCCAGGTACTTTACTTTTAATAGATTGATAATATATATATATATATATATATATATATATATATATATATATATATATATATATATATATATATATATATATATATATATATATATATATCATTTACATTTTATTATCAATTTATTATACTCTTTGATTGTGAAATTATTCGTATGGATAAATACTTTGATTATTAAATTACTTTGTTGATTACCTTATAATATATTATATTGTAAGGTGTATTTCTTACCAACAAAGTTTAATGGAAAATCTGAAAAGTTAAGTGCTCATCAAATGTTCAATAAATTGTTTCACTTAGTTTTATCAATTGTTTCATTGGATATTGGTTGGTCTTGTAATTATAAAACAATTACTTGAGAATTTATTGTATTAACATGTTATCATCATCATTTAATTGAGTTTGATTGAATTCATATTCGAGCCTCCAATAACAGTTTTGGTTGGGATAACTTATGATCTAGGATACATCTTCCGCTTGCCATAATTTTTGCTTAAATTTTTAAAACAAGTTTTTAAGTAAAACTTTTATTTGGGAATCTATCCACCCCTCTAGATAAGTTGTCATCGTCTAAAAGTCTTATTAATTCTTCATAGAAATCTAACAACTTTTCATTCATGTAATGCATTAGACGCCATCAATAGAGAAATAAGAGATTTAAGGCAGAACTAGCCGCTTTCGTATAATCATCATAATACTTTTATAATTTTCACAAAAATAAACTCAAAACCCCCCATATTGTTACTTTTTAAACATTACACATCATTTTCTGGTTAAATAGCGGTTCATGTGGATACAATATCTTTTTATTACTTCGACATTATAAGTACACTTGTCGAGAAGTCAACAACTGATGATAAGGAAAGCAGTGCAACAACCTAGGATTCCAATGCTGAGAATAAGTGGACTAGCAACCCTAGCAGTGTGAAGCAGGATAAAGCACAAATATAGAGGAAGAATAATCCATATGCTAAATCCACTTGATACACATTTTATCATTGTAATGGAAGAGGTCATATATCAAATGTTTGTCCAATAAGGATATTCGTTATTGTTGCTGAAGAAAGCGGAGAGGAAGAGGAAAGAGAAGGACATGCACTTGAGAACAATGAATATGCAGGGGTTGAGTTTGCAAAGGAAGAATCTGATGAAAGGGTAAATTTTGTGTTACGGAGAGTTTTACTAGCATCTAAAGATGAAGGGCGACGTAAAAATTTGTTTAAAACACATTGTTCTATCAAGAACAAGGTGTGTAATTTGATTGTTATAGTGAAAGCATGAAGAATCTAGTGTCACAAAAATTGGTAGATTATTTGAAGTTGTCCACAGAACCCCATGATAAGCCATACACCCTCGGTTGGATAAGCAAGGAATCCCAAGTTCGAGTAACATTATCCTGTAGAGTTTCTATCTCCATCGGAAAGCATTACAGAGAAGAGGTACTTTGTGATGTGCTTTATATGGATGTTTGTTATGTTTTACTTGGTTGGGATTGATAATTTGATAATGATATCACTTATCGAAGAAGGGATAATGTGATGATGTTTACATGGGGCACACATAAAATTGAAATGGATCTTGTTTTTCACTATGATAAGAATCCGAGAGAAAAGAAATCTAGTTTCTTGGTAATGACACCGAGTGAAAATGAGCTTGATGAGGCTATTAAACAAACTAATGTTGTTACAAAAACTTTAAATTAACCCGAAGCACCAAAATGCTCCAAAAATAACTATAGTCATTTGAAAATCCCATTTGTTTGGTTGAACAAAGCTGAATACATATGGGTCAATAAAAGAAAATTTATTAACAATAGGAGGAATCGTGTGAGACCAAATTAGAGGTTACCTAGGTAGTTTTCTTGTAGTATGAAAACAAAATAAGATTAGAATCTTGTGCTTTCTAACCTCGACGGAGAAGGCACATGGAAGAGGATAAAACAAACTGTTGGTGGATAGTGACACGATAGGTGCGGCTTTGGCATGTCAAAATGAAGATAAAATTCATTGGGAGCTCAGGAATCATTGGATACATATCGAGAACTTAAAATATCTTTTCCATGTATTTAAAGAGGGAAATATTTTGGTAGACGAGTTTGTCAATCAAAGAATCGCTTAATGGATTTACTTTGGTGGAGTTCTTTACATATTTTTATTATAGAAGTTTTTTTAGAGACTGATTCGATATGCATAACTATAAATGCACATAAGTCTTTCATTCACTTTCATTTTATTTTGACCCAGCCCCCCTCAATTTTGTATTTAATCATAATTTAATTTATATATCACAAATTGATTTATCAAATAATCCATTAGTAAAGTTTTATATTTTTTACTAGTTATTTTAGTTTAAGAACTTAATTTATTAATTAATTATTTATTGATGTCCTAAAAATAATAAACAGACATTTACTGATGTAATTACAATTACTTATATAAAAACGTATTTTTTGTGGTTATAAAAATTAATATGGTATTCCTAAACTTTTAGTCTATTGTATTACATTCCATTTATTTTTAAGAGATTATATGTAGTGCATTAACCGTGTAAGATAGATTTACACGGTTAATCAATGGGAATTCATCAATCATCTATGTCACACAACTAACTTAAAAATATCAAAGTGACTTAGAAGAATATATGGTGGTGATTAGTTGACGGTGTAAAGTTGTTTTACACTGTTGGTGCATATCATTTTTCTCTATTTTTAATGCTATACTTTTAAATATAATTTCAGTAATAATTTTTTTTTATCATTACCATATGTTTAATTTTCAACTTACTATAATAACATATAAATTATATTCAAACAATTTGTTTAAGCCCTTCAAACCTCTCCAATACAATTTTTTAGTTCCTCCGAATTAGGAGAATTATGAATTTTGAATAAAAATAAATTTCCCAAAAATTTATTATGTGTATCTCTTTATTGTTTTCACTCATTTCTTCCTTTTTTATTCTACATTTTCCCATTCTTTCTCCAAACTCTGAAACAAAATCATATGGCATGATATTAGGAATGATTTATGCATTCAAAAGCACTTGCATCCCTTATTTAAAATTTTAAGACTTACATATATATACATACATAGGTTAAATACATCAAAAAGAATATAATTGATTTCGTCTACTAAAATATTAAAATGGAATCTCTTCCGAAAAAATGCTTCCTAAGGAATTCAAGGCAAAAAAAAAAGTCATCAAAGAAAAATCTATGAAGAAGAGAAAAATGGTATTGGTTAGTGTGATTGCAAATAAGAATATAAAATTGCAAGAAGAAGAAGAAGAAAAAAGAGTCCAAGTTAATGAAACTTCATTAGATGAACTTCATTTGAAGAAACCAACACCTATTTTTATTGATTATAATGAAGTGAAGAAGACTTTGTCTGATTAGAAACAATAGAAGATATAATGTGAAAGAGAAACAACTCGACTCAAACTTGAGCAAATTAAAAACTCGATTGATTTTTATGGTAACATGGATGCGTTGAATGATTTTTACGAGCTCATTAGATCTCCGAGTATTAAGAACAAGAATAAGTTATGTACATCATATTGAGACATTCTTTTACCTTTATTAAATTATAGTGAATTTATTTCTTTGGTCAAAACGACCCGTGATTTTTACCCTTAATTAGTTTAAGGGGTTTTCTGTGTTAAAATTGTCATCTCTTATGCATTTTATTATCCTAAATTTGATATTATATATTTTTTATTTTCTTTTTTATTTGGGTTGCATGCTACTTAGGTATTGTGTTACAGTATGAATATGTTAATCTCTCATTATATACGTGATAATTTCATTTAAAATAAATGATTTATAATAATAAACATATACAAAATTAGCTTTCTTCAATTGTGTTGTTCTATTTATTGATATAATGTTAGTTGAAATCTTAACATTGAGCAACACTTACAAAAATACAACTATTCAATCAAAAATTAATAATCAACAATAAATACGGTAAAACAATTTCTATTGCATATAACATAGTTCTGAGCATCAATTTCTATTGCACATATCTAAAACCATCAATTATGACAATGTCAAGCAAAAAATTATCTAGAACAGAAGTTCTGAGCATGAAATCACTTATTAGAGAAATAAACTATAAATATATTCAGTGTAGTTAAATATTAGATCCTAGTCACTCACCTGTCATAACAATTTTTTATACCTCTACAATAACTCAACACAAGCATTTTCAACCGAGCTGATTTGGAACAACTTCATTCTTCCATCTGACTAGTTCACACTATAGAGACTACTACATAGGAAAATGCCAAAGGATGAAACAACACATAATCATCTTAAAATTTACTTTTCAAGTGAATATCCACGATTAAATTTTTGGAGAAAAAAATCTCAAATTCTAACATGGGTTACATTATTAGCATCAACCTAAGACATTGTCTAAATTTCAAGAATAGGTTGGAGTACCAAGATCAAGGAGATATTTATCGTATATGTCACTCTTACAATATGTACGGTCTTGATTTTATGAAAGTAAAAAAAAAAAATTGAAGATTTCATAACTTCATAACATGCATGTTTCATATAAAAGAGAACGGCCATCAAGCTAAACTCGCGGATTGCAAAAGGTTGGACTTCAAGTAACCAAAAGAAACTAACATTGTTACAACAACCTCAAATAAACCCGAAGTACTAAAATGTTCCAAAAATAACTAGTCATTTGAAAATCCTCTTTTTTGAATGAACAAAGCTGAACACATATGGGTCAATAAAAGAAAATTTATCAACACTAGGAAGAATCGTGTGAGACCAAATTAGAGATAATATGGGTAGTTTTTCTAGCAGTATGAGAACTGAATAAGATCAGAATCTTATCCGTTCTAATCTCGATGGAGAAGGCACGTGGAAGAGGATGAAAGAAAATTTTGGTGGATAATGACACAATAGGTGCGGCTTTGGCATGTCAAAGTGAAAATAACGTTCATTGGGAGCTCAGGAACCATTGGATACATAACAAGAAATTAAAATTAAATGTGAAATTTTTCCTACATATTCAAAAAGGGAGAGATTTTTCGAGACAAGTTTGTCAATCAAAAACTCACTTATTGGATTTAACTTGGTGTAATTCTTTACTTTTTTTTAGAGAGATTTTTTTTAGAGACTCATTCGTCATGCATAACTATATATTCAAATAAGTCTTTTATTCAATTTCATTTTATTTTGACCCCTCCCCCCTTCAATTTTGTATTTAATCATAGTTTAAATTATATATCATGAATTGATTTATCAAATAGTCCATTAGTAAAGTTTTAGATTTTTTACTAGTTATTTTAGTTTAAGAATTTAATTTATTAATTAATTATTTATTAATGCCCTAAAAATTGTAAAAACAAACATTTACTGATGTAATTATAATTACTTATATAAAAATGTATTTTTTGGTGATATAAAAATTAATATGGTATGCCTTAACGGTTAATCTAATATATTACACTTCATTTATTTTTAAGAGATTACATGGTAGTTTTACACTATCAATTAGTGGGAATTCATAAATCAGCCATGTCACACAACTAACTTAAATATATCAAAGTGACTTCGAAGAATACATGATGGTGATTGGTTGACAGTGTAAAATTATTTTACATTGTCGATGTATGTCATTTTTTTCTCTATTTTTAATATTATACTTTTAAATATAACTTTAATAATAAAGATTGTTTATCATTACCATATTTTAAATTTTCAGCTTACTATAACGACATATATATTATATTCGAACAATTTATTTTAGCCCTCCAAAACCCTTTAAACCTCGCCTCCAATACAATTTTTTAGTTCCCCGAATTCGGAGTACAATACCCAGTATAATTATCGCCTGATGATTGTCGCTGATTAAGTATTAGTGAAATCATTAGAAGATAAATATTGATAATCACATCATTTGGTTTATTTGGGTAAAATGAACTAAATGAGTAGAAAGGGGTATTATGGTTAGTTCATCCCTTAAATAGAATCCTAAAGAGTTATTTGGTTCCTCACACGCATTCTCAATTTACTCAATTCAGATTTTTAAGAGAAATAAGGAGAACACGTAAAAGTGAGAGAAGTGGAAGGGATAACAAGTTCAAGTTGTCATCGTCTCACTTTGCATTCATCAAGAGTTCACCATAATTTGAGACTCCTTTTTCATCTCCTTCTGTTTCAGCATCTCTATCAACACCAAGGTGAGTCTCATAGTTAGAGACTTTGAGATTTTAGGGTTTTCCATGAATTGGGGATAAGGGTCTGAGAATATGTAATCAAATATTCTCTAATGCATGAATCTTTGCCCTAATGAGTTAATAGACATGCATGCTATATTAGAAATGTTCTAAAACATGTGCATTGTTGGTTGCATGTGGAAATTCTGGCATTTTGGAAGAAAATTCGTACTCTTTTATTTTTCTATTTTTCTGTGTTCAGGTACTTTCCGTTAGAAATTTTTTTTACTTAGCGAACCTCCCAGTCCATAAATTGTGAGATTTATGTTTTTAGTTCGAAGGACTTGCTTCACCTTGCATAGCGAAGTCAGCTTCGCTACCAGTTCGCTTAGCAAACATGCTTGCACTGGGAGAAATCTCAACTCTGTAAGGCTTTGTTGGACCTCGCTGAAGCTTATTAGGCGAACTTCCTTGAGCCAAATTTTAAAATTCCTTCCCCTCGAGTGCAGTTCCATTCTGTAATGTGAATCTGTCGCCTCCCTTGTCCTTTGTGATAAATATGGTGTATTATGGGTTTCTAATGGCTTAATGTGATCACTTAATATGCTTCTTTTCATTTGTGTGTTTAGCTAAATGATTATGTGTATAAATGTTATGGTGTGATCACTTGATTTGATTATTTCCCGTTCGTTCTGGTTTAACGTTCATATGTGGTTGTGATGTATGCTTAAATCGAAGTATGCCTAAGCTACTATTTGGTAAATCATGTGATTATGATGGACTTAGTTCCAATAGACTACCGTTGTAATGTTCTTGTGAGGGTATTAAATGGTGTTTCCCACTTGTTGTTCACATCGGCGTTATCAGTATGTTGTACACACCTGAGCTATCATTGTGATGTGTTTGTGGGGGTCTTATAGGGCGTTTACCCACTCGTTGTTCACATTGGTGTGCTTGGTAACGTGAATGGTTGTGCTGCCGCATAGGCATGTTGTACCCCAAAATTTGCCCTCTTCATTTCGACTTTATTTTGGCTTATATTGCATTATCATATACATATGTGCATCTCAATAGACGTACTGTTATGGGATCGAGGCATTTATGTTCGACTGTTACCGCTCAGAGCTTTATGAAAGATATTCAGGTAGTGAATGAAGATTATTTATCATGACTAATCTCAATGTATTATATCATGTCTCGAGTGGTAGATGTGAGTCGGAGTTTTCGTCCGATTTGAGACAGTTCGGGTTGAAAGTTCGTCCCGACGCAGCAAGCTTCAGAATTTTCTAACTCTGAGCCAGAGTGTTATTTTGAACTGATATTTTATCACTAGGTCCATGCGGATAGTATCTTCATGTTTCGTGTTCAGGCCGGTAGCCAATTGTGCATTTAAAATAGTCAAATAATTTTGTTATTGGGTTTTCGAGTTACCGATCAACGGTATTTTTGGTATTCAGAAATTTATAACTCTGATTTGGTTTACCGTTTGAGGTGGTTCTTTCGCCATTAAATCCACCTCGATATTCTCCATAGCTTTCATGTTCAGGCTGAAGGCTAATTCTAGAGGAATGGTCTCTGAATGTGCAAAATACTAGTAAAGTTGGCTAAACCGCTATTTCAGGCACAATAAAAACTTCATAACTCAGTGGGAGTACCATATGAGCGTGATTCCGGTACCCAAAATTTCGTTTGGATGTCATTTTAACGCTGTCTGTTATTGACCAAGAGCTGATTCTACATGAAAAGTGGTGCGAATTTCTAGTTCCTGAAGAAATAATTGAGCAGAATCTAGAATCTGTCAGTTTGATTTTCAATATTCAAAAATTCATAACTCGCTTGATTTTTACCGTATCGCACCGGTTTTTGAAGCATTGGCTCAAGAATTTCATCTACTTCAACTTTGATTCAGATCTTAAAATAAATGATAGCCCGAGGATCTCCGCTATTTGTTTATTCTGCAAAAGTAGAGTTTTCGGACCGGTAAAAAGACTGGACGTCGCTCCACTGAAAAATTCATAATAAATTCCTTGTTTATCATATGGTTCTCATTTTTTGACATGATGTCAGAGATGCGGAGATTTATTTTTCTTCTGGCAAAGTTGAGACGAGATTCTAATTTTTCGGGCAGAAACTCGTGGTTTGTTTGAGTGACGAAGGTCAAATAAGCTGATATTTTGACTTAATTAATTTTTTACAGTGACGTCTCGCCGCTTAAGAGTATCGAACTCACTCAATTTTTATCCGAAAGTTTCTGTTCTTTTTAGGTGACGTCTGTGACTCAAAGACGCTTCTTTCACAGGAGGTCCTCATTCGAAAAGATTCACAGATCATAGTGTAATTTTAACTTAAGCGAAAAATAAAATGAAAATTTGAATTTCTTAACAATACTATATATTGTTTTTACCACCAAATTTCAAAGGAGGAGGCTCATTTTATATGAAATCATTTTCCCTCTCTATTGTCTTCTCTCTCTCAAGAATAAAGACTCCAACAATCTTGCACCTCCCTCCTCCTCTTTCCCTCGTCAGACCACCACCAACAACTCCTCCCTCTCTCGTCGATCCCTCTGGCGACCTCTCCCTTTACACGCTCCTCTTCATCGTCCATCTCTTCTCGGCGCGACCTCCCTCCGGCGAAAACTTCCGTTCGGGTTCCTCCTTTCATCTGGTGTAACCTCCCTCCATCTGTGCTTCTTCTTTGTGGCTCTTCCTCCAGCTCTCCTCTGTGCCGCGCCTCCGCCGCCGCACCCTTCCTCTTCTCCGGTGACGTTCTCCGTTCCAGACAACATCACCTCTCATTTTCATCTTCTTCCAATTTTCAAGAATTGCTACAAGAGGTAACACTACTGACCTCAATTAATGCTTGTTCTTGAACTTATTATTGTAGAATTGTACAATTAGGTGTTAATTGACATAATTAGGATTACATAACATAGTGTACATAATTCTAGAATTAGATTAGAGATTTAGGTTGAAATTAATTTAGGATTTTATTAGGTTCTTGAATCTAGTTTGTGAAATAGAAACTTAGTATAATTTATGTACAATAGGTGTTTGCCTTAATTCCTCATAGAAGTCTAAAATTTATTTAGGATTAGGATAACACTTAGATTTTAGTGTAGTTCTTTTTTTTGAGATAGGTTGTTAATTAAGTTTAGAATTGGATTGTATTCTTGATTTAGGGAGAATCCGGTGTAAGATTTAGTTAAACTAACATTTAGTTTAGGTACTAATTTCCTTTGATTTAGGTGTTGTAACATGGACTAATATTTAGTTTAGTTTAGGCATAATCTTTGATTTCAGGCTTTACTATATGTTTCCAATTATTTAGTGGATGGTCATTAACATTTTTGTGCATTTGAAATGCATTTTTGCATATGATCTCGAGTTACTAATTCTTGACATAAACTAATCTTTTTGTCAATTTTTGGTTGATTACTTGTTGCTTGCCATTTCAATGAATTGAGGTAATTTCTAATGGACTCAAATGCCATTGCAAAACATTTTTGAAGTAAGTTTGATTGAGTTTGATAGAAAATACCTCAATACTTGGTAAATGGTAAAGTTTGACATATTTTGTGTTTTTGCTCTAACTTTTGATCCGTATTGAGTTTTTCCGATTTGACTTAATGAAAATCGAGTTTCTTGAGTCATCCGGAATCACTTACGCGAGTACTTTTTCGATTCAGACAAATTTCGTTCCGTTTTTCTGCTACTGTAGCAGTTTCGAAAATCATGTTTCATAACGGAATTTGGCCGAACCGAGTTAATTTTTGGAACCGTTAACACGTTTCTATGTCGCCTTAATTTTTGTGGTTGATTCCGGATGCTTTTCGGTTAATGTTCAAATTTTTCGATTAAAGTTTTTGCACATTATCTTGTGTTTTATTTTTGAATCGTGATACTTTTTGTATGCTAACTTTTATTTTGATGTTAAGTAATATAATTTGGTTTTATTAATTACTTGAGAAACTTCGTGAATGTAGCGTATCAGAATACTTTTTTGATTCATAACCTTTGAATTTCACAAATTGTGAGTTGATTCTTACTTATCACACTTTTGATATAAAAATATAAACTCATGAATTTGAATTAATTTACAAGTTGTTGATCAAACACTACAAGAAAATCTGCAAGTTGTGACGGTTTTTTCAGTAGATTACGGCGGTTCTAACCGTCGTAAAATATAGGTTACGACGATTCCACAACTGTTGCAGAAACGTGTGTAGCAGGCCCTTTTGGCGACGGTTTAGAAAACTGTCGTTCCAACCGTCGTAGATAAGCATGACGGTTCTAAACCGCCTTTAAAGTAAGCTAGCAACATTTTTTCACCAACATTTTTTCACCGTCGTGAATTTTATTTGATGTTTCATTTACACTATTGATAGCGGCGGTTTAAATCGAGTTTGGAGGTTTATAACCCCCGCTAAATTAATTATTTTTTTAAAAAAAATTAAACATCTAATGTTGCATTGCTATGAATAGATCAGAATATATATATATATATATATATATATATATATATATATATATATATATATATATATATATATATATATATATATATATATATATATATATATATATATATATATATATATATATATATATATATATATATATATATTCTGATCTATTCTGATCTATTCATAGCAATGCAACATTAGATGTTTAATTTTTTTTTTAAAAATAATTAATTTAGCGGGGGTTCTAACCGTCGTAAAATATAGGTTACGACGATTCCACAACCGTTGCAGAAACGTGTGTAGCAGGCCCTTCTGGCGACGGTTTAGAAAACTGTCGTTCCAACCGTCGTAGATAAGCATGACGGTTCTAAACCGCCTTTAAAGTAAGCTAGCAACATTTTTTCACCGTCCTGAATTTTATTTGATGTTTCATTTACACTATTGATAGCGGCGGTATATATATATATATATATATATATATATATATATATATATATATATATATATATATATATATATATATATATATATATATATATATATATATATATATATATATATATATATATATATATATATATATATATATATATATATATATATATATATATATATATATATATATATATATATATATATATCAATACAAAGCAACATAGATAGATATTAAATAAATTACACTATATAACCACATCACAAAACAACTCATACTCAAACAAATTTCTTTCCTATATTCATACAGTTTAATTTACAATATATAACCACATCGTAAAACAACTCAAATTGAATCAAGTACTCAACATATGCAGAACTTTGATCATACAGGAATCTAATAGCAATGTCACAAAAACTAATGGAATGGAATTACAATGAGCTTCTAATATAGCAGACTCTAAAACTTATTCATATCCATAAATTGCTGCATACTTCTCATAGTCATTTAAGGGACCTAGAGGAAGAAATCCCTCAAATACGTCACGGCCAAGTCATACTTTTGATGCAAAGAATGGGAGTTTAGTCACCTATAACAAAAGACTTTGTTAGTCCTTTTGAAAAATACTTATTCGAGCTTCGACTTTGAGTAGAAAACCCAACAACACACAATACTACATTCAATTAAAATTGTGATAGGGAAGAGCATCTCAGATTATCTTAATTTAAAGCAGATTTTTAATTGCTACTTGTGAATCAACATATGCACATGAATGATTCCGACCTCTCCTTTCAATGTCGGAAGACATGCATCTGCAAATTTAACAGTAGTTTATGCCTACAATTTACAATAAAGATGGTTCATATAACTGTAATCAAGACCAGATCCATATTTCCAAACCTGCTATACTATACTCACATGGAAAAAAATCAGGCAGATCATAGTCATATATCTAATTATCAGTATAATAGAAACTGTGCTGGTCAGAGAACGCTATGTTCTTCGATAATCAGTATAATTCAAACTCAAGTAGATAAAATTTGAATAAAGACCACTTCACTTTAAAATCTGAATAGAAACAATGGTGGTCAGAGAATACTATGTTTTCAAATGCAATGTTTGCATGGTATATACTGCTTTAAATTGATAATCACATCCTAACACTTTTCATAAAAAATATAACTTCACATCTTTTCTGTACCAGAAGTCTCAATTTTGGCATTCATAATAACTTAAGTTACCAATAATAATTTAAAATCAAATGATTGATTTTGAACTAAAATTTCAGCAGTAAACTTGAATGTTAGGTATCAATTGCCAAAATTTTCGATGAAAGTACAAAGTAATCAATATAGCTGGTTTAGAAACTAGAAGTTAAAAAGGACACATGAAACTAGCAGCATCTTCTGAAAACAAAACTATAATTATCAACATGAAAAAAAAAGCATCCACAAAAAAAGTATATCTAAAACATATAATGGATGTACATAGGTTTTCTTGACAAACATGAATGTAGAAGGCCTTATACCAAGCAAGTAAGAAGTACTTAAATATTGAATAATGAGAATCGTCACCTTAAATAATGAGAAGAGTAGTATTGCCGCCAATAGAAGGTCGACTGCCTGAAACCTCTAAACATCGGAGTATTAATGAAAACATGACTATCAATAAAAAGTATAGATATTTTATTGAAAAAGAAAAAGAAAATATGAAAAACATTATGAGAAATGTATCCATCTTGAAAACACGCCTGAATGGTGGATGTTCCAAGAAGTATTATTGTCAAGCAAAAAACAACCACACCAGCAATACCATAGGAAAGTACACCATTTTGTAACTTCAATAAGAAGTGGAAGCAAACTATTCAATTATTTGCATTCGATCTAGTCCAATATGAAGTACCAATAATAACTTATTAAAATAACATAAAAGTTTAAACTGCTCAAAGTTTACCGTTGACAATAAGGTTTATGCATTATCTGATACAGTGTTGGAACTTTGAAGTATTTGAATATTAGAACAAAAACAAAGAGATTATCCACTGAGAGACTTTGCTCCAATGTGCATCTATAAAAGTGAAGAAGATATGAGCATCCAAGTTAGTTAAAGTTAGTAAACAAATTAATTATGGCTTGAGTTTTGTTTTCAGTCTTGCATCCACTAAAATTAAAAACATATTTAATTAATTAATTAATTAATTAATTAATTAATTAATTAATTAGTGATAAGAAAACACTAAGAATTGAAAACGGAAACCAAACCCGTCTTGAGTTGAGAAAGAAGAATTAAAAACAAATGAAAGATCCCCTTCTTTCACATTCATAACCCAATAGATTATGAAAACTTAAGTGGTCATGGAATAAAGGAATTAGAAACTTAGCATAATATCTAGAACATGACAATATCGTTAGAGTAATTTATGTAAAAAAATCAAATCTCTCATGTTAATATTGAACATAAAACTTCTCATTGGATCAATATCAACCACAACAAAGTGAAATGTATGCATAAAGACATAGAAACCTACACTTCGGTGTCGACACGACAAATCGATGCAAGAGTGTCAAGGAGAATTAGCGGCAAAGTGGTTTGCAAGGGTTCGAAGGTGGTGTGCAGAGAATCGAAAAGTATTGTAATAAAATGTCTCACATAGATTACCCATAGTATATAATTATTTATCCCAACATAGGCTACCAAGTCTAACTTATATGTAGAATTGGAAATGACTTACCTCTTACACACTGATAGAAAACCTCATAGTAGAAACTTGGTACTGGTTATGCTTTAATGACCAAGTTCTTTCTCAACTTATTAATGGATGCATCTTCCTCTTCCTATACAAATTATAGTGACACAAAGAATTTAGTTATTTAATATCTTAACATGTAAAAGGTCTTGGAACTAGATGAATGACATGTATCGTTCTGTGAAACTTAGATGAACAATTCAAAATTCAAGTCACCGGAAATTTTTACAACATTAGCAACAAAAAGAGAGAAGTTTTATGCCTAAAATCACAATGTTAAGCATATTTTTATCATATATCATATAGTTTTTGATGAAAATATAAAAGTTTCATTGTACACATTACGAGATTGATGAATGATACTTAACCTTACACAATTTACTTTATAATGTTTTAAGGAAAATTGTCCTTACCATGATCAGTTTTATTTTGTTCTTAGAAAGACTGGCCAATCTAAGTGTTGCAAATGTGTTAGCTCCAAACCATACATGAACACATAGAAAAATTATAAAGAAGGAAAGTTAAAATAGAAAACTTCTATTTGCAATTTGCAAACAGTTTGGTGCCAATTATTTAATAATTCATGCTTTAAGTTTTTACATGAATTACTTGTTTCAAAAAGAGTACAAAATTTATATTTCAAGATTAACATGAGTTCTTTCAAGCAAAATGTCCTACATGTTAACTCCATCTACTTACTTGAGCTTCATCTTATGGATGCTTCTTTGGTTGAGCTCTTTTATGCTCCTCAGCTTTCATAAGCATTCATGTTTTCTCATATGCTCATCAATTTTAGGGGGAATCGGGCTCAAACATGTGTTGTAAATATATAATTTAATTAGAAACAAAGAAACATGCAAGGAAAATAAGTATGTATATACAACAAAATCACAGTCATAACAAAATCTATATTAATTTAGACCAAACGTTACTGCAATAAAATTTAGAATTCTAAAAGTGTAAAAAGAATACTCATGTCATATCTTTGTCTTACAGTTTGTGGTATCTCTTTTTGTGATATCTCTGCCCTCCTTTTTTTTCAATTGTTTATTTTAATTATTTGAGTTTCTTAAATTAAAACAATTGGAAATAAATCCAATTATTCTGACTTAAAAAAGAAATAATTAATAAACGTCCGGCGTTCCGAATTAAACATAACAATGCACAGTCAAACAACAAATGTCCATATGTCCTCTTTTCACTGATTTAATCAAACACTGCAAACTCAATCCAAATGTTTCAGTCCAAATCTCAGAGTAAACTGAAAAGAACTGTAAAATTAATTCTTTCTGAGAATGCGCGCACAAAAACCCTGATTCTTGATTAAATGTCAAAGAAGCGTCTGCCTGATCAAAACCTGAGCCAACTCAACCAAACCCTAAGCAAACTGTTTGAACTACTTAAAATCAATGAAAACCCTAATTTTGTCTGACTGATAAGAAAAGTCTGTTTGACTGATTCTTACGCCAATCTGAAAAATCAGGAAAAGCCCGAAGCTGTGATTTCTTGTGAAAAAAATACGAGGGCAAATTTTGGGGTACAACAGGGTTGAATAAGTGACTCTTTTCGTTTTCAAAACAAAGCTCAAACAATAATGGAAGAACACAGTTATTTTTATCCTGGTTCGTTTGAACTCAAACTACTTCATTCCATCCGCCAAGGTGATTTCGCCTTTCTCAACAAGGACTTAATCCACTATAATCAACTGATTACAATCACACAACTACTGTTGTGACTAACAATGCACAAGTAAACTTACAAGTGACTAACACCACTAAGACTTAAATCTAGTCCTAGTCTGCTTGAGAAATCTGACCAAACTTGGTCTCTCAAGGAACAAATACAGGAGTTTAATCTTTACAGATAATGAAATAGAGTTTGCTTCTAATCAAGCTATATCACAACTGTGATTTTTTACTTAGAATATAATGCACAAATTGTATGAACAATGAGTTTGTGAGCTTTTGGATCTTTCACGTAGTTTCTTGCTTCTTTTGAAAATTTGATTGGTTTACTTGGTTCACTTAGTTGTTGGCTTGCAATAAATGTCCTTCTATTTATAGTAGGAACAATAGGACTGTTGCTGCCTTCAGAAAAGATGGAGAGCATTAAATGCTTTACGTGTATCCTTGCAATATTCCATTTTCCAAGAAACTAGTTGTAGGTATTTGAGTGCTTTCAGCCGTCTTTGCATTAATGAGCAAACATCAGAATGTAAGAACATGTTTTCCTTTGCTTTGACAAGATAAGTTGTTCTAAACGTTATTTCAGAATTTTCTCCAATGTCTTTAAGTCAGAACATGCTTCACTCATCTTCTAGGCAGTGCGTTGCTTGCTAAGAACTTTGAACAGCACTTGTTTTCAAGTTATCTTCTGAGCAAGGAGCCTGCTAAAAGTTAGAAGATATATTTAACAAATAAAGTGTCTTACCAGAGTCAGCAGATGCGCTTGAATAAAAGGTTCTTTTATCAAAGAACGTCTTCATAATTTTTGCTTAGCACTTCAGAATGTTTTCTGTCAGAACATTAACTGAGACATTCAAAACACATTCATCAGAGCATAAATTATCTTAAATATAATTTAGTTATTGTTGTACCCCAAAATTTGCCCTCCCATATTCCTCAAAGTTTGGCAAGATCAATCTCCAGATGATTCAAAATCTCTCAAGGGGTTGCACAGTCCAATTGCCTCCTAACACAGTCAAAATTAGGGTTTTGGTTCTTGCAAAGAAATTGAGGTTTTCAAGGGTCCAATCAAGTCCCACATGCCTATATACATTGTCAAGCATCCATATGTCAAGTTTCAAGACTCACAGCATCAAATTGCACAGTCAAAAATCCTAATTGCTTCACAGTCAACTGCAGGGGCAAAATGGTCATTTGACAGTCAAAAGTCAAAAATTTTGGTCAACATCTTATTTTGAAGCCACAATCATCATTTTATCAATTCTTGATCATGATTTCACAAGCATGGCTCAAAAAGTCTCAAGATGCAAAAGTTTATATTTTTGGACAGCTGAAAAGTCAACTGCAAATTGACCAAGGCATAACTTCCTCATGGTTTATCAGAAAAATCCCATCCAAAGCTCATTTTGAAGAGGATGACATTTACTAGAACTCATCTTCACACTCCAAGTCCAAGAAATTCTCTCACAAAAAGTTATCAATTTCAACATTATAGGTCATTTTCAAAAGTCAACAAAAAGGTACTTTAAGTCAAGGACCATAACTTGAGATTGGTAAATCAAAATGACATGGGACCAAATACATTGGTTAGAGGACTTAAAGACCTTTCCAAAATGTCCAAGAACATGATCATAGCTTCAAAATTGAGCAAGATATGCATTGGAGAAGTTGGGAAATTTTTGGGAATTTTGAAAAGTCAACTTTGCCTAAAACACCTCAAATTTGCTAATGGGCCTCAAATTCTTCCTTGAATCATTACCCAAAGCCTATGCACGACCCATTGAGCTCAAAGGGATTTATTTTCTTATTTTTAATTAATTAATTAAATTTTTATTCTTATTAATTCATTTAATTAGATTTAATTATGAGAAAATATCAAATAATGCTTTTTCAAATCTTTTTGTGCAGCAAATCATACTAGGGCAAGCTGGCAAGTCGTTTCACATTCAAAAAGGGAAGATTTTCCATGATTGGCAAGGGTTTCAATGGCAAAAGATTGAAATTTACATAATTGAAAATCAAATATTCAAAACATCAATTCATGGACTTATGGGCTTGTTTTTTGACCTAGAATCGTTCACTTACATATGCACAAGGAAACCTAATTGAGACATACACGAAAAGCTGCTCACAAATTGATAACCAAATTGCAAAATTTCAACAAAAAGCTTGAAACTGATTTCATATTTGCAGGGCAATTCAAAGCTTAAAACCTTTTCCATTGCATTACTGACATTGCTAGGAGTCTATTGCAATCAAGAACAAGCCTCCATACTCCAAGAAACGGTAGAACTGAGTCACGTTTGTCACAAACATTTCCATAATCGATTTCTAATTTCTATGCATCATTCATGTGTTTTGATTATTGACTTATGCTATTAATGATCTTCTGAAGCTTTTGGTAACGTTTAATTGTTCTAAAGATGCTTGTATCAAAATCCACCATTGATGAAACCTAGGGTTTCAGAAGCTTCAAAATAGGGCTTTCCATATACTGTAAAATTAGACCATCAAACATACATGGACAAATTCGTTGCAAGAAACCTGATTCAACGAAACCCTCGCGCTCAATTTATTTAACTTGTAGGCGTATTCGCTATTATCCACTGTTTCACTTAGTGGGGGTTTAAAACCCCCGCTACTTGTTTTCTATTTGCAGGAAAAAGTTGAAGAAGAAGCTGAGGTGTCCAGGCATGATAGGAGCATTCAAATCTGGCGCGTAATTTTTTGTCTCAAACCACTAACCATTGTTTTTTGTATATTATATTTTATATTCATTATGTATACAAACGCGCACAACAGCTCAATTGGCAAGGGACACGCTTGGTAAACGCTAGGACCTGGGTTCGATTCCCAGGTCCCCCATATAATTCATAATATTTTTCCTAACACAATCTTGTGCAGCGATCATTCAAAGGGCCACCATACGTCCTAACGCCTAAGCTTGCCAAGTGTCCTTGATGCTCCATCCAATGGCCAGATGATGCCGTCCATAGTGAGTCCTAGTCAAACAGCACGCAGGTGATTGAGAAAGTCAACGTGGCTTAGAGTTCTATTGGGCCTGAATTACTTCGAGCTTACCTCCATTTGGGCCAGACACCCCCCCCCCCCCCCTTGTTTGTATATTTAATTTCCTTTTCTTTTCTTTTTAATTCTTTTTATTGCTTTAATTATTTTTTTTAATTCACCTAAAATAATTTTCATAATAAAAACAGAAAAATCAAAAAATACAAAAATATGTTTAATTGTTTATTAATTTAACCTATGTTTTTTTGTAAAAAAAATGTTAATAATTAATTTAGTTAATTTAGGTTTTAAACTTTAATCTTTTTCTTAATAAATAAAAAATATCTAGAATTAGGTTTTTTTGACATTTTATCTTTTTTCTTAATTAATTTTTCCTCATTATTTATTATTATTATTAATTATTATTTTTGTAAATAAATATGTAAATAATTAATTAACTAGTAAATTAGTTTAACTTTAATATTTTCTTAAATAATTAAAATAATTTAGAATTAGGGTTTCTCTTGATTTTAATTTTTCTTATTTTCACTAAATACAAAAACATAAAAAAACAACTTCTTTTCTTTAATTAAATATTAATTAGCTCTAATTTAATTTAAATTCAAGCAAAGGGTCAAAACCCTCGGACGTCCAATTTAATTCTGTCGCACTTTATTTTCTTTTAAATATTATGTAACTGCTCAAGGATTGTAATAGTAATTAGGTATTTTATTTACTTTCCGCATCTTTTATCAAAACGGGTCTTTGTACTTTGGCGATGTATAGACCCGCGCCTTGTAATAGCGTAGCCTTTATTTTCCTGTATTTTACTTTTCGCACTCTTAAATTCTAAATTGCATGAAAGAATGTATGGTTAATTAAAAACAAGCGTAGCTCACAATGCCCTGATCAAAGATAAGACATAAACTGAAAACAACACACAAATACACACACCACTTCTAGGGTACGCCTCACCTGTTGCCTTCGAAACGTGGTCGTCAAGTATAAGACGTTTTAGTAAGTCCTTATGTCCATGATCCAGTTGCCTCGAAACAGTTGCCTCGAAACAGTTGCCTCGGAATAGTTGCCTCGAAACGGTTGCCTCGGATTAAAAAAGGATCAAGGACATAAGGGTAGCTTCTAAGGTGTCCTGTTGTTGCTTCGGTGACCACACTGTCCCTACAATCGAATTGACCCGAACACCTCCAACGGTGGTGCTACCTACCTCTCAATGGTGGGATAGCATTACCTTAAGGACATTTACACAGCCTAATTCCTTAGGGTAGGTAGATGACTCATAGATACTTGCTCTCTTCAAAAAAAACAAATCAAAACTCTTTTCACACAGACACTTTCAAAAAGCTTTCAAAACAATTTCTTAAACACTCTTGAGGACTGATACAAGAGTTATTCAGAAATCTTTTAAAGAAACTTTTTCAACCCCACTCACATTTTGAAAAGCAAACATTTTGAAAACATAAGAGCAAGTATCTAAGAGCCCATGGATAACCATGGATAGAAAGGGTGCTAACACCTTCCCTTTCTATAAATCTACCTCCCGAACCGAGAAACTATCTCATAAGGAATTTTGCTGTGCTTTTGTCTTGTCCATGTTGGAGAAAATAAAAGACGGTGGTGACTCTTGCTTCCGCGACATTTCGCGAAACCAGCTTTAAATAGTCAGTTCTAAATCTACTGATCACAGAACTGGCGACTCTGCTGGGGATATTATAAAAGTGAGGGGTACCTTAGGACTAAGATCACTTGTGTTTTCAATTGTTTGAATTGTTTGCTTTATTATTGTGGGTACTGTCTTGGGAGTTCTATAGATCCTAACCCGGATCTGGGGGATACCTTCTTAGAAAGTAGCAACAAGACTGTGAGGGAACTGTGCGGGGTATACCGACATGGTTGAAGCAGTCTGCTACGTTGATGTGGCACTTTGGTGAGTACCGGTAACCCTTGAGTCAAGTCAAGGAGAGTACGGGGCCGCCGCGTGGTGTCGTGAAGCATCAACTGACCTTAGGAATCTTAATTGAACCATCTTGGCCTCTTTACGGTAGTGAGATAACTGACTTTGGTGCAGTCCGAGGTTGGTTGATACTCGATACTACACTCAGTTGAGGGTTGTTTTCTTGGAATATTTCGGTCGCCAGTTCAGTGGCTAAATCGAAACGATGAACACAGAAAGCAATCCAATGATATTGAGACCCTTAGAATCCGGTTACTTCTGATAGGACGGGTTTTGAGCCCACCAACTTCAAGAGGGTAGTACCTAGACCCCATGCTGGCCTAAACTATAAGGGCTCTTTTGTGTGACTTGTGTGCCTTCAAACTTGACCACTTGCATGCTTGTTATCTGACACTTTAGTTTCTTGCAGGTTTTGTTCATAGTCCCTAATCTGGACTCATAACAGGGTTACTTACATTACCCCATGCATAGAATAACATCATACCATTGCATGCATCCTGCATAAAGACTAACCCGTTTCAAGGATCTCAAGGGCTTGTGATGCAGGTCATGATGAACCAACTGTCCAGCAAGGGGCAAAGAGGATTTATTTTCCTCTAGCCAAGGTTGTCAGGGGCTATGACCCACTCGATATGGTGAGCCTTGACCCTTGAAGAAGGACTCTCAGCAACATGAAGTTCCTTCAATCAAGCTACAAAATTCTAACAATTTTCTTGTTTACCCCGCGATATCCTTGAAAACATTGCATACATATCATACACATCATTGTATAACAGGTACCCTTGTTACAGGTCACTTACCTTCTTCGCTGTTTATTTCAGCAATGGCTTCCCAACAAGATAACCAGGGTCTTCATGCTCAAGAGACTCAGTTCAGGGAGATCTTCTTAAGCCTATCCAAGGGGCAAGAAGAGTTAAGGACACTCCTCATGGGGAATTTGGCCAAGAAAAGTCCCAAAGATGACCAGGACGAACGACTGAAACGTCTGCAAGCTGAGGTAGATAACATGAGAACCCAGATGCTGGGGCAAATGGCTCTCATCCAAGGCTTAGCTCGGGAGCAAGAAGAGTTAAGGACCATGATCAGTCAGCTTCGTCAAGACATGAAGCAACCAGCCCAAGTCAGAGACCAGGTCATTAATCAGCTTCCAAGAGGACAAGAGTCTGGTATGGTGAAGAATAGACCTCTCCAAATTGCTACCACTTCACAGGTCTAACCACAACCCCGCCCAGAGCAACAGGTTGATCAGAGTAAGCCAAGCAGGACCAGGAGGCAATTCACCCAGCTCAACGTGTCATTGTTTCAAGCTTTACAACACCTGTTGAGGTTGAATCTGATTACACTAAGAGCTCCTCCCCGGAATCCCAACATCTCTGCTCCTAGCTATCATCCCAACAAAAGATATGCATACCACTCTGATAGTCCTGGACATGACACTGCCGACTGCTGGGCCCTGAAGAACAAAGTCCAGGACCTGATTAATGAAGGAGCAGTGGATTTCACCCAAGTGGGTCAGGCTGAGTGCTTCTACCATCCCTACAGGATTCACCATTTGAAGTAACAAGTCCTGAAATAAGAAGACTTTTGTCCATTAGAATTTTCAAGTTGTAATTTTCTTTTGATTGTTCAAACAATTATCATGTCAAACGCTGTTATTTCATTAATGCATCGCATATGTCTGTTTTGGATCAATATATTCGCATTCGCTATATTCAAACTGCTTTAATTTTTTGATGTCGACTCTCAATTAAAAAACTCTAAGCCTCTTGAGGGAGGATGACGAAAACGATACCACGATCTTTATAGTATGCTTTTGAACAGACCCCGCTGATGAGGTACAGGCATTGTTTCAATTCCTAAACACTGGAGTTATAAGGAAGATAATCCCTCGTCAACCCCCTTTGAGCCAAAGAAGTAGGAGTTTTTCTTTTCAAAAATTAAAACCCTTAATCATAACCTGGGGCAGGGTAGTTCTCTCAGTTGATCCAAGTGCACAACGAATGGCACCAAAGGAAGTCTTTCCAAAACAAAAGACAGTGATGGTTCTGAATAATCATAAAGACAGGAAGTCATTACCAAAAAAAAACTAAAGCCCATTAAGTCAAAACCTATGAAGGAGACTTACAAAACTGGGGCATCCCGCTGACTGTAATCACAAAAGAAACAGTTCAGGCAAAAGACAGGGATAATAAAATCAAAAAAGAAAGAGGTCCTACAGACTCTCAACAAAATGACTGCCTATTCAAAATAAACTGTCAATATCCGAACCATCACCGGAACATCAGAGCAAAGACTCAAACAAGGTCCAACGCACGATCAACTGAGTTTAGGATTGAAGAACATCACGAAGAGCGGGTGGGTACAAATAAAATTTGAGCCTTTATCCTTTGTTTCTTAAACCGTGAACCAGGCCACGATATAACCCTTAAAAGTCCTAGCTGAAGCATGGGTTAGTTCGAAAGCATACTGTTACGAAAGGTATCCTGACTCCTTAAGGCTTGCGGTAAAATAACGAGTTGACATCACAGTTTACAAAAAATTCACTTGTTTTTATGAAAAAAACTGCATTTTCAAAAACTTAAAGACAGACATAAGCTTTGCATTTTTAACATAACTTTGTTTGCATACGACTATCTGTTTGAACAGTAGAGAAATTCGCACGAAGAATATCTAGTGAACAAAAGCACTTCCAATCAAGGGGCAGACGTGATCAGTTTCCATCATCTGGGGCAGTTAAGTCAAGATTCCGAGAATCTCTCAAATTCCTAATAACCAGGGGCAAATCTCCACCTGAGTCACTTGGGGCATTAGACATGAATTCCAGCAACGAAACTTGCACGATCAACCAAACATCTTCTGGTCACATGGCAACACAACAACAGGGGGCAACTCCCTACATTCTGAGAGTGTGAACATAGTCGAAAAAATACTATGCAAAGACCCGCTAGGTTGACACACTTAGGAAAAAATAAGGGCTTCCCGGCGAACCAAAAGGGTTCGGGCAAAATAAGGGATGAAATGAAAAAATTTGTACACCCGGCAAGTCGAAAACCTGAAAAGCCGGCTTGGGCAAAAATGGGTATCCCGGTGGACTGAAAACTCGAAAGGGCGGTCCAGGAAAAAGTTAGGGATCACAGCGTATGACTATGTCCCGTCACTTGCCTACCAGAAGAAGATTTGTCAAATCGGTTGTCATCAAGCGCCTTCACAGGTACCTTCTCCCACAGAAGCTGGGGCAATAACATTGTCCGAGCTGTGCAAGCTGCTCTGTCCTCCAAGTACAAGATAGATTCAGTGGAAGAGTATGACCAAGATACCTCCACTCCCCAGAGTAAGACAGATTCAGTAACACTCCTAAAGTAGTTGGTCTCCCATCAGCCCTACAAGGCACAGTATTCTCCAGCAAGTCAGCAATACTCTCCCCGAGCAGAGTTAGCCTACAGTCAGCCTTAAGGAAGTTGGATTATTCCCCATAAAATCTCAACATTCCCCAGCGGAGTACACAAGCGTTCCTAACAAGCATCCCCGGCAATCTTGATCTCAGATTGTTCCCCGGCGGTATACCGGACGTCTAGTGGAGCCACTTCCCCAGTACATTCTCGAAAGCCTCCCCAGGAAAGTTGAATGAATCTCCCCAGTAGGAAGCTTATCCCCAGTAGATTCTGGAAGCTTACCACCTGCAGAGTACGAACGCTCCCCCGGCTTTATTCAAAGGTTATTTCCCCACCAGGATATAACTGGGTTATCCTCAGCCAATTGCCACGGAAAGATCGTCCCCGGCGAAGTCTTCCTATCCCCAGCGGAGTTCATCAAATCTTCCAACAATGCTCAACAATGGTATCCCCAGCGGAGTTATCATCAACATCTCAGCAAGATACCTCTCTTTCCCCACCGAGTTCACTCCCCGCAGAGTAATCTATTCGCCAAGTTTATTCCCCAACGGAGTCATCTTCTCCTACCGGTATTCTTGCAACTATCATCCCCAGCGGAAACGAAGCTCTACTCTTCTACATCAGCCCAGGATTCAACTTCCCGGCACCCATCAAGGATTTATTTTCCTAGACGAAAATACGTTCACAAACATCACATCTTCATACATTATAGCATGCACATACGCATCATGAACATACAATATCATTTATATCAAGAACATCACGCATGTCATACATCATAACATCGCATACAACTAACGTTTTGTCTTTTCAGGACAAAGGTCAATACAAAGATGATTACTATCAACTGTCGTGATTCCAGATCCGATTCCTGTATCTTGCCAGGGTGTATCTGTTGACGACTAATTCCAGATTCGATTCCTGTATCCTGCTAGGGCACGTCTGAAGAGTTCGAAGATCCGATTCCTGTATCTTGCCAGGGTGTATCTGTTGACGACTATATTCCAGACTCGATTCCTGTATCTTGCCAGGGCACGTCTAAAGAGTTTGAAGATCCGATTCTTGTATCTTGCCAGGGTGTATCTGTTGATGACTATATTCCAGACTCGATTCCTGTATCCTGCCAGGGCACGTCTGAAGAGTTTGAAGATCCGACTCCTGTATCTTGCCAGGGTGTATCTGTTGACGACTATATTCCAGACTCGATTCCTGTATCCTGCCAGGGCACGTCTGAAGAGTTCGAAGATCCGATTCCTGTATCTTTCCAGGGTGTATCTGTTGACGACTATATTCCAGACTCGATTCCTGTATCTTGCCAGGGCACGTCTGAAGAGTTCGAAGATCCGATTCCTGTATCTTGCCAGGGTGTATCTGTTGACGACTATATTCCAGACTCGATTCCTGTATCTTTCCAGGGCACGTCTGAAGAGTTTGAAGATCAGATTCCTGTATCTTGCCAGGGTGTATCTGTTGACGACTATATTCCAGACTCGATTCATGTATCTTGCCAGGGCACGTCTGAAGAGTTCGAAGATCCGATTCCTGTATCTTGCCAGGGTGTATCTGTTGACGACTAATTCCAGACTCGATTTCTGTATCTTGCCAGGGAACGTCTGAAGAGTTTGAAGATCCGATTCCTGTATCTTGCCAGGGTGTATCTGTTGACGACTATATTCCAGACTCGATTCCTATATCTTGCCAGGGCATGTCTGAAGAGTTCGAAGATCCGATTCCTGTATCTTGCCAGGGTGTATCTGTTGACGACTAATTCCAGACTCGATTCCTGTATCCTGCCAGGGCACGTCTGAAGAGTTTGAAGATCTGATTCCTGTATCCTGCCAGGGTGTATCTGTTGACGACTATTTTCCAGATTCGATTCCTGCATCCAGCCAGGGCACATCTACATGAAGAATTTGAAGATCAACTCCTGTAACAGGCCAGGTAATTATTTTTCTTTTCTCAGGTACGCAAGTTCTCGCTAAGGAATCTCTTACGCGATCGACACCTAGATGGCATCTGTAAGCCCATCCACATACCGACAGTCTCCAAATGGCGTCTATAAGCCCATTCCCGACCAAATTCTGTCACATGGCATCTATAAGCCCATCCTCCTATCCATCAGTATCCAAATGGCATTCGTAAGCCCATTCCCGCTATCACACTGCTGATACTCCACTATGTGAGTGCAAATTTCTGGGCACTCTAGTGTTCAATCATCTTCCACCTTCGGATCACGAAAGGCACGCCAGCCAATCTACATCCTCAGGTCTAAGAAGATTGAATAGGGGCAACTGTTGTACCCCAAAATTTTCCCTCCCATATTCCTCAAAGTTTGGCAAGATCAATCTCCAGATGATTCAAAATCTCTCAAGGGGTTGCACAGTCCAATTGCCTCCTAACACAGTCAAAATTAGGGTTTTGGTTCTTGCAAAGAAATTGAGGTTTTAAAGGGTCCAATCAAGTCCCACATGCCTATATACATTGTCAAGCATCCATATGTCAAGTTTCAAGACTAACAGCATCAAATTGCACAGTCAAAAACCCTAATTGCTTCACAGTCAACTGCAGGGGCAAAATGGTCATTTGACCGTCAAAAGTCAAAAATTTTGGTCAACATCTTATTTTGAAGCCACAATCATCATCTAATTAATTCTTGATCATGATTTCACAAGCATGGCTCAAAAAGTCTCAAGATGCAAAAGTTTCTATTTTTGGACAGTTGAAAAGTCAACTGCAAATTGACCAAGGCATAACTTCCTCATGGTTTATCATAAAAATCCCATTCAAAGCTCATTTTGAAGAGGATGGCATTTCCTACAACTAATCTTCACACTCCAAGTCCAAGAAATGCTCTCACAAAAAGTTATCAATTTCAATATTATAGGTCATTTTCAAAAGTCAACAAAAAGGTACTTTAAGTCAAGGACCATAACTTGAGATTGGTAAATCAAAATGACATGGGACCAAAGACATTGGTTAGAGGACTTCAAGACCTTTCCAAAATGTCCAAGAACATGATCATAGCTTCAAAATTAAGCAAGATATCCATTGGAGAAGTTGGGAAATTTTTGGGAATTTTGAAAAGTCAACTTTGCCTAAAACACCTCAAATTTGCTAATGGGCCTCAAATTCTTCCTTGAATCATTACCCAAAGCCTATGCACGACCCATTGAGCTCAAAGGGATTTAATTTCTTATTTTTAATTAATTAATTGAATTTTTATTCTTATTAATTCATTTAATTAGATTTAATTATGAGAAAATATCAAATAATGCTTTTTCAAATCTTTTTGTGCAGCAAATCATACTAGGGCAAGCTGGCAAGTCGTTTCACATTCAAAAAGGGAAGATTTTCCATGATTGGCAAGGGTTTCAATGGCAAAAGATTGAAATTTACATAATTGAAAATTAAATATTCAAAACATCAATTCATGGACTTATGGGCTTGTTTTTTGACCTAGAATCGTTCACTTACATATGCACAAGGAAACCTAATTGAGACATACACGAAAAGCTGCTCACAAATTGATAACCAAATTGCAAAATTTCAACAAAAAGCTTGAAACTGATTTCATATTTGCAGGGCGATTCAAGGCTTAAAACCTTTTCCATTGCATTACTGACATTGCTAGGAGTCTATTGCAATCAAGAACAAGCCTCCATACTCCAAGAAACGGTAGAACTGAGTCACGTTTGTCACAAACATTTCCATAATCAATTTCTAATTTCTATGCATCATTCATGTGTTTTGATTATTGACTTATGCTATTAATGATCTTCTGAAGCTTTTGGTAATGTTTAATTGTTCTAAAGATGCTTGTATCAAAATCCACCATTGATGAAACCTAGGGTTTCAGAAGCTTCAAAATAGGGCTTTCCATATACTGTAAAATTAGACCATTAAACATACATGGACGAATTCGTTGCAAGAAACCTTATTCAACGAAACCCTCGCGCTCAATTTATTTAACCTGTAGGCGTATTCGTTATTATCCATTGTTTCACTTAGTGGGGGTTTAAAACCCCCGCTACTTGTTTTCTATTTGCAGGAAAGAGATGAAGAAGAAGCTGAGGTGTCCAGGCATGATAGGAGCATTCAAATCTGGCGCGTAACTTTTTGTCTCATACCACTAACCATTGTTTTTTGTATATTATATTTTCTATTCATTATGTATACAAACGCGCACAACAGCTCAATTGGCAAGGGACACGCTTGGTAAACGCTAGGACCTGGGTTCGATTCCCAGGTCCCCCATATAATTCATAATATTTTTCCTAACACAATCTTGTGCAGTGATCATTCAAAGGGCCACCATACGTCCTAACGCCTAAGCTTGCCAAGTGTCCCTGATGCTCCATCCAATGGCTAGATGATGTCGTCCATAGTGAGTCTCAGTCAAACAGCACGCAGGTGATTGAGAAAGTCAACGTGGCTTAGAGTTCTATTGGGCCTGAATTACTTCGAGCTTACCTCCATTTGGGCCAGACACCCCCCCTTGTTTGTATATTTAATTTCCTTTTCTTTTCTTTTTAATTCTTTTTATTGCTTTAATTATTTTTTTTAATTCACCTAAAATAATTTTCATAATAAAAACAGAAAAATCAAAAAATACAAAAATATGTTTAATTGTTTATTAATTTAATCTATGTTTTTTTGTAAAAAAAATGTTAATAATTAATTTAGTTAATTTAGGTTTTAAACTTTAATCTTTTTCTTAATAAATAAAAAATATCTAGAATTAGGTTTTTTTGACATTTTATCTTTTTTCTTAATTAATTTTTCCTCATTATTTATTATTATTATTAATTATTATTTTTGTAAATAAATATGTAAATAATTAATTAACTAGTAAATTAGTTTAACTTTAATATTTTCTTAAATAATTAAAATAATTTAGAATTAGGGTTTCTCTTGATTTTAATTTTTCTTATTTTCACTAAATACAAAAACATAAAAAAAATAACTTCTTTTCTTTAATTAAATATTAATTAGCTCTAATTTAATTTAAATTCAAGCAAAGGGTCAAAACCCTCGGACGTTCAATTTAATTCTGTCGCACTTTATTTTCTTTTAAATATTATGTAACTGCTCAAGGATTGTAATAGTAATTAGGTATTTTATTTACTTTCCGCATCTTTTATCAAAACGGGTCTTTGTACTTTGGCGATGTATAGACCCGCGCCTTGTAATAGCGTAGCCTTTATTTTCCTGTATTTTACTTTCCGCACTCTTAAATTCTAAATTGCATGAAAGAATGTATGGTTAATTAAAAACAAGCGTAGCTCACAATGCCCTGATCAAAGATAAGACATAAACTGAAAACAACACACAAATATACACACCACTTCTAGGGTACGCCTCACCTGTTGCCTTCGAAACGTGGTCGTCAAGTATAGGACGTTTTAGTAAGTCCTTATGTCCATGATCCAGTTGCCTCGAAATAGTTGCCTCGAAACAGTTGCCTCAGAATAGTTGCCTCGAAACGGTTGCCTCGGATTAAAAAAGGATCAAGGACATAAGGGTAGCTTCTAAGGTGTCCTGTTGTTGCTTCGGTGACCACATTGTCCCTACAATCGAATTGACCCGAACACCTCCAACGGTGGTGCTACCTACCTCTCAATGGTGGGATAGCATTACCTTAAGGACATTTACACAGCCTAATTCCTTAGGGTAGGTAGATGACTCATAGATACGTGCTCTCTTAAAAAAAAACAAATCAAAACTCTTTTCACACAGACACTTTCAAAAAGCTTTCAAAACAATTTTTCAAACACTCTTGAGGACTGATACAAGAGTTATTCATAAATCTTTCAAAGAAACTTTTTCAACCCCACTCACATTTTGAAAAGAAAACATTTTGAAAACATAAGAGCAAGTATCTAAGAGCCCATGGATAACCATAGATAGAAAGGGTGCTAACACCTTCTCTTTCTATAAATCTACCTCCCGAACCGAGAAACTATCTCATAAGGAATTTTGCTGTGCTTTTGTCCTGTCCATGTTGGAGAAAATAAAAGACGATGGCGACTCTTGCTTCCGCGACATTTCACGAAACCAGCTTTAAACAGTCAGTTCTAAATCCATCGATCACAGTTATCATCAAAACTCTTGAGATAGGTCAGAACTAATCTTGTTCTTTCAATCTCCCCGTTTTTGATGATGACAAAAATTTATTTTAGATAAAGAAAAGAAATGGATTAAGAGATAAGAATCTCCCCCTGAAATGAATATTTCTATGCATAAGACATCCTGAGATTATTTAGCCAGAGTAATACACAGTCTTCTTGAATTTCTTCAGAACTTCTTCAAGAAGATAAAGCGTAGATGGAATATTCTTTCGGAGTTAAAGTGATACCTGCAAAAAAATTCTTTTGCACAGAAGGAATTCTTGCAAATTTGTTAGAATGTCTGAGACTTAGTCCCATAACTGTTAAACAGTGATTAGTTCAAGAATGCACATTTTCTCCCCCTTTTTGGCATAATCAAAAAGTGTAATAAATGAGAAATTTTGAAAGATTTCATAAAAAAGTTAAGAGAGAAAAAAAATATCCAGAAGTACAAACAAAACATCCAAACAAAAAACAAGAGACAAAAAAACAGGAAAAAAAAACTAGGATCTTTTAGTAACAAGAGCCATCAGAAGATTCTTGATCTCAGAGGAAGATTCTTCTTGTTTCTCCATCCAGTTCTTGATTTCTAGATTTGTTTGATCTTGCTTATCCATGCGTTTATTCATGACTTCATTCTCCTTCTTTAGCTCTTTCAAAATGTCCATAATGAGTGAGGTAGGAGCAGGGGATGATGAAGCTTCAATAGAAACAGGCTTAGAAGCAGCAACCATTGAGTCAGACTTCACGAAGGTGGAAAGTAGAGTGCCCAGATCCATGGCAAGAGTTGGCACAAGTTCAGGTCCAGCCTTAACAGAAGGTTGAATCAATAGAACAATAGCCAGAGGATTTGAATCTTCAGAGGATTCTTCAGATTCATCTTCTGATATGTCCATCTTATCAGTTGGTGTATCAACAATCATTAGCGAAGACTTCTTATTCCAAGTGTCAGCAGCTTCTGTCTTGAAAGCATGCAGAAGTTTGGAAAAGTTGTCCAGCACCTGTAAATGGCACAAGTCCCGTAACTTCCATGATTCAGCAACCAAAGTTCTTCTGAAGGTTTCCCATAGAAGATCTGTTGCACCTGTGTTCACGCTTTTGGAGCAATCTTCTTTCAGCGGTTGTAACCATGCTTGAACATTTGTTATAAAATTCTGAAACAAAGTATTTACATCTAGCTGAACAGGTTTAGGGACAGCCATTCTGTAAGATTTGTTTTTCAAGAATTATAGAGATTGAAAGTCCACTACAATTCTTAAAAAGCTATTGGGTTCAGGATTATTGGTAGGTTCAGGTTGGTCAACAAAAATAGGAGGTTCTGATGTTTCATGAGGTACGGAAGGTTCAGCAGTTTCAGTTTGTTCAAAAGGTTGTTGTTCTGGAATTTGAGGAGGTGAGAGTGGTGTTGTATGTTGTGGTGAAGTGGGTGGAGTGATATCAGGCGAAATTGTTATTGTATAATCAGGAGTGGGAATGGGATTTTGAGGCTGTGGTTGATTCATAGCAAAAATATTCTCAGATGGTAGGTTGAAAGGAGGCTTTATGGTTGCTAGAGGTTCATTTATCCCTGGAATTCTCCAAGAGACAGCATCATACCAACCAGTGGGTCTGGGTGATAGAGGTCTGGGAGGGGGTCTTGAAAAACGTTCAGCAGGAATAGGTTGAAAAATAGATGGTTCAGGGGGTTCTGAGTGAGAGGGTTCTGATTGGGTGTCAGAATGTTCATCAGAGTCAAAATCACTTAAATCTGCTAAAACCTAATTTTTACGAGGGTTGTCAGCAAGGGGTTTAGATGGTAAGGTCAGATCAGTGTCAACATATAAGTCTCCTAAGGTTTGGGAGTGTTCAGCATATGCAGATATATTTTCAGAATCATAAATAAGGATAGTTTCAGCATGTTTACCTGTCTTCTTTTTCTTCTTCTGAGGAGTGTCAAAAGGTCCTTCTACAGCTTTTCTCTTCACAGATTCTTGGAGAACAACATCAGGAGAAGCTTGATTTATTCCTTGAAGCCAAGCTGGATCAATGGGTGATCCTGTTTCTTTGTAGATCTCAAGATAGTGCAAAATGATACGAGGATGATCCCATAAGTTGAACATAGGAAAGTCAGCAATAGGAATCCTTCTCCTCTTCACAACAGCTGATACACATGGAGTGGGTTCCATCAGCAGTTTTTCAATAATTTTCCTTTTCAGCAAGTTCTTTCCAGTCATAGTCTTACCACAGATAGGTTCTAGCTCCCCCAGAAGATTTGCTTCTTTTAGGTGAGCAATCAGACCATTCTCAGTCAGAATGTCTGATATTAACCTCCCCATAGGAATCCAATTCCTCTTTGATTTGGGGTTCTTCATCCTTTCAGCTTCTCTGGTTTCTTTGACATGGTTCCAAAGATGTTCAAAAAGCAAGTAGGGCAAATCAATTTTGACATTGGTTCCAAGGCAAAACAGCAAATATTGTTGATCAGCGTTGATGTAATCAGGAGAAATGGTGTCTTTCCTGTGGTGAATACATCCATGAATAATCCATGCCCAAATCTTGTATTTGTCTTTCAAATCCCTAACTTTGGAGGAACCTTGACCATTAGTGAAAATCTCTGAATATACCCTAGACATCTCCATTCTTCCACTGGGCATTCCTGTAACTCCAAGTCCTTTAAATCCCAGCAACTTTCTGATTTGATTTTCTGTAATGGATATTTCCTTGCCCATTACAAAGGAGAGAATAACCTTGGGGGTTGCAATAGCGTGAATCCAGAATTCTTTCACCAAATGTGGAAAGACTGGACCAATAAGACGATCAAAGTAGCTTTCCCAACCTTGAAACTTCACAGCAGGGAACAAGTCAAATCCATTCTCTCTGAGATTCTCATAGTCTACCATTAGCTCACTCAAAACTTCCAAACTTTCTACCGGAATAAGAGTTGTCCTTTCAGGTATAATGTATTGCTCAGAGTGGGTAGAAGAAGAAGAAGCCATTGAAGTTCTTTAGAAATGAGAAATTGAAGAAAAGGGTTTTAAGAGAAAAGTACAGTAAGAAAAAAAACGCTTGAGTTTTGAAAGAGACAGTAAAGAATGAAAAGGGTTTTTCAAAAAGTATTTATAGGCATTAATTTCAGAAAATAGGTTTAGAATTAAAATTAAAAGTATTTAAGACACATTTAAAATAAAAATTAAAACGGATTTAAAAACGAATCTCATCATTACTTGCATTTAATGATTTGCTAAAAATGATGGAAAACGTGGGATTATGGCTAATCATCAACAGTTACCTAGAACGTCATCAGTAGCTTTTGCACGCCCGACCTTTCAGAAACACACCACGTGTTCATCTCCTGAAAGGTGCATGTAACAGTTGTTTGTTCTAATGAATTTCTGAACTACACTTGGACATGATGCGTTAGAATATTCCATAACTTTTCATATAGCTTCTGTTACAACTTCTCTTCTAACTTCTGAAGAGTTGTTGATCAGAGCATTCATTTCAGAATGTTCTGAAGTCAATCACAGAAAATAAATATTATTTTATTCAAGACATAATTCCATACAAATATTTTTCAGAATGAAATTAAATCTATCTTCTGAAAGGGGTTTGGTAAAAATGTCAGCCCATTGATGGTCTGTTTTTACAAAAATTAAGTTTAAAATTCCCTTCTGAATATAGTCCCTTATGAAATGATATTTAATTTCTATATGTTTGGCTTTAGAATGTAAGATTGGATTCTTAGAAAGACAACTAGCAGAAGTTTTGTCACAGAAGATAGGAATCTTACTTTCATAAAGGTTGAAATCTTCTAGTTGACTTTTCATCCAAATCATCTGAGAGCTACATCCAGCAGCAGATATATATTCAGCTTATGTGGTTGATAATGCAATTGTTGCTTGCTTCTTGTTGTACCACAAGATAAGATTGTCACCCAAAAACGGGCAGCTTCCAGAGGTGCTTTTTCTTTCAATTCTATCTCCAGCAAAGTCAGCATCACAATAACCTACTAGTTTGTAATCTTGTGATCTTCTGTAACACGGACCAAGATTAGCAGTACCTTTCAGATACCTAAGAATTATCTTAACAGTTGTTAAGTGAGATTCTCTAGGATCTGATTGGAATCTAGCATACAAGCACATGCTAAATAATATATCAGGTCTAGATGCATTCAGATAGAGAAGGGATCCAATCATACCTCTATAGAGCTTCTGATCTACTTTCATACTTACCTCATCTTTACCTAGAATTCAGGTTGGATGCATAGGTGTCTTGGCATCTTTGCTTTCTGACATTTGAAATTTCTTCAGAAGTTCTTTAACATACTTCGTCTGATGTATGAAAGTACCTTCTGGAGTCTGGTTGATTTGAATTCCCAGAAATAATTTCAATTCACCCATCATGCTCATTTCAAATTTTGCCTGCATGGTCTTAGCAAATTCTTTTCCAAGGGAGATATTAGAGGTTCCAAAAATTATATCATCAACGTAAATTTGACAAATTAAAATGTCATTTTTAAATGTTTTTCTGAAAAGAGTTGTGTCCACTTTCCCTCTGGTAAAATCTTTTTCTAATATAAAATTACTCAGACGATCATACCAAGCTCTGGGAGCTTGTTTTAAACCGTACAAAGAATTTTTTAATTTAAAAACATGTTCTGGATGTTTTGAATCATTAAATCTAGGAAGTTGATGAACATATACTTCTTCTTCAATATAACCATTTAGAAATGCACTTTTAACATCCATTTGATATAATGAAATGTTATTTTGTACAGCAAAAGAAATTAATAATCTTATAGATTCTAACCTGGCGACTGGGGCAAAGGTTTCATTATAGTCAATTCCTTCTTGTTGACTATAACCTTGTGCAACCAGTCGTGCCTTGTTTCTGATTACTTCTCCTTGTTCATTCAATTTGTTTCTGAAAACCCATTTGGTTCCTATAACATTGAATCCTTTGGGTCTTGGAACTAGATTACATACATGATTCTTGGAGAATTGATTTAGTTCTTCTTGCATTGCTAAGATCCAATCATTATCTTCCATGGCTTCATCAATGGTAGTTGGCTCAATCAGAGAGACCAAACCAAACAAAGATTCTTCATTGATTCTGAGAGAGGATCTTGTTCTGATGGGATCTTCTTTTCTTCCAATGATTACGTCTTCTTTGTGAGCTGAAGATATTCTAGGAAACCTTTTCTGAGTGGGTTGGTCAGAGATTCTGAGATTGTTCAGAGCATTGTCAAGAGGATGATCTGCTGCGTCTTTGTTTGCTTCTGAATCTCCTTTTGCTTATGAACTTTCAGAGTTTGAGGGATGATCTTCTGTACCTACAGAAAAATGAATTTTCTTTGGCTATTGTTGGCCAAGCTTATCATCAAACCTGACTTTGATTGATTCTTCAACAATCAGAGTTTCTGTGTTGTATACTCTATATCCTTTTGAGCGTTCAGAGTATCCAAGCAGGAAACACTTTTGTGCTTTGGAATCAAACTTGTTCAGAATTTCTTTGGTGTTTAGAATAAAACAAGTACATCCAAAAGGATGGAAATAAGAAATGTTGGGCTTTCTGTTTTTCCATAATTCATAGGGAGTCTTTTCAAGAATAGGTCTTATAGAGATTCTATTCTGAATGTAACACGCTGTGTTCACAGCTTCTGCCCAAAAGTGCTTAGCCATATTTGTTTCATTGATCATGGTTCTGGCCATCTCTTGTAATGTTCTATTTTTTCTTTCTACAACTCCATTTTACTGGGGAGTTCTAGGACAAGAAAAATTATGAACAATTCCATTTTCTTTAAAATATTTTTCAAAATAATGATTTTCAAATTCACCATCATGATCACTTTTGACTTTTGTGATTTTAAAAACTTTTTCATTTTGCACTTGAGTACAGAAGTCAATGAATACATAATGTGACTCATCCTTGTGTTTTAAAAACTTTACCCATGTCCATCTGCTGAAGTCATCAACGATGACCAATCCATACTTCTTACCTCTGATGGATGCAGTTTTAACTGGCCCAAACAGATCAATATGAAGTAACTCTAATGGCTTAGAGGAAGAGACAACATTTTTAGATTTAAAGGAAGGTTTTGAAAATTTTCCTTTTTGACATGCTTCACACAGAGCTTCTAAGTTGTACTTCATATTGGGAAGTCCTCTGAATAAATTTAATTTATTTAGTTGAGAGATTTTTCTAAGACTGACATGTCCTAATCTTTTGTGCCATACTGTGATACGGTGGGAAGAGAACTGACTGTTTTGGAATGCCGGTTCGCGTTTTGCGTTTGTTTTTGCAAAATGTCGCGGTAAGCAAGAGTCGCCACCGTCTTTTATTTTATCCAACAAGGAAAGGAAAAAAGCATAGAAAAATTCCTTTTTCGAGATGTTTCTCGGGTCCGGGGGGTAGATTATAGAAAGGGAAGGTGTTAGCACCCTTTCTATCTGTGGTTATCCACGGGCTCTTAGGTACTTGCTCAAAGTGTTTTCAAAATTTTGCTTTTCTTTGTGTTTGTGGGTTTGAAAGAAGTTTTTGTTTGAAAGGAGTGTAAGTGCGAAAAGTTTTGTTTTGTTTTAGAAAGAGCAAGTACTTAAGAACCATCTACCTACTTGAAAAGGGAATTAAACTGTACTAATGTCCTTTAAACAATGCTAGCCCACTATTGATGAGTAGGTAGCATCGTCGTTGGAGTTTTGAGGGTCAATTCGATTAAGGGACGGGTGGTCACTAAAGCAATGTTAGGACGCCTTAGCGGTAACCCTAATGTCTTAGATCATTTTTCCGAGGCAACCGTTTCGAGGCAACTATGATCTTTGGACAAAAGGGCGACCTCTAAAACTTCCTATACTCAATGACCACGTTCGAAGGCAACCAAGTGAGGTGTACCCTAAGAGTGCGCATGTGCGAGTGTGTTGTTTCAGTTAATTTTATCTTTGTACATGTCATGGGTGAGATATGTTGATTTTAAGTTCATACATTCGATCTTGTCATGCATTCCCTATTATCAAACATCTAACAGTTTATAGTTTGCAGAAATTAAATTGCGGAAATTAAATCTAAACTATTACAAGGCGTCAGGTATTTACATCGCCAAAAACAACCCTTGAAATTAAATTGCGGAAATTAAAATAAAGCGATAAAATAAAGTCCTAATTAAAAGCTATTACATTATGGGAAACAATTACATCAACATGGCAAAAATAGATCGCGTGCGGGAAAATTAAATCGGGCGCATTTTTTTTAGGGTTTTGACCCTTTTTGAAAGAAAGCATTTTTTTGGTTTATTTTGAATTAAATGAAAATTAAATTAAGTTAACAAAATAAATAAATTAATTAATTAATTAAAGAGATATTTTTTGATTTTTTGGATATTTAAGGAAATAAAATAAATTTGATTAAAAGTTAGTAAAACCTAATAATCTAAATCAGTTTTAATTATTTGCAAAAGATATTGAAATTATACCTAATTAAACTAAGTTAATTAAATTAATTTATTTACAAAAATAAAGTGATGATTTTAATTTTAATAAATAAAACATATTTTTTGGTTTTATTAAGGAAATATTCTAATTGGTTAGTGATAATAAAAATAATTAATTAAAACAATATAAATAAATGAAATAAAAAAAGAATAGAAATAAACCAAAAGGGGGGTGTTGGGCCTGGAAAGGGAGTGAGATTGGCATTTTTTAGGCCCATTCACGTTCAAGCCTGGTTGACTTTCCAGATTCTCCACACATGCGCTGACTTGAGTGTATGATGGATCTCCCCTCTAGACCATCAGATTTGGCCTGGAGGCCATCTGGCACGTTGAGATCTGAAGGCGTATGGTGGACCACAGTTCGTGAGACACGCTGGAGTACCTGGAGAAAACTATTACAAATGCATTAGGGGACCTGGGATTCGAACCCAGGTCCCATGAGTCACTGAACAAACGCACTTACCACCACGCCATTGCTTTTTAATTGTTAGTGGAATATGCACTAATTATTATATTGGTAACACAAACAATATGCTGAAAATAAAATAAAAAACAAGCGCGAATAATTTGAATGAACGTATGGGATGGGGACACGTCTTCGTCCCTGTCCTTGGAATTACACAGGAATTACCTGCGGATTCATATCCGTAGCAAAAAACATAGGCTGAACCTAAAACCAAATCCAGGCCATGAAAATTCAATCTAAAGCCATGGTCGTGTTCGTCTCTCCCTTCTGAATTCATCCATGTCCATTATTTGCCACAATTTTGCCTGAAACTCAAACGCCTAAAAACAAGAACCAAAAACCCTAGTTTCGGGTATGGCATTACAGGTCATGAAAACTCAATTGGTTAATGCAGAAAGTCTCTAAATGGACCGATTAGCATGATTGTGCAAAGATTTTGGCAAAAAGATGCAAGAATAAGAGGATGCGTTTTCAACTAAAAGGCGAGTTTCAGAGAGACTTACAGTGCGATTGGGATGGTGTAATGGCCTGATTTTGATTACTTTAGACTCAGTGGATGTTCAACAAGAGGTCTACGTTGAGATTTTGTGTTGAATTGGCCTCCAAGACTGATTTCGATTCCAATCTTTTTTGACAAATTTCCAAGTTTGGTTTTCCAGATTGTGCAGCCTCTAGGTCTTGAACTCGTATGCTTTGTGTTGTATATGTATCAAGCATTGCATTAGGTCAAATTTTGGGCTTTGAATCTTTGCCAATCAATGCTTGGAGATATGATATGATCCTCCATTAAAAAGCTTCCAATTTGATTCCAAATCTAATATTTTGTGCATGATATAGCTTGATACGAGTTTGATTGTGTACATGATGATATTTAAGACCTGTATCAATCAAAAAGATGCCAAGTTATCAATGTTTAGATTTTATTTGGATTTAAATTGATTTACAATGAATTAATTCAATAAAAATCAAATAAAATAGAAAAATTAACAAATGGACCCAAGACTAAAGATGGAGCACGTGTGTAGTGTGACAAGATGAAATCAAGTGGAAAAAAGTGGGGCCTTTTGACAAAATTTGAAGTTTTGGGGATAGTTGACTTTTGGCAATTTTGGAAAAATGCCCAACTTCTTCAATTTTGAACTTTTGGAGGTGTTATTGGACTTTTTATAAACCTTGAGATGTCCTCTAACCAACCCTTTTGGTTTCATATCATTTGGATATTCCATGCTCAAGTTATAAGCTTTGGCAAAAAAGGTGTTTTTGTTGACTTTCAAAAATGACCTATAATGTCCAAATTTGTAAATTTTTGTGAGTGCATTTATTGATCTTGGGGTATGAATATGTATTGTAGGAAATTGCATCCTTTTCAAAATGAGATTTGGATGGGTCATTTCTCATAAAGTATGTGAAAGTTATGCTTGGTCAAAGTTGAGTTGACTTTTCCTACAAAACCCTAATTTAGCAACTTTTGAGTCTTGATGAATTTTGAGAAATCCTTGATGAATCATGATCAACCCTTTATAAAATGATGAATTATCCTTCAAAATGATAATGTTGACAAAAAATCTTGAGGTTTGACTATTTGTAGGTCACAGTTGACTTTTTGCCCTAGCACCGTCGATTTTGGGGCCTCTTGAGCAATTGACTGACCAAACTTCCTCTGCAAGGCTTGAAATTTGGCATGGATGAACTTGAGAACATATTAGGACATTGGGGAGCACTTGATGTCATTTGGATTCAAGGACCTTGATGCAACACAAAACCCGAATTTGAGATTGACTGCCTTAGGAGATGATTTGACTGTCCAATTCTTGAGCAATCTTGAGCCACTTGGGGATTATTCTTGACATGTCTTGGGAAATATGGGAGGGAAAATTTTGGGGTACAACACATACCCATTTATTATTGCTAACATACAAAAGACATTTGACGTTTTGAGATTTAAGATCTGATAAATCAATTTTGTAAATGTTGTTCTTTCTCTTGCCAGAAAAGAGGATTGATCCATCTTTTTGACTTACAGCTTTACAAGAGTTTTGTTTGAAGATAATGTCATAGACATTATCACTTAATTGACTTATGGACAATAGATTATGAGCTAATCCTTCTACTAATAAAACATTTGAGATAGAAGGAATTTTACCGTTTCCAATGGTTCCAGAGCCAATAATCTTCCCTTTCTGATTACCTCCAAACTTCACATCTCCTCCAACTTTAAGTTCCCGGCTTTGGAACATAGACCTTTTTCCCGTCATGTGTCGTGAGTACCCATAGTCCAGGTACCATGACTGGTGTTTCAATTGAGCTGTTAAGGACATCTGCAACAAATATTATTTTATCCTTAGGTACCCATATATTTTTGGGTCGTTTTGGGTTAGCATAAGAGTTTCCAGAATGTGATGTATATTTTATATCATGTAAGTGACCAAACTTGAATTGCTTATTCATAGGTTTGTAAGAGAAGGTCATTTTAGCAACAGGTTTTAGAATGTATGTCTCCTTCCCTTTGGGAGGTTCATATCCAATTCCTCTTCTGTTTTTCCCACTAACTCCATAGATCATTGAAGCCATTTTTCTTTTGTCTATGCCTTTAGCAAGAAATGATTGAAAGTTATAGTCATATTCTTTCAGAATATCTTTTGAACTAGACACAGACTCTGAACTAAAATTCTTTTGAACATTTTGAATTTCCTTTTTAAGTTTAAAATTGTTTTCTAAAAGTTCAGATTTTTCTGTTTCAAGTTTCCCAAGATCAGATGCAAGACTCTTCTTGAGTTTCTTGTATTTTATTTTGAGCTTATTATAGTTTTCTAGAAGTTCTGATAAACTATCAGCAAGTTCTTCTCTAGAAAATTCAGAAAATACCTCTCTTTGTTCTGACTCACAGTCTGAGTCATCTTCTGTGATAGCCATCAGAGCTAGGTTGGCATTTTCATCTTCAGAACCAGATTCATCTTCAGAAGAATCTGAGTCATCCCAGGTTGCCATCATTCCTTTCTTCTTACCAAATATCTTCTTTGGTTTTTCTTTTTGAAGCTTTGGACAATCACTTTTGAAGTGACCAGGTTCTTTGCATTCATAACAGATGATCTCTCTTCTGTTTGACTTTTTTGTGTCCAGAAGATTATGGTTTATCTTCTTGCTTCTTGAAGTTCCTGAACTTCTTTTGCCTGTGCTTCCACAGATGATTGATCCTTTTGGAGAGCAAAGATAGTTCGTCTTCTTCTGAAGCTGATTCTTCAGAGTTTTCTTCTTCATCCTGAAAAGCGTTAGTATCAAATTTCTTAATTGATTTAAGGGCTAGATACTTACCTTTCTTCTGAGGCTCATGCTCATCCAGTTCAATCTCATGACTTCTGAGAGCGCTGATGAGTTCCTCCAGAGACACATTGTTCAGATCTTTTGACACCTTGAAGGCAGTGACCATTGGTGCCCATCTTCTGGGTAAGCTTCTGATGATCTTTTTCACATGATCTGCTTTGGTATATTCTTTGTTTAAAACTCTCAAACCAGCGATTAGAGTTTGAAACCTAGAGAACATTGCTTCTATAGACTCACTCTCTTCAACTTTGAAGGCTTCATACTTCTGAACTAAAGCCAGAGCTTTAGACTCCTTAACTTGAGTGTTTCCTTCATGAGTCATTTTGAGAGACTCAAACATATCATGTGTTGTATCTTTATTAGTGATTTTTTCATATTCTACTTTAGAGATAGCATTTAAAAAAATATTTCTAGCTCTGTGATGATTTTTAAAATCAACTTTTTGTTGTCTATCCATATTTTTTCTATCCATTTTGTTTCCTTCTGAATCTGTAGGATGTTTGTAACCGTCCAAGACTATATCCCAAAGATCACTATCATGACCTAGAAAGAAACTTTCTAGTCTATCTTTCCAGTACTCAAAATCTTCTCCATCAAACACTGGAGGTTTGTTGTAACTATTATTGTTTTGTTCAGCGGCTACTGTGTTTTCTTCTGGATCTTTTCTTGACACGATTAAGTGTTGTGCTCAGAGTCAAGTTCTGATACCAATTGAAGGGGTAAGAAAACACTTAGAAGGGGGGTTTATGATACGGTGGGAGAACTGACTTGAGTTTTGCGTTTGTATTTGCACTTGTTCGGTTTAGCAAGAGTCGCCACCGACTTTTTATTTTATCCTAAAGGAAAGGTTAAAAAGCACAGGAAAAACCTTTTGAGATGTTTCGTGGGTTCGGGGGGTAGATTATAAAAAGGGAAGGTATTAGCACCCTTTTCATCCATGGTTATCCATGGGCTCTTAGTTACTTGGTTTAGATCACTTGCCTTTGATTTTCAATTGTTTGAAATCGTGGTGTGTGTGTGTGTGTTGAAAATGTTTTTGAAGAAGACGCCTTGTCTAGGCAACCTATTGTAATGACTCGTGTTTGAGTGTTTTACAAAGGTGTGTATCTTTTCGAAAAGATGTTTCAAATGTTTTTTGAAAGTGTTTGTGGAGTGTGGTTTTGAAAAGTAGGCAAGTGTTTTTTGCAAGTTGATCAAGTTACTAAGAGTTGTCTACCCCTAAATTTACTCAAAGGTTTTTCTCATGCTTTAACCCTTTTAACAATTTTGTTCCACCATTGCATTTGGTGGACAATCTTGCATTAGGAAGGCGCGGGTCATCGTATGGACCATGAATGCAATGGTGCCAAGTGTCTTTGGCAATTTTGCTTGAAGGGACTATGATCATTTTTTATTAGGCAACTTTCGAAAGCGTCATCGAGGGACTATGATCATTTTGTTTTGTTTTGTTTCGCCAAAGATACTCAACGTGCAAGCATGGCCCATTTTGGAAGGCAACAAGCGGGATTACCCTAGGGGTGCAAGTGTGAATGTGTATTGATTTCATGTATTTGTTTTTGTATTAGGTTATCTAGCGTTTGATTTTATGTACATACAAACCCTAGGTCTAAACATGGTATATTTGAAAGCGATAAATTGCGAGAATTTAAAGTCTACGCTATTACAAATAAGTATCCGGGAGTGGGGGTACAAATATTTACAAATGGGGATGAGACTTTAATAGGAGAGTAGTGTCCAAATAATTTACAACCAAATCGAACCAATCGCAATGTAAAAAAATGTATCGAATGTGTGATACGGTGGGAGAACTGACTTGAGGTTTTGCGTTTGTTTTCGCAAATGTTTCGGTTGAGCAAGAGTCACCACCGACTTTTTATTTTATCCTAAGGAAAGGTTAAAAAAGCACAGCAAAAACCTTTGAGATGTTTTCTTGGGTTCGGGGAGTAGATTATAGAAAGGGAAGGTATTAGCACCCTTTCTATCCATGGTTATCCATGGGCTCTTAGTTACTTGCTTAGATCAACTTGCCTTAATTTTCAATTGTTTGAAATGGTGCTTTGTGTGTATGGGTTTGAAAATGTTTTGAAAAGAAGCCAATGTGGTGGCAGCCTTTATAATGATCCATGTTGGGATGTATACGAAGGTGTATGTCTTTTGAAAAGGTTTTCAATGTTTTTTGAAAGTTGTTTTGAAAGTGTAGTGATGTGTGGTTTGAAAATAGGCAAGTGTTTTGTTTTGCAAGTTTGATTCAAGTAACTAAGAGGTTGTCTACTCCTAAATTTCTCAAAGATTTCTCCTATGTTTTTAACCCTTTTAACAATTTTGTTCCACCATTGCATTTGGTGGACAATCTTGTGTTAGGATGTGAAAGGGACGGGCGCGGGTCATTGTTTAGACCATAATTGCAATGGTGCCAAGTATCTTTGGGCAATTTTTCCTTGGAGGGACTTGATCATTTTTTAGGCAACTTTTGAAAGCGTCGTCGAGGGACTATGATCATTTGAATTGTTTTGTTTTGCCCAAAGAGACCTAACATGCAATATGGCCCATTATTGAAGGCAACAAGTGGAATACCCTAGGGGTGCAAGTGTGATTAGTGTTGTCAATTTTCATGCTTGTTTATCTTGAAATTAGGTCAAACTATTTTGGTTAATTGATTTGCATACAAACCCTAATTCTAGCATGGTATATTTAGAAAGCTTTAAAAATGCAAAAAATAAAGTTCCTAAGTTATTACAACACAATATATGGGAAGGGGGGTACAAATGTTCAAATGGGGGTATTTTGACAAGGAATTTAAACCTAACTATTACATCAAAATTGAATTATACAAATTATTTAATATACAATAATTAAATAAAAATAGAATAAATATGCAAGATGCAAAAAAAATGTTTTTTATATGTATGAAAAAAGTGTTTTTTATATGTCAAATAAACAAAATAAAAAGTATTAATTTTTGGAGTTTTTTATGTATTTAGGGCAAAACCCTAATTTTGCAAATAAAAGGTATTTATTATTTAATATATACAATGTTTATTAATTATGTACAAAAATAAAATAAAAATGAAGTATATTTGTAAAAAAGTAATTTTTGAGATCAAATATTAATAAAAAAATAAAAATGTATTACTTTTATATTCTTTCCTAAATATACTAATAAATATATAAGTATTTATATTATTTACTAAATATATATTATATATACAAAAATAAACTATTTAATATTTATTAAAAAAAAAAGTATATTTTATGTAAAATGTTTTCAAGAGGTAATATAAAATAAAATCAGAAAATAAACATGTTTGCATTATTTTTTAGTATTTTGAATAAGAGTATATCTATATATTTATTTATGTACAAATACCCATTTAAACAAATAAATGCCTAATAAATACAAAAATGGTTTAAAAAATAATTTTTATATTTTTGATATTATGAGAAAAAAATAAATAAGTCAGAACAAAAAAGAAAAGGTCAAAAAATCATAAGAATAAGCATAATGGGCCAAGGGGGTGCAAAAATAGAAATGAGGTGCAAATAGGAAAAACAACCAAGCCCAGCCCAAAAGGGTTGTCTTCAACCTCCAGACTGTTTGAACATGAACAAAAACGCGCGTTTTCTATCTCCAGATTCCTGGACTTTCAAGCAAAACTCACAACATGAAAAATGTAGAGCATTAAAAGACGAATCCAGACATATAAAGAACTTGACTTAACTCTCTAAGATGAGAGAGAATTTCTCCATCCCTAATTCTTGACCTAAGTTTCCATCAATGTTCAGACCTTAAATTCTCATAGCACATGCAAAATAAATGGAAAGTAAAGATATGTACAGCTTCAGGGGCATGAGTAGAACATTTTTCATTCACAAACCTAGAGCTAACAATGCCTGGATAGGGAGATAGAAGTCCATGAACTTACCTGTTCAGCTTGAATCGTATCTGGCAATGGAGGTACTTTCAGTGCAAGGTGATGATTGGAATAGCTTGCTTGAAGTTCAGGGATGCTTCTCCAACCTTTAGTTTGCTTTGAAACTAGCTGAATCGAGCTATAGAACTCCACCTGTAAAACAGAAAAATGAAAATGGTGATGTTGGTTAGAGGTGTTACAGTCTGCTTCCAATGCTTTGGACAGTTTGTATGGATGGTAGGGAAAGTGTTTGAAGTGGTTTGGATGGAAGTGCACGATGGAAATGAGTTGTGGGAATCCAACTGCAGCCTAAGCCTTGTTTTTGCAGTTTTATGGTGATTCTGTGTTTGAGAGGGTGTTGGAGATGGTTGGCTCGTGTTCTAGCTCAGTTAGGATGTATGGAATTTGTTTGCAATCTTTTCTTAAGCTTGCCTTGACAGGAATGTGAAGTTCTGTTTGTTATGCCAAGTTACTTCTAACTTAAGCAAGAAATGGCAAGTTGGTGTTTTAGGCTTGTACAGGCCCCTCTAGCATGCTGCATAATCTCTCCTTGATCAGTGGTATTAGTCTAATAACTTGTGCCTCAGAGATTTTCTTTGTACCTTCTTGATTTACAAATTGACATAAAGCACTTCTTTTCAAAAATGGCAAAAATGCTTTATCTAAAAATGGCTTAATCTTGCATATAATGTTTGAACACACAAAATAAGGTCTTGGCACAAGGGATATGCATTAAATTCTTGAGTGCAAATGAGATATAGGACCTGTAATCAAAGAATGCAAGCTGATTTCAAAATGGCCTAGATGTATGTACATGTAACTTGGCCATAAACAAAGTGACTTTTTCCCAACTTGCCAAATTCGATTCTCCCTAACCATGAGGTTGTTTGATGAGTTCTTGGACATTTTGGAAAGCTTGGAATGTGTAATACAATCCATATTTGAAATGCAAATTGAAATTCCAAGTGGAAGTATGTGAAAAGTGGTCTTGAAGTTAGGCAAAAATCCTGCCTAAAATGGTTCAAAATTTCTCTAAGTTAAGAATGGTTTGGTACCCTTGTTCCAAAAATTGTAACTTGAGCTACAATCTTCTTTTGAGGAAACTTTGTGAATCAAAGTTGTAGATTTTGCAATGGACTACAACTTTCATGTTTTGACTTTTCCTTGAATCCAAATGCATCTTGATGAGAAAGTGGGACAAAGTTAGGAAAAAATTAGGGTTTTTCATAACTTAGAAAAATTCTAAGTTATGAAAAATCTTCATTTCAAACCCTAATTTGTGATTTTGGATTTCTTGGTGAACAAGTTTCATGATTTGGCATGTTTTGATGAAAAATGAATCTTGACACTTGATTTTGACCAAAAAGTCAAAGTTTGACTTTTCAGTATACAGTCAAAATTGATCAATTGACTGGGAAATTCAATTGTCAATCTTGTGCATTTGGGATCTTTTGAACTTTTTGAGTATATCAAGACAATTACATGGGGTCCTTGAGTCCATATGTGAGCTTGGTTTGCCATTGGCTAGGTCAAACAGTCAAAAATTGCCTTTGTGCAGTCAAAACCCTAAAAATGACCATTTTGCCCTTTTGGTGATCTGATCAAATTTCTTGTGGAATTGTGATCCAAACTTGATCAAATGGTCCATATGAGTTCATAATGTTGATGTGGGTCAATTTTCATGAGATTTGACTGTCAATTAGCCACAGTTGACTTTTTCCCCAATACAGCTGATTTCTAGGTCAACTGTCCAATTGACTGGGCAAAGGTTGGAATCAAAGCTTGAAACTTGGTATGGATAAACTTGGGAGTCCAACATGAAGCATGAAAGTCATCTTAGGCACTTTAGGTCAAAATATCTTTGTGCAAACACAAACCCTAATTTGGATCAACAGTGCTAGGAGAAGTCTTGCAGAGGGAACCCTAACTGGTTCTTGAGCTCCAAGGGTTTTGTGGTGAGAAAATATTGAGGAAATGGGAGGGCAAATTTTGGGGTACAACAGAATGTATAGGAATAAAGCAATGTAAATGTGTCAATGTATAAAGATAATCAAATGTGTATTGTAAATGTATATGTAATTAATTATAAGTATGGAATGTTAACTTAATGAAAAATTAAGTATTTATTCATTCTTTGTATTTTTGTTAATATGTACAAATAAGAAAATTTAATAAAAGAAAGTAAAAATTTTAAGTTTAAAGAAAAGTATCTAACTTTAAAAAGTTTATTTCTATATATTTTGTTAAGGTTTTATATATAAGAGTTAAGAAGAAATGTTTTAGGAAAAAAATTAATGTTTTATGTATATGTAAAAAAGATTTATTAAAAGAATTTTTTTAGATAAAATCTATTAACCTAATTATATATATTAATATTTATGTATTTTAATGAATATTCTTATGCATAAAAATTTTAATTAAAAGAAAAGAAAAATGTTTCAGATTTAAGAAAAAAATTAATGTTTGTATATTTTCTAAAATGTAACAATTAATAATATTTTGTAAAAAAGTGTTATTTTAATTAACAAAACAAAAAAGTATTATATATTAGTTTAAACTAAAAAAGTAAAATGATAAGTAAAAGAAATGTTAGTTTATGTGCAAAACAAAGGAAAATGGGCCTTATGGAGGTTCATGGCCCAACCAAACGCAACAGGCTGAGACAGGGGGGGGGGGGGGGGTACATGCCAGATTTGCAATGGGCTTAAGCGTGAAAAGGGAAAGGCCCAATGTGGTTTTGATAGCATTTCCGTTTAGGGTTTTGGTATTTCGTTCATTTGGGACTTAGGGTTTGTTTGATAACACAAAGGCGCCGTTCACTTCGTCCTCTTCGTCTTCGTTCGTCTCCTTCGCCATAGCTACTGAGCTCTCCTCCGCCTAGGGCCAACCAGCGCAGCTTCCACTTCTTCTCCATCCATGGGTTGTTCCAGTGGTGACAAGCAAAGGTAGAAAATTCCCCATTTACGTCTCTTGCTTTAGTTCGTGCATGTTCTGGTTATTATTTTCTGATTTTTAAGTGTCGTTGTTTGTTTTCTATTTGAGGAGCGTTAAAGGAAAGAGAAGAAGAGATACTACCTTGACCCTTGGAGACGGAGGAGAAAGTGGATTGGGAGGCGTTGTGGGCGGCCGGAGGCGAGGGGAAACGCGTGATATTTGAGCTAGCTTCCTGGTATCTTTACTTTTTTACCTCTTTGTTGTTGATTTGATGATGACTATCTGAAAACAACTTCTTTATCTTCTTCTCTTTTACTTGCTTATGTTGCCTCTGAATATTTGTTGTTGATTTCTTTTCCTTGCCTCAGTATGCTTATTGGTGTTTGATTCTTGAGTATTGCTTCTGATGGCTAGTTGAATGTTGCTTCTGTTTGTATGCTCTGAGATGATGATGTTTGCTTGCTCTGTTGCCTTGGATGTTAATCTTGAGTATTGCTTCTGTTTTTAGACCCTGTGATGAGACTATTCTGAGGGTGGCCTGTTGGCTTGAATACTTTGATCTTGATATTAGTTTGAATAAGGGTTATGGCTTTTAGGCTTATTTATGCAGGATGGCTATGGCTTTATGTTTGAACAGGTTTATGTTACAGTAGTGAAATGGTTTGATGCTTTGAAATAGATTTTATTTGAGGCTCTTAGTTTGGTGTTGATGCACCCTATGATGAAAGTTTTCTGAGGGTTTGGTTGGTGGTTACAGGCTTTGGCTTCAGGCTTTTGACAGGTTGATATTTCTGGTTCAAGGTTTGACACAGGTTGGTATGGTTATGTTGTTCAACAGGCTGGCTTATGTTTTTGATAGGTTGATGGCCTTTTGGCTTTCAGGCTTGCTTGGAGCAAGTTTAAGGCTTCTAGTATGAGCTTGGACAGTTTGATGTTCTGAGTTGTTTTTGGAATACAGGTTTGGGAGGTTAACTTATGCAGGTTTAGGACATTTGGGCTTTTATGCAGTAACTGGTTTGCTGTTTGAATTGAAGCAGGTTATGGTCTTTTGTGATGTTTGGAGCTTAGGCTTCAAGTTTGTGGAGATAGTTTGCAATATCTTTGTCTTACAGTTTGTGGTATCTCTTTTTGTGATATCTCTGCCCTCCTTTTTTTTCAATTGTTTATTTTAATTATTTGAGTTTCTTAAATTAAAACAATTGGAAATAAATCCAATTATTCTGACTTAAAAAAGAAATAATTAATAAAAGTTCGGCGTTCCGAATTAAACATAACAATGCACAGTCAAACAACAAACGTCCACATGTCCTCTTTTCACTGATTTAATCAAACACTGCAAACTCAATCCAAATGTTTCAGTCCAAATCTCAGAGTAAACTGAAAAGAACTGTAAAATTAATTCTTTCTGAGAATGCGCGCACAAAAACCCTGATTCTTGATTAAATGTCAAAGAAGCGTCCGCCTGATCAAAACCTGAGCCAACTCAACCAAACCCTAAGCAAACTGTTTGAACTGCTTAAAATCAATGAAAACCCTAATTTTGTCTGACTGATAAGAAAAGTTTGTTTGACTGATTCTTACGCCAATCTGAAAAATCAGGAAAAGCCCGAAGCTGTGATTTCTTGTGAAAAAAATACGAGGGCAAATTTTGGGGTACAACAGTTGCCCCTGTTCAATCTTCTTGAACCTGAAGAGTTAGATTGGCAAGTTTGCCTTTCGCGACTCGAAGGTAAAAGGAGATTGGACACTAGAGTGCCCAAAAATTTGCACTCAGTGATGTGATGGTAGAGGGAATGGGCTTAAAGATGCCATTTGGTGATGGGCTTAAAGATGCCATCTAGGGATGTGACAAAATCTTGTCGGGGGATGGGCTTAGAGATGCCATCTGGAAATGTAATGGATAGTTGTGGAGATGGGCTTAAAGATGCCATCCGGGGTGTCGATCGCGTAAGAGATTCCTTGGCGAGAACTTGCGTACTTGAGAAAGAAAGATAATTTCCTGGCCTGTTACATGGGTTGATCTTCAAACTCTTCATGCAGACATGCCCTGGCTGGATACAGGTATTGAATCTACAATCGATTGCTCACAGATATGCCCTGGCTAGATACAGGAATCGAATCCGGAACTTCAAAAGGTTGCTTACATACGTGCCCTGGCTGGATACAGGTATCGAATCTCTAAACTCTTCATGCAGACATGCCCTGGCTGGGTACAGGTATCGAATCTACAATCAGTTACTCACAAATATGCCCTGGCTAGATACAGGAATTGAATATGGAATTGGTCGTCTACAGATATGCCCTGGCTGGATACAGGTATCGAATCTACAATCAGTTACTCACAGATATGCCCTGGCTAGATACATGAATCGAATCTGGAAATTGTGACAGTTGATAGTAATCATCTTTGGATTGTCTTTTTTCCTGAAAAGGCAAGACATCAGTTGTATGCAATGTCATGATGTATGAAATGCATGATGTTCTCAAGAATAAATGAGATTGTGTCGTATGATGCGTATATGCGTGCGTCATGATGTATAAAATGTGAAATGTCTATGAATGTGTTTTCGACTAGGAAAATAAATCCTTGACGACTGCCGGGAAATTGTGGAATCCTGGGTTGATGTTGAAGAGTAGAGTTCTTCGCTTCCGCTGGGGATGGTGGTTGCAAGAACAAACCGGTAGGAGAAGATGACTCTGTTGGGGAATAAACTTGTTGGAGAGATTACTCCGCGGGGAATTATTCTGTGGGAAGAGATACTTCGTTGAGGTTTTGATGAGAGCTCCACTGGGGTTTTGATGAGACCTCCGCTGGGGTTTTGATGAGAGCTCCGCTGGGGATTTTGAAACTTGACCCTGAGGGGAGTTAGCTTCTGGAAGGCTCTCTGGCTGGGGAAGTCGAGAATCTTTTGATCGTTGCAGGTATTGATCAGGTTGGTCAAGGAGATACTGTCCTGGCTTGTTTCAGGTGTTGATCTCTGACTTGAGAAAGAAAGATGGTTCCCTGGCTTGTTACAGGTGTTGATCTTCAATCTCTTCATGTAGATGATTTCTTGCTTGTTACAGGTGTTGATCTGGAACTAGTCGTCCACAGATATTTTCCTGGCTTGTTACAGGTGTTGATCTGGAACTTAAGAAATGTTGGTCGAGGAGATACTGTCCTGGCTTGTTTCAGGTGTTGATCTCTGACCTAAGAAAGAAAGATGGTTCCCTGGCTTGTTACAGGTGTTGATCTTCAATCTCTTCATGTAGATAATTTCCTGGCTTGTTACAGGTGTTAATCCACAATCAGTCGTCCATAGATATTTTCCTGGCTTGTTACAGGTGTTGATCTGGAACTTAAGAAATGTTGGTCGATGAGATACTGTCCTGGCTTGTTTCAGGTGTTGATCTCTGACCTGAGAAAGAAAGATGGTTCCCTGGCTTGTTACAGGTGTTGATCTTCAATCTCTTCATGTAGATAATTTCCTGGCTTGTTACAGGTGTTAATCCATAATCAGTCGTCCACATATATTTTCCTGGCTTGTTACAGGTGTTGATCTGGAACTTAAGAAATATTGGTCGAGGAGATATTGTCCTGGCTTGTTTCAGGTGTTGATCTCTGACCTGAGAAAGAAAGATGGTTCCCTGGCTTGTTACAGGTGTTGATCTTCAATCTCTTCATGTAGATAATTTCCTGGCTTGTTACAGGTGTTAATCCATAATCAGTCGTCCACAAATATTTTCCTGGCTTTGTTACAGGTGTTGATCTGGAACTTAAGAAATGTGACAGAATGGCAACCGTGTCGGGAGCATATCTGGACCGTATCTCCCAACAGGTGATAAAGGGATTGTTGAACACTTTTGACATTCGAATGCCCCAAGTGGTTATGAAGGAGACTTGCCCCAAGTCCACTGAACTTTTGAGAGATTTGTTGAAATCTTGACTGGACTGCCCAGGTTAACTGAACTTTGAAAGATCTGTTGAAATCTTGACTGGACTGCCCCAGGTTAATTGGATGGTGACATGTCATGCCCCTTGTCGATAGGAGACTTGTCGTTGGAAGTGTCATCCTTTTGAAGTGATTTTGTTCACTGAGAGAGTTTTCGTTCCTCCGAACATTCGCTGTATGAATTTCTTCGCTGTCAAACAAATAGCCAAATGCAAACAGTGATATTCAAGCAATGCAAAGTTTATGTTTGTCTCGAAGTTTTGAAAAAGGCGTTTTTTAGCAGAAAACTTTTTATAAGACAAGTCAACACAAGATTTAGAGCAAAGCCTTACAGGAGTCAGGATACCTTTTGTAACAGTGTGCTTTCGAGCTAACCCATGCTTCAATTAGGACTTTTGAAGGGTTGTAACGTGGCTTGGTTCACGGTTTAAGAAACAAAGGATAAAGGCTCAAAGTATATTTGTACCCACCCGTTCTTCGTGATATTCTTCAACCCTAAGCTCAGTTAATTGTGTGTCGAACTCTATTCGAGTTTGGAATGACCTTCGGGTGATGGTTCACCAATTGAATTTGGGGAGACAGTCATCATATCCTTTTTTTCTTTTGCAACATTTTTTATGTTGTTGAGGATTTGTAATGACCTCTCTATTTTGATTTTGATTTATTATCCCTAACTTTTGCCTGACTGTCTCTGTTTTTGAGATCAGAGTCAGCGGGATGCCCCAGCATTCTTAAGCCTCCTTTACAGGTTTTGGCTTGGTGGGCTTTTCTCTTTTGAGAGATTGACTGCCTATGTGATAGGGAACCACCCTTGTCTTTTGATTCCAAAGGAATGCTTTTGATTTCATTCGTTGTGTTACGAACTGAGAGTTTGCGACTTCAATGCGCATTTTCTTTTGAATTAACTGAGATACTACCCTGCCCCGGGTTTATATCAAAGGTTTTGATTGTTTAGAACAGAAAACTCCTACTTCTTTGGCTCGAAGGGGTTGACTAGGGATTATCTTCCTTATAACTCCAGTGTTTGGGAATTGAAAGAAGTGCCTGTACATCATCAGCAAGGTCTGTTCAAAAGCATATTGTATGAGATTACGGTATTGTTTCGTCATCCTCCCTCTAAAGGCTTGCAGCTTTTTATCAAGAGTTAAATATCATAAAGAAAAGCATAAGAGTAGTGAAAACGAATGGATGAATTCAAGACAAACATATGCAATGCATTAATGAAACAGAGTTTGACATTAGCAGTTAATTGTTTGAATAACAAAAGAAATTACAACTTTGAAAATTCAAAATGAAGCAAAAGTCTTTCAGTCTGAGCTTTGTCACTTCAGGTGGAGAACTCCTTAACGGAAGATTTTCATCTCGCCGTCTGGCATGAACCTCAGTACTCCAATGTCGATCAGATCTTGAATCTTGTTCTTCAAGGCCCAATAATCGTCGGTGTCATGCCCCGGGCTGTAGGAGTGGTATACACAAAATGCATCGGGATGATAGTTAGGAGCGGAGGTATTGGGCTTCCGAATAGGATCCCTCAAAGCAGTCAGACTGACCTCCAACAAACGTTCCAGTATCAGAGATGACGGTATGTCAGTCTCCGTGAATTGTCTTCCCGATGTATTTTGATTACGCCGATTACCCCGTTGATGCTGGCGAGGTTGTTGCTGGGCTTGTGACCCTGAAGCAAGCAGAGGAGCCTTCCCCTTGTCTTCTTTTCTGGAGGGGGGTTGAGTGGTGACTTGCTCTTCAACCTCAGATGTTTGCCCCAGTTGGTTGTTCCGAAGCAGTTGGTTGACGAGAACTCTGAGTTCCTCCTGTCTTTGAGCCAAGTCCTGGATGAGAGCCATCTGGCCCACCAGTTGCCCCGTCATTTGGATCCTCATTGTTGTCAGCTCAGACTGCAGTGCTTCCAACTGATCACTCCTGGAATTGTTTGAATTCCCCTGGACCATGCCCTTTGTGAGGAGAGCTTTCACTTCTTCTTGCCCCAAGGACAGGTTCAAGAACATTTCCTGCAGCTGAGCAGTCTGGTCCTGGATATCCTTGACAGTTCTCTCTAGAGCCATCTCTTACTGAAATAAACAGTAGGAGAGTAAGGAAACCTGAAAAAGGAAAAATCGTCAAGATGCAATGCATGATATGTGGATGCATGCTTTCAAGGATCTCTTGGGGTAAACATAAGAGAACGTTAGAGGTTGAACTTTGATCTTTGATTGGAGATCTTTGCCCCGGTGGATGTCTTTCCACGAGAATCAAGCTCACCATGTCGAGTGGGTCATAGCCCCTGATTCGAGTTTGTTGCACTTGATCTTTGATGGCATTTGTTTAGAGGAGAACACCTCTTGCCCTTTGGTAGACGTCTGGTTCAACGTAACCCTGCATCAAAAGAACCCTCGAGATCCTTGAAATGGTTATTGAAAATGCTATGGTATGATGTTATGATGTTATGTACATGCATGCAAAAGCAAGTGAGTGTATATACAGGTAATCATATTCACATAAAGCAAACAAGTCCTTAGGTTTAGGCTTGCATGGGGTTGTAGGTAAGTACCCTCTTGAAGTTAGTTGGCTCATCCTGTCCTAGAAATAGAAACCGGGTTCTAAGGAGCTCAATATCATTGGATTATTTTCTGTGTTCATTATTTTGGTTTAGCCACTTAACTGGCGACCAAAATATTCCAAGAAAATAACCCTCAATGAGTGTAGTATCGAGTATCTACCAACTTCGGACTGCACCAAAGTCGGTCATCTCACTACCCCTAAAAAGGCTAGGATGGTCAAGTAAGGTTCTAAGAGTTCGTTAGTGCTTCACGACATCACTCAGCGGCCCCGTACTCTCCTTGATTTAACTCAAGGGTTACCGGTACTCACAAATATGTCACACTAACATAGCTTACTGCTTCAACCATGTCGGTATACCCCGCACAGTTCCCTCACAGTTTTATTGCTATTTACCTAAAAAGGTGCCCCCAAATCCGGGTGTAGGATTTACAACACGCCCAAACAAGGAACCAAAAAGTAAAGCAATCAAGGCAATCAAAGCAAGAATGTAAAGGTGATCTAAACCCTAAGGTAACCCCACTTTTAGATAAATCCCCAGCAGAGTCGCCAGTTCTGTGATACGGTGGGAGAACTGACTTGAGTTTTGCGTTTGTATTCGCACTTGTTCGGTTTAGCAAGAGTCGCCACCGACTTTTTATTTTATCCTAAAGGAAAGGTTAAAAATCACAGGAAAAACCTTTTGAGATGTTTCGTGGGTTCGGGGGGTAGATTATGAAAAGGGAAGGTATTAGCACCATTTTCATCCATGGTTATCCATGGGCTCTTAGTTACTTGGTTTAGATCACTTGCCTTTGATTTTCAATTGTTTGAAATCGTGGTGTGTGTGTGTGTTGAAAATGTTTTTGAAGAAGACGCCTTGTCTAGGCAACCTATTGTAATTACTCGTGTTTGAGTGTTTTACAAAGGTGTGTATCTTTTCGAAAAGATGTTTCAAATGTTTTTTGAAAGTTTGTTTTTGAAAGTGTTTGTGGAGTGTGGTTTTGAAAAGTAGGCAAGTGTTTTTTGCAAGTTGATCAAGTTACTAAGAGTTGTCTACCCCTAAATTTACTCAAAGGTTTTTCTCATGCTTTAACCCTTTTAACAATTTTGTTCCACCATTGCATTTGGTGGACAATCTTGCATTAGGAAGGCGCGGGTCATCGTATGGACCATGAATGCAATGGTGTCAAGTGTCTTTGGCAATTTTGCTTGAAGGGACTATGATCATTTTTTATTAGGCAACTTTCGAAAGCGTCATCGAGGGACTATGATCATTTTGTTTTGTTTTGTTTTGCCAAAGATACTCAACGTGCAAGCATGGCCCATTTTGGAAGGCAACAAGCGGGATTACCCTAGGGGTGCAAGTGTGAATGTGTATTGATTTCATGTATTTGTTTTTGTATTAGGTTATCTAGCGTTTGATTTTATGTACATACAAACCCTAGGTCTAAACATGATATATTTAAAAGAGATAAATTGCGGGAATTTAAAGTCTACGCTATTACAAATAAGTATCCGGGAGTGGGGGTACAAATATTTACAAATGGCGATGAGACTTTAATAGGAGAGTAGTGTCCAAATAATTTACAACCAAATCGAACCAATCGCAATGTAAAAAAATGTATCGAATGTATAGGAATAAAGCAATGTAAATGTGTCAATGTATAAAGATAATCAAATGTGTATTGTAAATGTATATGTAATTAATTATAAGTATGGAATTTTAACTTAATGAAAAATTAAGTATTTATTCATTCTTTGTATTTTTGTTAATATGTACAAATAAGAAAATTTAATAAAAGAAAGTAAAAGTTTTAAGTTTAAAGAAAAGTATCTAACTTTAAAAAGTTTATTTCTATATATTTTGTTAAGGTTTTATATATAAGAGTCAAGAAGAAATGTTTTAGGAAAAAAATTAATGTTTTATGTATATGTAAAAAAGATTTATTAAAAGAATTTTTTTAGATAAAATCTATTAACCTAATTATATATATATTAATATTTATGTATTTTAATGAATATTCTTATGCATAAAAATTTTAATTAAAAGAAAAGAAAAATGTTTCAGATTTAAGAAAAAAATTAATGTTTGTATATTTTCTAAAATGTAACAATTAATAATATTTTGTAAAAAAAGTGTTATTTTAATTGACAAAACAAAAAAAAAAGTATTATATATTAGTTTAAACTAAAAAAGTAAAATGATAAGTAAAAGAAATGTTAGTTTATGTGTAAAACAAAGGAAAATGGGCCTTATGGAGGTTTATGGCCCAACCAAACGCAACAGGCTGAGACAGGGGGGGGGGGGGGGGGGGGGTACATGCCAGATTTGCAATGGGCTTAAGCGTGAAAAGGGCAAGGCCCAATGTGGTTTTGATAGCATTTTCGTTTAGGGTTTTGGTATTCCGTTCATTTGGGACTTAGGGTTTGTTTGATAACACAAAGGCGCCGTTCACTTCGTCCTCTTCGTCTTCGTTCGTATCCTTCGCCATAGCTATTGAGCTCTCCTCCGCCTAGGGTCAACCAGCGCAGCTTCCACTTCTTCTCCCTCCATGGGTTGTTCCAGTGGTGACAAGCAAAGGTAGAAAATTCCCCATTTACGTCTCTTGCTTTAGTTCGTGCATGTTCTGATTATTATTTTCTGATTTTTAAGTGTCGTTGTTTGTTTTCTATTTAAGGAGCGTTAAAGGAAAGAGAAGAAGAGATACTACCTTGACCCTTGGAGACGGAGGAGAAAGTGGACTGGGAGGCGCTGTGGGCGGCCGGAGGCGAGGGGAAACGCGTGATATTTGAGCTAGCTTCCTGGTATCTTTACTTTTTTACCTCTTTGTTGTTGATTTGATGATGACTATCTGAAAACAACTTCTTTATCTTCTTCTCTTTTACTTGCTTATGTTGCCTCTGAATATTTGTTGTTGATTTCTTTTCCTCGCCTCAGTATGCTTATTGGTGTTTGATTCTTGAGTATTGCTTCTGATGGCTAGTTGAATGTTGCTTCTGTTTGTATGCTCTGAGATGATGATGTTTGCTTGCTCTGTTGCCTTGGATGTTAATCTTGAGTATTGCTTCTGTTTTTAGACCCTGTGATGAGACTATTCTGAGGGTGGTCTGTTGGCTTGAATACTTCGATCTTGATATTGGTTTGAATAAGGGTTATGGCTTTTAGGCTTATTTGTGCAGGATGGCTATGGCTTTATGTTTGAACAGGTTTATGTTACAATAGTGAAATGATTTGATGCTTTGAAATAGATTTTATTTGAGGCTGTTAGTTTGGTGTTGATGCACCCTATGATGAAAGTTTTCTGAGGGTTTGGTTGGTGGTTACAGGCTTTGGCTTCATGCTTTTGACAGGTTGATATTTCTGGTTCAAGGTTTGACACAGGTTGGTATGGTTATGTTGTTCAACAGGCTGGCTTATGTTTTTGACAGGTTGATGGCCTTTTGGCTTTCAGGCTTGCTTGGAGCAAGTTTAAGGCTTCTAGTATGAGCTTGGACAGTTTGATGTTTTGAGTTGTTTTTGGAATACAGGTTTGGGAGGTTAACTTATGCAGGTTTAGGACATTTGGGCTTTTATGCAGTAACTGGTTTGCTGTTTGAATTGAAGCAGGTTATGGTCTTTTGTGATGTTTGGAGCTTAGGCTTCAAGTTTATGGAGTTAGTTTGCAATATCTTTGTCTTACAGTTTGTGGTATCTCTTTTTGTGATATCTCTGCCCTCCTTTTTTTTCAATTGTTTATTTTAATTATTTGAGTTTCTTAAATTAAAACAATTGGAAATAAATCCAATTATTCTGACTTAAAAAAGAAATAATTAATAAACGTCCGGCGTTCCGAATTAAACATAACAATGCACAGTCAAACAACAAATGTCCATATGTCCTCTTTTCACTGATTTAATCAAACACTGCAAACTCAATCCAAATGTTTCAGTCCAAATCTCAGAGTAAACTGAAAAGAACTGTAAAATTAATTCTTTCTGAGAATGCGCGCACAAAAACCCCGATTCTTGATTAAATGTCAAAGAAGCGTCTGCCTGATCAAAACCTGAGCCAACTCAACCAAACCCTAAGCAAACTGTTTGAACTACTTAAAATCAATGAAAACCCTAATTTTGTCTGACTGATAAGAAAAGTTTGTTTGACTGATTCTTACGCCAATCTGAAAAATCAGGAAAAGCCCGAAGTTGTGATTTCTTGTGAAAAAAATACGAGGGCAAATTTTGGGGTACAACAGGGTTGAATAAGTGACTCTTTTCGTTTTCAAAACAAAGCTCAAACAATAATGGAAGAACACAGTTATTTTTATCCTGGTTCGTTTGAACTCAAACTACTCCACTCCACCCGCCAAGGTGATTTCTCCTTTCTCAACAAGGACTTAATCCACTATAATCAACTGATTACAATCACACAACTACTTTTGTGACTAACAATGCTCAAGTAAACTTACAAGTGACGAACACCACTAAGACTTAAATCTAGTCCTAGTCTGCTTGAGAAATCTGACCAAACTTGGTCTCTCAAGGAACAAATACAGGAGTTTAACTTTTACAGATAATGAAATAGAGTTTGCTTCTAATCAAGCTATATCACAACTGTGATTTTTTACTTAGAATATAATGCACAAATTGTATGAACAATGAGTTTGTGAGCTTTTGGATCTTTCACGTAGTTTCTTGCTTCTTTTGAAAATTTGATTGGTTTACTTGGTTCACTTAGTTGTTGGCTTGCAATAAATGTCCTTCTATTTATAGTAGGAACAATAGGATTGTTGCTGCCTTCAGAAAAGATGGAGAGCATTAAATGCTTTGCGTGTATCCTTGCAATATTCCATTTTCCAAGAAACTAGTTGTAGGCACTTGAGTGCTTTCAGTCGTCTTTGCATTAATGAGAAAACGTCAGAATGTAAGAACATGTTTTCCTTTTCTTTGACAAGACAAGTTAATCTAAACATTATTTCAGAATTTTCTCCAATGTCTTTAAGTCAGAACATGCTTCACTCATCTTCTAGGCAGTGTGTTGCTTGCTAAGAACTTTGAACAACGCTTGTTTTCAAGTTATCTTCTGAGCAAGGAGCCTACTAAAAGTTAGAAGATATATTTAACAAATAAAGTGTCTTACCAGAGTCAGCAGATGCGCTTGAATAAAAGGTTCTTTTATCAAAGAACTTCTTCATAATTTTTGCTTAGCACTTCAGAATGTTTTCTGTCAGAACATTAACTGAGACATTCAAAACACATTCATCAGAGCATAAATTATCTTAAATATGATTTAGTTATCATCAAAACTCTTGAGATAGGTCAGAACTAATCTTGTTCTTTCAATAACAAGTTCAAGTTGTCATCGTCTCACTTTGCATTTATCAAGAGTTCACCATAATTTGAGATTCCTTTTTCATCTCCTTCTATTTCAGCGTCCCTATCATCACCAAGGTGAGTCTCATAGTTAGAGACTTTGGGATTTTGAGGTTTTCCATGAATTAGGGATAAGGGTTTGAGAATATGTAATCAAATATTCTCTAATGCATGAATCTTTGCCCTAATGAGTTAATAGACATGCATGCTATATTAGAAAGGTTCTATAACATGTGCAGTGTTGGTTGCATGTGGAGATTCTGGAATTTTGGAAGGAAATTCGTACTCTTTTATTTTTCTATTTTTCTGGGTTCAGGTACTTTCGGTTAGAAATTTTTTTTCTTAGCAAACCTCCAGTCCAGAAATTATGAGAGTTTTTGTTTTGAGTTCGAGGGACTAGCTTCACTTCACTTAGCGAAGTCATCTTCACTATCAGTCTGCTTAGAAAACTTGCCTGCACTGGTAGAAATCTCAACTTTGTAAGGCTTCGTTGGACCTCGCTGAAGCTTGCTAGACGAACTTCCTTGAGCATAATTTTAAAATTTCTTTCCCTCGAGTGCATTTCCGTTCCGTAATGTGAATTGGTTGCCTCCCTTATCCTTTTGTGATAAATGTGGTGTATTGTGGGTTTCTAATGGCTTAATGTGATTACTTAATATGCTTTTTTTCGTCTTTGTGTTTAGCATAATGCATTATGTGTATAAATGTTGTGGTGTGATCACTTGATTTGATTGTTTCCTGTTCGTTCTGGTTTAACGTTCAGATGTGGTTGTGATATATGCTTGAATTGAAGTAGGCCTAAGCTACTAGTTGGTAAATCATGTGATTATGATGGAATTAGTTCTAATATACTACCATTGCAATGTGCTTGTGAGGGTCTTAAAAGGCGTTTCCCACTTGTTGTTCACATCGACGTTATTGGTATGTTGTACACACCTGAGCTACCATTGTGATGTGCTTGTGGGGGTCTTATAGGGCGTTTACCCACTCGTTGTTCACATTGGCGTGCTTGGTATGGTGAATGGTTGTGATGGCACGTAGGCATGTTGTACCCCAAAATTTACCCTTTTCATTTCGACTTTATTTTGGCTTATATTGCATTATCATATACATATGTGCATCTTAGTAACCGTGTTGTTATGGGATTGAGGCATTTATGTTCGACTGTTACCTGAGGTGCTCAGAGCTTTATGCAAGACATTCAGGTAGTGAATGAATATTCTTTAGCATGACTAATCTCAATGTATTCTATCATGTCTCGAGTGGTACATGTGAGCCATAGTTTTCGTCCGATTTGAGACAAGTCAGGTTAAAAGTATGTTTCGGCGTGGCAAGCTTCAGAATTTTCTAACTCTAAGCCATAATGTTATTTTGAACTGATATTTTATCATCGGGTCCATGTGGGTAGTATCTTCATGTTTCGTGTTCGGGCCGGTAGCCAATTGTGTATTTAAGATGGTCAAATAATTTTGTTTTTGGGTTTTTGGGTTACCAATCAACAGTATTTCTGGTATTCAGAAATTTATAACTCCGATTTGGTTTATCGTTTCGAGGTGGTTCTTTCGCCATTTAATCCGCCTCGATATTCTCCATATCTTTCATGTACGGGATGAAGGCTAATTCTCGAGGAATGGTTTCCGAATATGGAAATCCGTCAGAGTTTAAACAGTGCAAAATACTGGTAAAGTTGGATGAACCGCTATTTCAGGCACAATAAAAACTTCATAACTCTCAGTGGGAGTACCGTATGAGCGTGATACTGTTGCCCAAAATTCCGTTTCGATGTCATCTTGACACCGTCTGTTATTACCAAGAGTTAATTCTACATGAAAAGTGGTGGGAATTTTGAGTTCCTAAAGAAATAATCGAGCAGAATTTGGAATCTATTTGTTTGATTTTCAATATTCAAATATTCGTAACTCGCTTGATTTTTACTGTATCACATCGGTTTTTGAAGCGTTGGGTCAAGATTTTCGTCTACGTCAACTTTGATTCAGATATTAAAATAAATGATAGCCCAAGGATATCTGTTATTGGTTTATTATGCAAAAACAGAGTTTTTAGACCGGTAAAAAGACTGGACATCGCTCCACTGGAAATTTAAAAATAAATTCCTCGTTTATCAGATGGTTCTCATTTTTTTCCATGATGTCGGGGATGCAGAGATTTATTTTTCTTCTGGAAAAGTCGAGACGAGATTCTAATTTTCTGGGCACGAGCTCATGGTTTGTTTGAGTGACGAAGGTCAAATAAGTTGATATTTTGACTTAATTAATTTTTAACAGTGACGTCTCGCCGCTTAAGAGTATCGAACTCACTCAATTTTTATCAAAAAGCGTATGTTCTTTTTGGGTAACATCCGTGACTTAGAGGCGCATATTTTCACAGGAGATCCGCATTCGAAAAGATTTACGGATCACAGTGTAATTTTCACTTAAGCGGCAAATAAGCTAAAATTTTGAATTTCTTAACAACACTATATATTGTTTTTACCACCAAATTTCAAAGGAAGAGGCTCATTTTATTCGAAATCATTTTCCCTATCTATTCTCTTCTCTCTCTCTCAAGAACAAAGACTCCAACAACCTTGCACATCCCTCCTCCTCTTTCCCTCGTTGGACCACCACCATCAACTCTTCCCTCTCTCGTTGATCCCTCCGGCGACCTCTCCCTCGACATGCTCCTCTTCACCGGCCATCTCTTCTCGGTGCGACCTCCCTCTGGAGACAACTTTTGTTCTGGTTCCTCCTTCCGTCCGGCGTAACCTCCCTCCGTCCGCGCTTCTTCTTCGCGCCTCTTCCTCCAGCTCTCCTTCGTGTCGTGCCTCCTCCACCGCACCCTTCCTCTTCTCTGGTGACATTCTCGTTCCAGATAACATCACCTTTCATCTTCATCTTCTTCCTATTTTCAAGAATTGCTCCAAGAGGTAACACTACTGACCTCAGTTAATGCTTGTTCTTGAACTTATTATTGTAGAATTGTATAATTAGGTGTTGAATGACATAATTAGGATTAGATAATATAGTGTATATAATTCTAGAATTTGATTAGATATTTAGGTTGAAATTGATTTAGGATTTGATTAGGTTCTTGAATCTAGTTTGTGAAATAGAAACTAAGTATAATTTATGCACACTAGGTGTTTTCCTTAATTCCTCATAGAAGTCGAAAATTGATTTAGGATTAGGATAACACTTAGATTTTAATGTAATTTTGTTTTTAGCTAGGTTTTTAATTAAGTTTAGAATTGGATTGTATTCTTGATTTAGGGAGAATCCGGTGTAAGGTTTAGTTAAACTAACATTTAGTTTAGGTACTAATTTCCTTTGATTTAGGTGTTGTAACATAGACTAACATTTAGTTTAGTTTAGGCGTAATCTTTGATTTCAGGCTTTACTATATGTTTCTAATTATTTGGTGAATGATCACTGACATTTTTGTACATTTGAAATGCATTTTTGCATATGATCTCGAGTTACTAATTCTAGACATAAACTAATCATTTTGCTAATTTTTGGTTGATTACTTGTTGTTTTCCATTTCAATGAATTGAGGTAATTTCTAATGGATTGCAAAATATTTTTGGAGTAAGTTTGATTGAGTTTGGTAAAAAATATCTCAAAACTTGGTAAATGGCAAAGTTTAACATATTTGGTGTTTTTGCTCTATCTTTTGATCCGTATTGAGTTTTTCCGACTTTCTTTAATGTTAACTGAGTTTCTTGAGTCATCTGGAATCACTCACGCGGGTACTTTTTTGATTTGGACAATTTCATTCCATTTTTCTGCTACTGTAGCAGTTTCGAAAATTATGTTTCAGAATGGAATTGGCCGAACAGAGTTAATTTTTGAAACCTTTGGCACATTTCTATGTCGCCTTAATTTTTGCGGTTGATTCCGGATGCTTTCCGGTTATTGTTCAAATTTTTAGATTCAAATTTTTGCACATTATCTTGTGTTTCATTTTTGAATTGTGATACTTTTTGTATGCTAACTCTTACTTTGATGTCAAGTAATATCATTTGGTTTTATTAATTGTTTGAGAAACTTTGTGAATATAGTGTATCATAATACTTTTTTGATTCATAACCTTTGAGTTTCACAAATTGTGAGTTAATTCCTATTTGTCACACTTTTGGTTTAAAAACATAAACTCATGAATTTGAATTAATTTGCAAGTTGTTGATCAAATTTCGATATATTAAATTCATGTGGTTTTAAGACTTTAATTCTTGATTTAAGATCAATCTTGAAGTTAAATGTTCATGTGCAAGTTTGGGATAACCTTCTCATGTTAATATTCAAGATTAATGTACTAAAAGTTTGATTTTCAAATCGATTCATGATGAATTTCAAAATGCGGGTAATGCTGTCCGGAAATTGCATTTTACATGTGCATTGAGTTTTGGCTTGTGAATAATGTATTGTTGTACTTATTTGAGCATTTCTTCGATATCGGTAGCAAGTGTGAATGTTTCTAAACCAGTTTTTGCACCTATTTTCATGGGTATGAGGTTGTTGTCCAGAATGCTATGTTATGCTCCTTTGACTTGTTTGCTTTGTCTTATATATAATCATGCTTCATTTTTGTACGTATTACTAATTGTTATTATCGCATTTGGTTTTTTGTTGTTATCTACTAACAAATTTTGTGAGATATGCATATCTTAAGAAGCAATTTGGATACCATTCACTTTGGTGATGGATACGTTTTGCTCACATATATTGTTCATGCTTCTGACGCTATTTGTTGTTGATGCTAGCTTGCGGCACCTCCGAGCTTTCGCCATGCATTGAGTTTGTTTCTGCGGATTCTTATTATACGTTTGGTACGAGTTTGGGTCATTTGGTGTAATATTGCATTTACCGCTTTCTAGAGATCATGTATAGTAGGGGCATTTATCGCTTCCTAGAGATCATGAGAAGTAGGAAGCAGGAAATAAAGAGCGTGCACTCTAAGTATCTGTTTAAAGTTCTATAGCCGACACCCGCTTTCTGTATTCTAATTGTGTTTGTTTAAAGTCTTATCTTTGAATAGGCAATTATGCATGTTTGTTTATTTTATCACATGTTTTTGTGTCATTCTCGATGATGAGTTCGGTACTTGGTCTTGTATTCATTCTCGATGATGAGTTTTTTCCTAGTGGATTCAGTTTACATTACTTTTTGTCATTTACAATTATGTCAAAAATACAAAGAAAGGAATAATAATGATGTGCGCCTGGTTCATACCCGGATGGGATGTTCCCTTTGAGGCTTGGTTTGGTTCATTCTCGATGATGAGTTTACTCCTTCTTTATCTTACTTATTGCGCAAGCATAAGAAGAAAAGAAATACTTGGATCTTATGTGCCACGGTTCATTCTCGACGATGAGTTTATTCCCTCTTTTGTGTCAGTTCACTCTCGATGATGAGTTTGTTCTGTTTACTCGTTTTCCTTACGCGTTTATCTCTCTGTACCTTTTGTACTTACTTTCTTCCACTTGCCATGCTCCCTTAGGACTGGAGGTTTATTCTCGACGATAAGTTTATTTCAAATAGCAATTCGGATGGTTCTTTCTTGGATGAGTTGGTTCCTAGAAAACCTTGGTCTGAACCTTAAGTCAATGTTTCTATGATAACTCTAGGCTAGAAATAGGTTAGTCCCCCGTAGACTCTTCATTTTTTCCCAACTTTGCATGTGCGTAAAATACACTCTTTCGTGGCAAATCTTTAAAACGCCTCTAATAAACTCAAAACCCTTTCGCAGAGGTAAAAGACACAAACAAATTCAAATGTCTTTTTCTTGCCTTTTGGCTTTTCAATTTCAAATTGGATGTGTTATTGTCCCTATATACAATACAATGTGTAATTCCCCAAGGGTCAGGTTGCACTATGTCTAATTGCTGCGGATCACAACGATTGCATTATTCGCCTCCGGGAACTTTTTTAGCACATTGATTCCTTTCTACTCGAGATGCGTAAGTCTCCAAAGGTCGAGCTGCAGGTAGAATGCGAAGTTGATGTTGTTTCATAAAAAAATACAAACCTACAAAAACCATTGAGCCGAACTACAGATGCTCTGATTCCTTAAAAGGGATATGTAGGTGGAGGATTTTTTGTAGGGCCTAATCGAGCATAATTTGTAAATACTTATTTCTTTTCCCCCACACTTTTTCTTCTCTCTTTTTCATACATACCTTGTACACCTTAGATATAGATTCGTATGCACCCTTTAGCTAAACAATAAGAGTGGATACCGTAGAGTACTACGGACATATGGGATGCTAATACCTTCCCCTCGTGTAATCGACTCCCCTACCAGATTTCTTGGTCGAAAGACCGTAATTTCTTCCTTTCAGGTTTTCTTTGATATTTCCCTTTCTCTTTCGTGAGATAAATAGATGTTCGGTGGCAACTTCATTGATTGTTAATGCATTTTCCTCTTAGATAGATATTTTGCTTGATGTAAAAACTAGGATAGATTTAGCTTTTCTAAATATTGAACGATACCGCTGGCTCATTGTGTGCACCCTTGCATTAGGGATCTTAGAATGCATTTATAATATGTTTGAAAAAGTTGTCAATAAGTATCATGCACTAAAAATCAATTTTTGCATAAAAATCGGTTGCATGTGTCGACACATCCATTCTATGCATAGACACATGTGGATCAATAATAAAGCTTGTAGGCTATGTAACTATGTGTCGACACATTCTTCCTTTTAGGTCGACACATGTCATTATGAAAGCTTCTTGTGTCGACACATATGTGTTTCATGTCGACACTTGTATTGTTGTTTTAAAGCTTGTATCTTATGTAACTTTGTGTCGACACAGTGACCTCATATAGGTTGACACATGTCATTACATATGTCAACACATAACTTACATGTGTCGACACATGTGTTAGAATTTCTCAAAAATTATTTTCCTTTTCAAACTTCTAAGTTTCCCTCTTGCCTCCAACTTTCACACCTATATATACTTCATACATGCATCATTTTCAACTTGATGGAACTATAAACACATACTAATATTTCTCATCATCTTCAACCTTACATCTATGATACATACAAATAAAGTACACATAATCATCCATTATTTGGGTGTCATCTAGACTTGTGTTGATAACATTCAATTTAGGTTGGTTGTAACCTAAGGTTGGGTTGAGAATCATAGAGGGTTTCACCAGAAAAACGGTGAGGTTTTTTACCTCAATATCAAAGTGTGGATTTGGGTGTTTTTACAAGTTTTCGCAAATATTAGATTCGACCAAGTGAAAGGCTTTCAAGAATGGGAGATTCTTACAAAGTAGTAGCGTGAGACGATGAATCGTTTGAAAATCTTAGGTGACAACAATTTGCAATTTAGATCTGGACGAGTGAAAAGCTTTGAAGAACGGTGGTTTCTTGCAAAGGAGTAGCGCGAGAGGGTGGATCAAATTGGTATTGTTGGGTGACTGGATCAAAATGAGACCAAGGCATGAGAAATTGCTAGGATCAACATCAAACATAGGATTTGTAGGGTTGGATTGCTACATTTCTCTTGTAAATAACTTTTTGCATAGTAAGAATTCTTATCTCAATTCCAAACGGAATTGGGGACAAACATAGTCATAGCGAGGACGATTAGTTAACTGTCTAAACAAATCCTTGTGGTGCTCTCTCTCTCTCTCTCTCTCTCTCTCTCTCTCTCTCTCTCTCTCTCTCTCTCTCTCTCTCTCTCTCTCTCTCTCTCTCTCTCTCTCTCTCTCTCTCTCTCTCTCTCTCTCTCTCTCTCTCTCTCTCTCTATATATATATATATATATATATATATATATATATATATATATATATATATATATATATATATATATATATATATATATATATATATATATATATATATATATATATTATATATATATATATATATATATATATATATATATATATATATATATATATATTTATTATACTCTTTGATTGTGCAATTATTCGTATAGACAAATCTTTTGATTATTAAATTGCTTTGTTGATAACCTTATAATATATTATATTGTAAGAGGTATTTTATACCAACGAAGTTTAACGGAAAATCTGAAAAGTTAAGTGCTCATCAAGTGTTCGATAAATTGTTTCACTTAGTTTTATCAATTGTTTCATTAGATATTGGTTGATCTTGTAATTGTAAAACAATTACTTGAGAATTTATTGTATTAACATCTTATCATCGTCATTTAATTGAGTTTGATTGAATGCATATTTGAGCCTTCAATAACCATTTTGGTTTGGACAACTTGTGATCTAAGATATAACTCCCGCTTGCCATAATTTTTGCTTAAGTTTTTAAAACAAGTTTTTAAGTGAATTTTTTTTTTGGGAATCTATTCACCCTCTCTAGATAAGTTGTCATCGTCTAACAGTTTTGTTAATTCTTCGTGGAAATATAACGATATTTCATTCATGTAATGCATTAGACATCATCAATAGAGAAATAATGGATTCAAGGCAGAACTGACCGCTTTCATATAATTATCAGAACACTTATAATTTTCACAAAAATAAACTCAAAACCCCCATATTGTTACTTTTTAAACACTACACGTCATTTTCTGGTTAAATAGCAGGCCATGTGAATACAATATCTTTTTATTACTTCGACTATAAGTACACTTGTCGAGAAGTCAACAGCTTATGACAAGGAAATGAGTGCAACAATCTAGGATTCCAACCTTGAGAATAAGGGGACTAACAACCCTAGCAGTGCGCAGTAGGGTAAAGCACCAGTTTAGAGGCAGAATAATCCATATGCTAAATCTACTTAAGACACGTTTTATCATTGTAATGGAAAAGGTCATGAATCAAATATTTGTCCAATAGGATAGTCGTTGTTGTTACTGAAGAAAGTGGAGAGGAAGAGGAAAGAGAAGGACATGCACTTGAGAATGATGAATATGCAGGGGGTTGAGTTTGCAAAGGAAGAATCTGATGAAAAAGTAAATTTTGTGTTGTGGAGAGTTTTACTAGCATCTAAAGATGAAGGGCGGCGTAAAAATTTGTTTAAAACACATTGTTCTATCAAGAACAAGGTGTGTAATTTGATTGTTATAGTGAAAGCATGGAGAATCTAGTGTCACATAAATTGGTAGATTATTTGAAGTTGTTCACAGAACTCCATGATAAGCCATACACCCTCGGTTGGGTAAGTAAGGAATCCCAAGTTCGAGTAACACTATCCTGCAGAGTTCCTATCTCCATCGAAAAGCATTACAGAGAAAAGATACTTTGTGATATTCTTGATATGGATGTTTGTCATATTTTATTTGGTAGGTATTGACAATTCGATAATGATATCACTTATCGAAGAAGAGATAATGTGATGATGTTTACATGGGCACACATAAAATTTATATGGCTCTTGTTTTGCACTTTGATAAGAATCCAAGAGGAAAAAAATCTAATTTTTTGATGATGACACCGAGTGAAAATGAGTTTGGTGAGATTATTAAACAAACTAATGTTATTACAACAACTTCAAATTAACTCGAAGTACCAAAATGCTCCAAAAATAATTATAATCATTTGAAAATCTCTTTTGTTTGGTTGAACAAAGCTAAACACATATGGATCAATAAAAGAAATTTTATCAATAATAAGAGGAATCGTGTGAGACTAAATTAAACTTTATATAGAGTTTATCGAACCGATTTTGCACTTGCATCTCTAAATTGTTATTTTAGATTTAACATTTGTTATTCTAAATTGTATTTAATATTTTGAAGAAAAAATATCAAAATAGAAATAAGGGCACGAATATGATGTCATATTTAATAAAAATTATATTCCTTTGAGTTGTTTGATTACTTTTAGGAAAAAGAATGATGCGTATTTGTGGGTCTTCATACATTTCTTAAAAATAATTATTGATACAATTTCGAAATCTAATAATAAAAAATCATGTTTTTGTGATGGAATCAAATACTTAAAATTTGTTAATGTAATTAAGATCTTTTTTAGCACAAGAAATAGGGAACAAAAAGACAGTATTCTAGTATGAGATGGAAGCTGCAAAGGGAACAGTGAAAGCTGTGGCTCTCCTCGTCGGAGATAACAACGTTAGAGGTTCTCTTCAGTTTCTTCAAAACCTCAATGGTTCTTTCTCTACTCCTTTTCTCTCTCTATTCTAAGGTTCTTGTTTTTTTGTTGAAAATTTGTTAATTCATCTAGTGATTCATGAATATCTGTTTCATATTTTAATCCGAATTGTTTGTTTCAGCACCAAAATTTGATAACATATTAGATTAGATAACTCATGTATGTAGATTATGGTTATTTTGATTCTTAAATGTGCTAAGAGTTGTGATTATAGTAGTTGAATGTATTGAAATTACAAAAACATTAGTTTTTGTATCTTTTCTTAGTGAATTGGGTCTTCGAATGTGTCTTTTGTTAGTTAGTTTGGTCCATGTTCCGTCTTGATGCGGTAGTGCAAGCTACTCCGGTGTAATTGCGTGGGGTGGACCTTTTGCGTAACGTTAGCACTCTAACGCCTAAGACAGACCGTGAATAAAGAAATAGAGTGAATGTGAATAGAATCATATATTTTTGTTGTTCACGCCATTATACAATGGGTGACCATTTGGCCTATGCGGCGTTGAGCTTGTGGCCTACCCAGAACACTTCTTAATTGTGTCTTTTGTTAGTGAGTTTAATCCATGTAACAATAAACCATAAACACATTCAGGGATGTTTTTGAAAGTTCAATACATTCCGAGACTATAGTAACTCTGCCTCACACATTTTGACATCTAAACAACGATTTACTTTTTAAAGGATTTGAATCTCGGAAGTTTTAGTTGCGATAAACCGAGCTGGCTATAAGTGGCATTTATGTTTCATTGTGATTGTGCAGGGAATTATACACATGTAACTGGAAAGATAACAGGGTTATCACCAGGTCTTCATGGCTTTCATATTCATGCTCTTGGTGATACCACCAATGGCTGCATCTCCACTGGCCCTCACTTCAATCCACTGAAGAAGGATCACGGAGCTTCTACAGATGATGAGCGACACGCCGGTGATTTAGGTAACATTGTTGCAGGACCTGATGGAGTTGCTTTGGTTTCTATCAAAGATCGACAGATTCCACTGAGTGGAGTTCATTCGATACTCGGGAGGGCTGTCGTTGTTCATGCTGATCCTGATGATCTTGGAAGGGGTAAGAAGTTAAAGTTTCGGTCCAAAAATTGATTCATCTCCCTCAGTCCTTGATATCTTTTGTTTAGCTTCCGGACGGTTAATTAGACCAGTCAATACCCATATATGTGCATGTTTTCTCATGTAAACCTCAAATGTGAGTTGTTTTATATTTCAACGATTGTTTGTTTGTCAATCATTTTGTTTCTGCTTCGACACAATGTTTGTGCCAAGTAAATAGGTTACCTAGTTTCTAGAATTATGCTTCACTCATAGTTTAATCTTTGAATTTGTCTGTGAGTGTTAACTGTGCAACACCGACACTTTACATTGAATGCGTGTCTGGTGTCGGACACCAACGAATGTGATTACATTACTTATTCAGATTTTTATAATGGAACAGGTGGACATGAACTCAGCAAGACTACTGGGAATGCAGGTGCAAGAGTAGCATGCGGTAACATTTCCTTTATTCAGATTGTTTATGACTCGTAATCTACTCTAGGAGTTAGGTCCATTTCATACATAATTAGGTTGAGATGGATTCTCTGCGGTCTCTCCTGCTAAATTTCAACCATTAGATTAATCCTCGTGCTGATGTGTGGCTAGAGGCTGCAGAGAATCTAGGGAAGTTGGTTAATCTCAACGTGACAGGAGCGGTAGCATGTTACATGATCAAGTCAAGTTTAGTTTAACCAAAATGGATCCTCTACATTTTATATGTTTAAGCTTAACAATTGCTAATTTGTTTTACCAGGTATCATCGGACTCCAGTCATCTGTTTAGGATAATTGGACTACAAATAATTGATAATCTTCATAGGTGTATACTATGATGTATGTTGATTTCTCTCTATAAAACTACAATCATGTTGTAACTACATTTATAGCAGTTCCAATAATTTTAAGTCAATAAGTTCTTCTACATTATCAAGTTGTTCTATGTTTAATGGTTTTGGCCAAGGCGGTGTTGTTTTCCCGCCCTCGAGTAGACAGTGACAGGGAAGAGTTGTTATGCTTACAGAAATAGATTCTTTCCAGTCAGATGTAATGTAGTCAAATATTTCATCTAATAATCTAGATCGAATGGTTGTGATTGTGAGTTGTTAATTTGTTAAATCAAGATTGGTTGGTTGTGATTATGAGTTTTTAACTTGTTAAATCAAGATCAAATGATGATTATTATGAGTATTTAATTTGTTAAAGTCACGGCGTTAGTCACTAGATGATTGTATAAGTTGTTAGGTGAGAAAAAGTTATTATTAATAACGGCGACATAAGTGTAATTTTACAACTGTCTAAATATTATTTATCTCATGCTCTCAAAAGGAACACGAAAGGAAAAAGGACTTGTCTAGCGTTGAAGATTGATATTAGTGAAGTTTATGATACAGTGGATTGGGTTTTTTTGAAGGAGATGTTTAAGAAGTTGGGTTTTGTAGAGAGATAAATCCATTGGATGATGATGTGTGTTACCTCACTGTACTATAATGTTCTAGTTAATTCGGAAAGTGTTAGACCTATTGAATCAGGAAGAGAGTTAAGACAAGGAGACCCAATGTCTCCTTATCTCTTTATTCTTATTTCGGAGGGTCTTTCGGCCATTATCAATGGTGCAGTGACTAAGGGTGATATCCATGGAGTCCAGATATGCACAGGGGCACCTAGTGTGTCCCATCTGTTTTTTGCTGACAATTGTTTTTTATTTTACAGGGTCAATTTTTCGGAAGTGAAAATTCTTATGAGTTTACTCAATACCTACACCGAGGCGTCGGGTCAAGAGATTAATATGTTAAAGTCTGAAGTCTTTTTTAACAATAATTTGTCTACTTCGACTAAAGAGGACCTTACTAGGATCATGGGGGTTCAGCATGTCCTTCCTAGGCACTGGTAACTATCTAGGGCTGCCGTCTATGATTGAAAGGAGCAAGAAGGCTATTTTTGCCTATATTAAGGATTGAATCTGGAAAAGAATCAATTCTTGGAGGGGTTGTTCGTTGTCTAAAGTCAAAAAAGAGGTTATGATCAAATCTCTGCTCCAAGTCAGTTTGGCTTACGTTATGAGTATATACATTCTTTCGGATACAGTGATAAATGATATTGAGAAGATGTTGAATACTTTTTGGTGGGGTAGAGGTAATAACAATAGGGGAATAAGGTGGATGGTTTGGGAGAGACTTACTTGTACAAATAGGGGAGGAGGATTGGGATTCCTTGATTTTAAAGCTTTTAATATGGCGATGGTTGCCAAATAGGGGTGTTTTTTTGTTTTGAAAATCTTGGTATCCGGCCTTGCGATCGACTATTCAAGAGGGACCAATTTCACTGTCCACTAGCGGGGGTCCCGTTTAAAGCCAGAACAAAATTCTGTGTGAACTGGCCCAACAGAGGGATTGTTAGCACCTAGCAGGATTCAAACTCAGGACCTTGAAAAGAGAACACTCTCAAGACCTAAGCCTCCTAGACCAACCCTTGGGGGTTCAAACAGGGGTGGTTTGTTATGTCACAGCCACAAGCTCTAGTGTCTCGAATCTTTAAAGCAAGGTACTTCCCTAGAACCTCATTATTTGATGCTAATCTCGATTATAACCCAAATTTTGTGTGGAGAAGTATTTGGAAAGCTAGAGAGGTCCTAACTCTAGGTTGCAGGTGGAGTATCAGTGATAGCAGTGGAATTAAAGTGATGAACGAACCTTGGCTTCGTGGAGGGCATGAGGGATGTATAAGCTGCCCACAGAAGCAAGGTGTGCATGATATTACTATTAAAACTCTTATGTTGTCAAATGTTAAACAATGGAATATGAGAGTTTTACATGACTTATTTGACTATGCAGTGGTAGAGGAAATCCTTCAGGTTCCGTTGATGGAAGATGTTAAGGAATACAAACAGGTTGGGAAAGAGGGGGAAAAAAGGTAGCTATAGTGTGAGGTCGGACTACCGCATGTGGCGAAAGGTCCAGAAAAGTCATATTTACCCAAGTGATGTGACTAACTGGAGTTGTATTTGGAACGTCAAAGCCCCGACAAGAATGAAACATCTTATGTGAAAAATTTGTCAAGAGTGCCTTCCTACCCGTATGAGGCCTCGGAGTCATCGGGTAAATTGTACTGAAGAATGTCCATTATGTGTCGATAGTTATGAGGATGACTAGCATGTTTTCTTTTGATGTCCATAAATAATTAAATGTTGGAAAACATCAGGTTTGAGTAATATCATTGATTATACAATTCTTTCGTTTCGTGATGTAAAGTCGCTCATTCTTGATATTTGTAGTAGGGAAGATAGGAACACGGCAGGTAGAGTTGCAGTTTTGCTGAAGGTTGTGTGAAAAAATAGAAATCATCAAGTTTGGAATAATGAGAAAGAGGAGGGACCTAAACTTGGTTGACTTGCGTATCATCAATGGCAAGAATTGTACTCTGTCCAACGCTTCCAGGATAGTAGCACCAGCCATCATCAAGTGCCAACTTAGAGTCCACCATCTCATGGTTGGGTTAAATGCAATGTGAATGCAGGTTTCAACAAGACTTGTGGTACCTCGAATAGAGGGTGGTGTTTTCGAGATGAGTTTGCCAATTTTATCTTTGCAAGAGTGACTTGGGATCTCGGTACTCTACTTATTATTGAAGCAAAAGCTATAATACTCAAAGAAGTTATCCAGATAGCTATTTCTTTGAATATGGATTGTGTTGTGTTCGAAAGTGACTCTATTCAGGTGGTACAAGCTATAGGTTCTGTCAAATCTGGAAACTCGGAATTTTGTTCTATCATTAGAGTTATTGAAGAGTTGTTACAAATTTTTGCAAACTTTGAGGTTAAGTTTATTAATTGTCAAGCGAATTCGGTTGCCCATTCATTAGCAAAGGCGACCAATTCTTGAACTAGACGTAGTAGTTTTCATCTTGCTCCTCCTTGTATTGAACTTTTGATTATTAATGATAAAAGTTAATTTTGCTCTATTCAAAAAAATATTATTTATCTCATAGATTAATAATTTCTTTTTAGTCCGTTTCAAAAAGAAGATAAAAAAACGAAGTTAAATTTGATGACATCTTCATAAGTTGTTATAAACGTTTTATGTACAACATGTCAAGCATGAGTACTCCATTTTAGATAAAATATCGGTACTGGATACGTATCGGATACTGGTACGCGTACAGTATGTATCGAAGTCGTATCTATCTTATTTTATTTTATTTTAAGTTGATATACCAAGCACGAGTACTCCATTTTAAATAAAGTATCGGTACTGGATATATACCGGATACTGATACGTGTACAGTATATATCGAAGTCGTATCTATTTTATTCTAAGTTGATATACCAACCGAAACATATTTGGTACCGTGTACCAAATTTTTTTTCTTTTTTTTCGGATAGGTGGAACTTGAAACCAAAGGAATGGTGGATACTTTATGGATTTTCAATCTCTAAACTTCAATCTATTGTATTGAAACTTCTTTTACAATTAAGTTCTTCATATTCTACTGAGAGAAATTGAAGCACATACATGTGAATTTATTCTCACAATGAAAAGAAATAGACTCAGTTCAAAGAGGGTTAAGGATTTAGTTTTTGTTCATGTAAATCTTCGTATTCTCTCGAGAAAGAGTAAGGTTTATAATGAAAGAGCAACAAAAATATGAGATATTAATAGAGATGAATGAGATCTAATTGATGGAGTTGATATTCTTGAAGTTGTTAATCTTTGTTTCGATGAACCTAAACTAGAAACCGCTCTTTTTAATAATTTTGGAGAAAAAAATATTAAAATTCAGTTATGATTTCATGATTTTTTTTACTTTTTAAGTGTGATTTATTTATGCTATTACGCATATATTAACTTTTTAAAATAAATTGTTTTTTAATTCTAATACTTCGTTGTTATTTAAATAATTTTTTGTTATTTTTATAATTAAATTTTAAAAAATTTATACTAGTGTATTCGTTAACGTATTCGTACCTTACTAGGTTTTTTAAAAATGACATACTCCGTAGCAGGCAAGGTACAACTATAAACCCCTATTATTTAACTTTTTTTTAATGAATTACTTGTTTTAACATTTGCTCTTGGCTATAATACTTTGATTACTTTTCTTGCTTTCACTCAAATTAGATTTGAACTAATTTAAATTCAATTTTTCATTTGTAAATTAACAAGTCTTATCACACATCTTATTCCACAAAGTAGAATTGGCTATATGGATCAATTTTTACATTAATGTTATAACAAGAACCATGCTTCTCTAAATCCATCATCTTTTATGAAGCTTCTGAATTCAAAATTGCCAAGGTGCAACTCTCTGACATCTGATCAAACATTAGACCCGAATCAAGCAGTCCGAGTTATTTCAACATGGTTTATTTTTCACTCATCCCACAATTTGCATTCAAAGATCAATGCATTCATATTAAAATACTGAGTAATTTGTCATCTGGATGAACAAAGTCATGCTTCTTTCCTTCAGCAAGATGTGAAAAGCAAAAGGATTAAAGTTATTTACAACAACAGGTTAAGACAGAACACAATTTTGATAGAGTGAATCCTCAAGTAACCAAATGAAACTACAATAAAGCATTCAAAATGTTGCTTAGTACATTAAATTCAAAAGTCAGAACCAGTTCTGAAACACCCAACATCATCATTAGACTTTAGCCAATGATAACAAGGCGGCGGTAAGCTGCACAAGTATACAAAAGCATCAGTCAAGGGGGCTTGGACAAACACAGTTGTATCTCTAGCCTCTCAACCAAGTATTCCTGTAAGATGAATTGTCTCGCAGAGAAGCATCGTGGGGCTTGTACTCCATAACGTAGCTGTGAGGAAGCTTTAAGTGACGCTTAATCGAATCTCTCAAAGCCATTACAGCCTGCATAAGAAATCAGGAATGTTATTAAGGACATAGTTGAGTATACATTTTGAGCACATTATCACGTGCGTGCAAACGCACAAATAGATTAAATGATGATGCCAACCTGATTATCAGAAGCATTGCGGTTCCAGACACTCACTATATCCTCGTTAAATCGAATGCTTAGTACTGCACCGCATATGTTATCACCATAATCCAACTGGTCACCCACTAAAGCAAGCACCTGCATTTCGCATGTAATAGTACTATTACAAATTTTAAGTCTCCAACAATAAAAAGATATAATTTTAATCCAGGGCATAGATCATGAGATCAAATTCACCAATCAAGAGACTCCAAAGGTAATTTAGCTGATATGTAACAAGCATAAATAAATAAACTTAAAACGGAGAAAGAAGGGTGTTTAATCAAAAAAATCAAGTGGAACCCAAATAAGGATCATAACCATATCCTTTGTTTGCTACAACATTTTTCCTTTTTTATGTTAACATCCACAGAACCAGCATTATTCACCGAGCAAAAATTAACACACGATTTTGCACATATGATCTAGTAATAGTTGTACGCCAATAGGCAGTTAAAAGTTTGTATCATTACAAGGTTCATGATAAATGGATAGAATGCCTGCAATATTCAAAATAGTCTTCGAAACAAACGCAGAAGCTTGAAGTATTCAAGAAGTAAGTCGAAGGATTCAATAAGCTAGTCGTGTATAACAATAATAATAATAATAATAATAAAGGATATTGTAAACTCTTTAACAAGTGCTCAAATGAAAGGGCTCTAAGACATGTTTTAAAACAACCAAGTGCTTATGCAGACACTCTATCAAACAAAGGAAATCATAAACCCTTATTCATATAAATCCTAATCCTATTTACATTGTTCTTTCCTTATACAGAGAATACAATTTCTATGAAAACAAACTCATGGAAATTGATGAACGCAGTTGCTTTCCAAATTCATTTTTCACAATGCTTCCTTCTGAGTTATCAGGGACACCAACTTAATTATTAGATAGAAAATATTCATTAACCGGTTTACATCTTGAAACCTCAATCTTATCAAACTTAAGATTATTCCTAAAGATTGGGAGAGGGTGAACAGCCATATGGAACTTAGAAAATCAAGTAACATATATGAAGCATGCCAGAGTCAAAATTATACATTTTAAAATTGGAATGGAATTTAACACTAGATTAATGGCTTCAGTTTCAGTTAGGGAAAAATGTAACAACAAAAACATTTCAGACCCATAGAGGATTTCAAATACTCAAACACTCTAATTTGTATGGCAGAGTTTGGTATCAAACTACCAATAACAACATAGACTCAGCCTAACCAAATAGATGGGGGGATTGGATCCACTACAGGTATGAATCTACGTAATTGGGATCTATACAAACCAAATTTTCAGTAAAACTATTTAGAGCAACAAATTTGAAAAATTATTCAATAAAATTAAAGTGTTAAGATTTTCCATAATCATGACAGGAGTTTACTAAAAACATATGTTCACTAACCAGGTCCTCCCAAAAACGACCTGAAACAGCCTTCTTGAATCGTATAATCCATTTTCCACCACTGCAGTTAGCAGAGTCCTTCAAAAAAGCCACCCAGCGAGTCAAAGCAAATTAAACAACAACATTCAGACAAACTTCTAGCTTTCACCCTCCAGAACAAAACAACTCAAAATTTCAATACCAGAAAATAAAACATAAGCTAAGGCTACTAAGTATCTACCTCCCATAAAGGACGAATTCCTTCTTTGAAAAGGTGCAAATCTGTTGGACTAGGCAAAGAAGCAGGACGAGAAATATGGCAGTAACAGACCCAAAATCCTTCAACCTATTAACACAAACAATTGCCACAATAATGAAATTTAAAGTCAAGTATGAACCTAAATCCCATACAATACCCAATACAGGACCCCCAATATACCAAACATCTTACCGTACTGAATTCGACAATCTTCTTTATGTTGTCCTCATATGATTGATTTCGAATTCCAGGTACCCGGCGAGTGTACCAAAATACAAACTTGCTCTGTTCAAGGAAACCACCAACACAAAATCAATTAACCAAAATGTCAAATTGCAGTTACTCCTTTAAATCTCATATATGAAGTCACAATTTTTTCTCAAAATTAATTTAAAATAAAATAAAATAAGAACTACAAGGTATCAATCAACAGTTTCTTCATTCATTCACGCATTTCATATTTCTATTACAAATTTGGAAGAAAAAAACCTGAAACTAAATAGATTGAGCTATGAATCAAAATTGACCTAACAAGCAATGAACTATAGATATAAGAAACAAAAATTGGATTTTTAAAGTGTTTGAGATGAACCTTTAGAGGGTGAAGACCAGCTTTGAGTTCACGTGCTTGTCGTTCTTCGGTTTCTTTGATATTGAAGGAATCGGAAGGTAATTGGGAAGAAGAATCGGAGATTTGGTGAGAGTTTTCTGAGTTGTTGTTGTTGTTTTCTGATGCGTTCTTCCCTGATGTGAAATCCATGGCGGTTTCTTAAACCCTAATTCGCTTCTTTTCTTTCCCTTTACGTGTTAGTGTTGAGTTTTTCAGACCAAAGAGGGAGACTGAAAATGGTGTTTGGCTTTATATGTAGCACATGTTAAGAACTCTTTTCGTTTATTTTTTTATTAATTAACAATTAATTAATAATATCTTTCAATAAATCCGAAATAATAGTAAAGCTAAATTATAATTTTTATCCATCTATTTAATCAATATTTTTGTTATGAAATTAACGAAAATAATATAGAGATATTGTGATTATTCTCTTCAAGTTTATTTAAGGGATACACAAGGTGAATTATATTTATAGTACATTGACCAATAAACAATCATTAACTTAAGGGATACACAAAGGTTAGAAATTTAACTCATAGGAATTAAAGAATATAGAAAGTGGGGTAAATGAACATCCACGTCTATTTACTATTATTTATAACACTTCCTTTTGGATATTTATTGAGGATATTCTTCGTTAAAACTTTACTAAAAAAACTCAGTGGAAAAAAATCTAGTGAAGGAAAAAACGTACAATATCATTTGAATGAGAATTGCCTTGTTAAAAACCTTACCAGGAAAACCCAGTGGGACAAAATCTTGGTGAAGGGAAAAAGAATGCATAACATATTTATTTATCCCCCTCATGCATGTAACGCCTGTAATTAAATTATTTTTAGAATATTTGTGAAGTTGTGTTATGATGATAGTCGATGTGTTGCTGTTATTGGATTTATTTATTCTATTAAGTTGTGGAATAATATTATAATAATATTATTTGATGTGGACTTATTTTAAGGGTTAGAAGTAGTAGAAAGGAGGTGTAGGAGTTTTAAGCCCATTAAGACATAAAGAGAATTATAGGGTTATTATATTAGTTTTTAGAAATAATAAGAAAAAAGAAGAAGCAGTGAGAAGAGAAGGAAATAAGGGTTGGAAGAAGAGAAAGAGAACGTGAAAGTTGCAGAAAAGAAGGAAAAGAGGCAAAACGGGATTCAATCAGAAAAGTTATAGAGCAACCTTCAATCTAAGGTAAGGATGGGGTTCTGACTCTATAATAGAGTTTATGATGAGTAGTATATGGGATTAGATGTGAAAAGTTGTCTTGTTTATGATTGGAATGTATATATTGTTGTATGATGAAGATCAATGATTTAAATATGAATAATGATGCCCTAATGTTGTATAATTGATGTAGAAACATAGGATTATTATAATCGATGATTACCTGTGATTAGAGGATATTTTTAGGGCCTAAGGCAGGGAAACCGTAGTGAAAACACAGTGAAATCGCAGAAAATATTCATGACAGAACAATATGCGTCGACCTCAAAAGCCATGCATCGATACATGCAGGTTTTTGGACTCAAGATGAGTCGATATGAAGAAGCATGCATCGATACATGCGATATTGCAGACTCAGTATGAGTCGATACAAAGGGAGTACGCGTCGACTCATGCAGGACGTTAGTCCAGTACGCGTCGACTCAAGACATTACGCGCCGACTCATGTAGTCTGATTTTTGACAAATTCGTTTCCAAAGGTTGTAACTTGAGTTTCCGGACTCCGTTTGAGGTGTCGTTTGAAGCGTTGAATAGATGACGCGATGAACTTCATTCTTAAGGATTAAAATGAAGGATAAGAAGAATAATCCTAGTAACCCAATTTAGGACTAGAGTTAGCTTCCTGTGTTAATCGCTATGATGATGTTGTGAAGTATGATGAGGATAAGACGATTATAGATTATTGTTTGGTTCATAACAATAAGATTAATGATGATAATCATGTAGTATTACAGAATAGTAATAGGTAGAGGTTTGGTAATTTAGAGGTAAGTCTTAGATGATTAATTAATTATAGGCAATATCATGTTGTAGGCTTATGGCCAACCTTGAGGGATTGTCGATCTATCGTTGTATTGTTGTTGTGGCTGAGTTGCTGTAAAATTATGTTGATGAATTATGTTGATGAAATTACATTGATGAAATTATGTTGATAAATTATACGATGAATTATGTTGATGAATGATGTTGATGAATGATGTTGAGATGCCTCTAATAATTGGCAGTTACTAAGATGTAGGCTCTGTCTAACGTTGATGTTATGTTAAGACATCGTTAATTATAGTTGTTGTTATTCCATTCATGATTGTGTCGCATACATTGCATTTCAAGATGGAGCTGATGCTCGTTAAGATGGCCTGTATTGGCGAATATTAAGATGAAGGCTTATGCCTTGTTGAGGCCTCTATTTATTGGCAATTATTTGAGATGGGAGTTCTGCTACAATGGTACCACATGCATTTGCATAGTATTGAGTCGCGTTATATGATTGCATAAAGAAGTTGTGTATTGATGCAGCAAATATGTATATTGTTGGTATTCTGTTGCGATTATTGTTATTTATAAGATGAGAAGTGGTGATGTTATGTGATCTAATTTAATATATTATTTATCATACGTTTCATTATATTGTTAGATATCTCACCCCTTTTGTTTGAATGTTACCCTTACATTGGTAACGTGCAAGTAATCCAGAGTGAAGGCAGTATACCGTCGATAGTTCGAGTCGGTGTCATTGCTCTGATACGTAACACTCGGGGGGATGAATGCTTGTTGATTTTAATTATTGATTATTTCAGTTGTTGGACTTTAATTCGTTTGTTGCTAAGTATGCATTATTTTGAAGTTGCTGTAATTGTTGGAAAATGATGTTATTATGATTCCGCTGCATAGTTGTTCAAGTTGTTGAATTAAGAGATTAAATTATTTTGTTGTTGGTTCATCTGAAGTTTAAAGTGTTATGTATCCATGTTGAATGCAATGTGTTTTTAAGTGGAATTTGTGGCATCCTGATTCAGTTGCATGAATTTTAAAACTCTGATTTACATTCGTAATTGCCGGGTAGAATTGGGGTGTTACAATGCACACATTTATACGTGAGATGATATTCTTTGTAGTAGTTTCTTAAAATATCTTGTTTGAAGTGACTTAATGCGGTGCTAATAGTTATGCAGGATTTTATGAAGTTATTGTCGTGAGTTGTTTCGTAGATCTCCGTAAAATAGTTGTACCATCACATGTAAACAAATAACCTATTTTTGATATACCATTGTGAGGATCTGACATGTAATATGCATCTCTAAGATAGCGAAGTATATGTTTGACTTTGTTTCAATGTCTTTCTGTAGGTGAATAATTGTATCTTACTAATAGATTAACCGTAAATGATATATCAAGACGTGTATAATTAGCAAGGTGAATTAGTGATCCAATTGCACTGAGATATAGTACTTCATGACCAATCAATTTTTCATCCTTTTCTCGAATCCTGAAAGGATGTTTCTCTACATCTAATAATATAACAACCATTGGAGCATACAATGGATAGGATTTGTCCATATAAAAGCGTTTCAACACTTTTCTATATAACCTTCCTGATATACAAATATTCCATTGTCTAGATTCTCAATTTATAAGTCTAGACATAATTTTCTTTTTCCTAGGTCCTTAATCTCAATTATTTCTTTAAGTAATTTATAGCTTTGGGAAGCTCTTCAGGAGTTCAAATAATATTTATGTCATTCACATAGACAACTATTATTGTAAATTCTTTTTTTGACATCCATTTATGAAAATACAAGGACAAATTGAGTTATTTGTATATCTATTCTTTAGTAAATATTCACTAAAGCGATTATACCACATGCGTCTAGATTGTTTCAACCCAAGGAGAAACTTTCTCAATTTGATGGAGTAGTTTTCTCGAAATCCAAAATTATGTGCCTCTAGTATATTGAACCCTTCAGAGAGTTTCATGTAAATGTCACTATTAAGTGAACCATCTAAATAAGATGCCATAACATCCATCATGTTCAAATTAAACCCTTCTTGTGTTACAAGGCTCATTAAATATCAAAAATCAATTAAATTCACTACAGGTGGATACGTTTTATCAAAATCAATCTTAGGTCTTTGTGAAAATCATTGAGCAACAAATCAAGCTTTATATCATCTTGTTTTGCTTTTTCACAAAAACTCGTTTATATCCAATTGGTTTCACACCTTGAGGTGTTCGGACTACATGTCCAAAATTGAGTCACTTATAAAGTGAATTTAATTCTTCTTCAATTGAATATATTCATTTTGTCTACAATCTTTAATAGACTTTAACTCATGATCTTTGTTATCGTTGATCACTTTTAGCGATGTATTATATACAAAGACATTATCAATATTAACTTTATTTGGTTATCTCAATTTCGATTCCTTTCCATTTCATCCATGGCATAATTTATCGAGATCTTTTTATTTCATATTTCAAGTACTTGATTTGTCCTTCTGAAACTGAAAAATAAATTATGTCAAAGTGCTCTTAGAATTTTCATATTCTCACTTGGGTCATCTTTAACTTTAGTTTCTTTTCTTGGTAGAGGACTTTTAACATTGGAACCGACTTTTCTACCACGCTTTAGACGCGGCTACAACTCATTTGCAATATTAGATTATATAACAAGAGAATCTACTTTAATTGGAATATTAGCAGTTGATAATAAGTTTTATAAACTTTGCAAATGAGAAATATATTGAACTTCTTGTTCTTATTCGTTTATACGAGGATTAAGATGACAATTTATTTTTAATTGTTTATTTGAGATTTTGTTTCACTCTTCAGTCACTTAATTTCTCCCCCTCACATTGGAAACTTTAATTTCTCAATTAATAATCATCCTGCTGGACTGCAATCATGTATTCAATTATTTGCTCAAATTATATTTCAAAATTGGGATTCATATCAAATATATTTTTTCAATATTCTTTCAGATCCTTTCACTACTTGTCTTAGTGTATTATATTGGAGCAATTATAAAATACACAACACATCCAAAATTTCAATTAGATGAGAAGTATCAGGTTCTTAACCTGAAATACATTATACACCAAGGAAGGAGAAATGTATCGCAATGTGTTGGCTTGATGTAAATAAATATCTTAATATTCATGTTTTGTGTGTTTCAAATATCTAATTTAGAATTTATAATCTCACAAGTATCAACCATATAAATTAACTTTAAAAGTCTAAAGAATGGATCTTCAAGTCCATTTTGTTATAAACATGTGCTACAAGATGTTCAATATCAATTTTAATAATATACGTGATATTGTTGTAACCGGCAAAAAATAAAGAGTCGCCACCACTACTTTTTGTCCGAAGGATTGGAAAATAACGGATAACTCTAAATGGTCATGAGATTCTAAATTTGTGAGTCGGTTAGATAAAAGGAAGGTGTTAGGCATCCTTTATCTTCCTTGTTCTCAAGGGGATCCACTTCTAGCTTTCAGGGTAAATCAAGAATTTTCTATTTAAAAGTTATTGTTTCCATATGTATGAGAAAATATTTAGTTTTTTAATTAAATGACTCACCTTGATTGTAACTGCGTACCTACGTATCTCCTTGCGAAGAAATCAGAGTCTATTTCATAGTTCGTTATGTGTTTGGTTAGTTTTTATAGGATTACGTAGAGTTCATTTCGAATTATCCTTGAACTTTATATGAGTTTGAAAAGTGAGTAAGCGTAGACGTAATTCACAGTTAATTTTGAAAGCAATCTTATTTAATTCTTTTTTGAAAATAATCTTGAATTTTTATTAAGTCAGTAGAAAAATAAATTTAAGGTTGATTAACTATTTCAAATGCATAATTGATTTTGAAAATAGGAATGAAAATAGATATTTGAATAAGTAAATAAAAATATATATTAGAAGTTAATAAAATATATTTAAATAAAGATAAATTAGTATTTTAAAAAGAACATAGTTAGTCAATAATAATAATAATTAGTATTTAAAAAGAAGTTAATATTTTTCTAAAAGAAAAAGAAAGTACTTAATGGAATTATAAAATAAACTAATTATAATTAGGAAAGAAGGTTTTTTTTGTTATTTTGATAAATAAAATAAGTAAATAAATAAAATAAAGAAGATAAAATTATATAACTAAATAAGCAGGGGGTGCATTTTTATTCGGCTAAGCAATTTAGAGGGGTTTGAATAACAAAGAGTCAGACACTGGTATTTTATTTGAAGTCCAAAGTGAAAGGGGGTTGTCGTCTCAGTTGAGGTAGTAAATAACGAAGTGTTGATAGTAACAAGTATGACCCATGATAAAAATTATTAAAATTCATTGGACACAATGTGGTGAGTTCTATAGCGCTATGGTGTACTAGCAAATCCAGAAGCGTCTGATTTTGATCAAAGGGCTCTCAGAAGTTAATTCTAGAGAATTGATGAAAAGTATAACAAACAGATTGCCAAGATTGAGAGTTGACTAGGAGGGAGGTAGAAACGCATACACGGAGATGGTCAACATTCTTCGTATCCAGTGGTTAGTAAATGATCACGTGGAGAGCATCGGTGGAGAGACTGAGGGAGTATTTATTTGTTTCTTCTTCACAAAATTCATTTTTTCTCTTTTCTCCCTCTCTCAACTTGTTCCCACTCTGCCTCTCTATCTCTCAAACAAAGAGTGTTGTACCCCTAAATTTTCCCTCCCGTTTCTTCAATACATTCTCCTAGGGTTTTTATCTGCTCAAGATTACTTAAGAATTGATCAACAACTTCTCCTCCTATGTAGTTAACCTATAACTAGGGTTTTGTGTTTCTCAAAGAAAATTGAGCTTATAATTCCTCAAGTGGATTTCATGTTTTCTCATATGTCTCCAAGAATGTTCATACCAAGTTCCATACCTTGCATCACAAGTTTGCTCAATCAATTGCTCAGATGACTGAAAATTAACTGTATTGAATAAAAAGTCAATTATGGTCAACATACAGTCAAACTTCAAGATTTTTGGTCAACATCAACATTTTGAAGTCATATTCATCATTTGATCAAGGGTTGATCATAACGCATCAAGAAAACTCTTGATTCATCAATAGTCAAAAGTTGCCAAATTACGGTTTTCTTAAGGAGAAGTCAATTGAACTTTGACCAAACATAACTTCCACATGCTTCATCAAATTTGCCTCAACTAAATCTCATTTTGAATTAAATTCAATTCTCTACAACTTTGTCTCTCTAAGCTCAAGTACAAAAAATGCTTCATTTGAGAGATATAAGTCAATACATTATAGGTCATTTCAAAAGTCAACAAAAAACATTTTTTGTCAAGGCAACTTACATCAAGATAAAGTATTAAAATAAAAAAATGATCAATATAGATATTGTAGAGGACATATTGAGATTTCTAAAAAGTCCTAGATCACCTTCAAATTATAATAATTGAGAGAGTTATGATTGGTGCAAGTTGGGAAATTTTGAGCAAATGCATGAAACCTAAAGTGACCAAACATGGAATTTTGGGCTATTGGGCTTGTGATTCAAGGTCCGTGCGTGTTTAGTACCTCAAGATGAAACTCAGATATTATTCATGCACCCCTTGACCTTTTTATTTTATTTATTTTTATTTTTATTAATTTAAACTCAAAATTAAATGAAATAAAACAAAGGCTTCTTACAAAGGTCCAAGCCCAATCTTTGGCTGACCTAATTTCAAGCTATATAATCTCCTCATTCAGAAAAAGGGAGACACGAAAAACCTTTGCAAGAACACCATTCCAAAATTCTAAAATTATCAAGAACTAGGATAAACCTCAAACCCTATTTTCAGCCTCTCTCAAAGCAGGCCAACCATCCCATTCAATTCCAGGAGTGCAATAGAGTAAGTGGTGATCGATTGTGATAATCTAAGAGGCCTGAAACTCATGAGCATGCATCACCAGTTTTCTATATTTGCATAAATTCATATTTTTCGTTTTATCATGCTTTGATTGAAAGTAGTGTTAGTAACATGCTTCTGAGATGTATCAGTGCAGGATAGAATCATTGCATGAGCCCCATGGTGACTGGATGAGGTGTTGCCATGTTTACACTGATTTGCCTTATTTATAGCATATCTCTCTTTACAGGAATAATTAACCCAAACCAAGTCCACCATTAGATTCAAGAGGGTTGATTTATGGGGTAGAGTCCCTTTGGATCATCAACACTTTCTATTTTGCGGGTTTTGAAAAACACCCAGCCGGAGAAGACGATCGAAGCTATGGCTTCAGCGCTTCTTCAGTCACATTTTTTCAATTTATATTATATATGTTTTGATTTGATAAAATGAATGTATGTATAGCCACCCTAGTGGTAGAAGCGCGCGCGTTAAGGTATTATTGCACTAGGGCGTGGGTTCGATCCCTGCCTTTTGCAAAATTTCTTTGTTTTTCATATTTTTTGTAGGTTTCATATATTATGAAGTGCGTTGGTTATAATAACACCAAAGCAGCAATGGTCTAGTGACAAGCAGGCGCGCTAGTAACCAGGGAGGCATGGATTTAACACCCATCTCCAACATTCTTTATTTTCTTGTTTTTCCTAACCATATTTTCTTCCTTTTAACCAATAAACCCTAATTCTTTTAATTAAACTCTAATAACCTTTTAACTAACCATAATCATTTTTCTAACACTAATTTAATCAGACTTAGGTTTAATTAACTCTTTTTTATCAACTAATTAGTCGACTTTTTTAATTAAAATTAATTAGATTTTTAGGTTCATTTAATTAATCGTCAAAAACCTTTTTCATCAAAAATCATCAAAAACTTTTTTCTTTTTCTTTTTCTTATTCTTACATTCTTTTTTTTTTTTGCGTAGCTTATTCTTCTCGCATTTTTCTGGATTATGTAACTGCTTACAGTTTGTAATAGTTATAGGTTTTTTTACTTTTCACACTCTACTATTATGTAACTGCCCCGAAGTGATGTAATGGTTCAGGGTTTACTTTCTGCCTTTACTTTCTGCATTTTTTGTTTTTATACTTCTATGCTTTTGCTTAGTAACTAGGGTTTGTATTGCAAGAATAAAAACTAAACGATAGAAAACCATAATCTCAAAGATAAATAATTAAATACAAACCACTCACATATTTACACCTCTAGGGTAACCTCCCTTGTTGCCTTCAGAATAAAAACAATCATGTCACTCGAACGTGGGGACGCTTTAGCAAAGTCCCTCGATGGCCCTTTCGACGTTGACTCTCACTAAATAATCTAGTCCCTTATGAAAATTGCTAAAGCATCCTTACGAGTTACCTTCAATGATTGTACGATGAACCTTGCATGTCCCTTCACATCCAATGATAAGGCTTCTTACTAACTAATGGTACGGATAACACTATCTAAAGGAGGAGGAAAATTACTAGAACGACCTTGAGTAAGGTAGAACTTATAATCGCTTGCTCAAAAAGCTCTTCAAAACAAAACATTTCTCACAATCACACTTTTCAGTAAATATTTTTGAATAAACACTATGTGCGTATTCTCGAGGATCGATACGAGAATCATTACAAAGTTCTCCTTACATTGGCAACTTTTCAAAATATTTTTCAAACACACGACACAAAGCAATTTTCAAAAAGTGAGCTAAGCAATTAAGAGCCCATAGATAACTACGGATGAAAAGGGTGATAACATCTTCCCTTTTCATAATCTACCCCCAAACTCAAAATCTATCAAGGGCTTTCCTGTTCTTTTCACCCTTTCCTTATTGGATAAAAGAAAAGTTGGTGGAGGCTCTTGCTAATCGCGACATTTGTGATAACCGTATTACAGAACTGGCGACTCTGCTGGGGAATGTTTAAAAGAGGGGTTACCTTAGAGTTAGATCACTTTTACTTAAGCTTGTTTGCTTTAGTTTCTTTACATTTGGGGTTTGCTCGGGTTTATTTTCTTGCAAAGATCATACACCTGAATCTGGGTACCTTAGGTAAGTAGCAATAGATCATGGAAATTGTACGGCATAAACTGATATGGTTGAAGTTATGGCTATGTCTGTGTGACACTTTGGTTTGTACTAGTGTTCCTTGAGTCAATCGAGGATAACACTAGGCTATCGCGTGGTGTCATAAGCACTAATTGACTTTTAGAACCTTAATTGACCCAACTTGGCCATTAGAAGGTAGTGACATAGTCGACTTTGGTGCAGTCCAAAGTTGGTTGATACTCGATGCTACAGTCATTGAGATCCGACTCGCGGGATGTTTTGGTGGAAAATCAGTTGTTGTATTAAAATAAAATTTTTGAGAAAGATGTGTGATATAAGATCCCTAGAACCCGGTTACTATTCTTAGGATAGATCGAGCCAACTGAACTTTAAGAGGGTACTTACCTAAGAACCTCATGCAAGCCTTTAAACCTAAGGCTATTGCATGCTTTGTTTGTGTTTTCTATCTGTTCAAACGTGATATTATGACATCATAACATCATACCATAGCATTTTTACTGACCATTTCAAGGATCTCAGGGACCTGTGATGCAGGTCTATCATGAACCAAACGTCTAGAAAGGGGAAAGGGGATTTATTTTCCTCTAACCAGATGTCGTCAAAGACCAAAGTACGATATCTTGAGTCAAAGGCTAGGACCCAATCGACATGGTGAGCTTGATTCTCATAGAAGGACATCCAAAGATATGAAGTTCTTCAGTCAAAGCTGCAACCAGACTCAAATTCTAACATTTCACTTTTTGTTTATCCCGCGAGATCCTTGAAAACATTGCATATGCATTCACATACCATACATATCATATCATAGCAGGTATTCCCAAGATAGGTTTCTCATCTTCTTGCTGTTTATTTCAGTAAAAGATGGCTCTCGAACAAACTATGAAAGAACTTCAAGCTCAGAACGCCCAATTTCAGCAAATGTTCCTGAACTTAGCCAAAGGGAAAGAAGACTTAAAAGCACCCCTTATCAAAGAATGAAAGAAGAAGACTAAGAAGCCAGGCGTCTTTCTTAATATGGGTAGAAGATTAAAAGGTTCGGTCCGAAGGGCTCTAGATTTTGAGGTCCCATCAAATGAAGACGATAACCAAGAGAAAGATGATAAGAGTGTGAAAGCTGAGGAGAATAACAACCAGGGTTCTGATTAAGAGGAAACAGACTATTCAAATGAACAGTATCCTCTGGATGATGATAAGTACAAACAACTCAAAGATCGTATGAATGCCATGGAAATCCAGAGGGTGTCTGGGTTAGATTTTGAAGAGTTGGGATTAGTCTTGGGGGTTGTTATCCCTTATAAGTTCAAGGTCTCTACTTTTGTGAAGTATGACGATGTTTCTTGTCCTAAACTCCATTTGAGATCTTACATCCGGAAGATCCAACCTGTGATACGGTGGGAGAACTGACTATGGTTTTGTGTTTGTTTTCGCAAATGTTTCGGTTGAGCAAGAGTCGCCACCGACTTTTTATTTTATCCTAAGGAAAGGTTAAAAAGCACAGCAAAAACCTTTGAGATGTTTTCTTGGGTTCGGTGAGTAGATTATAGAAAGGGAAGGTATTAGCACCCTTTCTATCCATGGTTATCCATGGGCTCTTAGTTACTTGCTTAGATCAACTTGCCTTAATTTTCAATTGTTTGAAATGGTGCTTTGTGTGTGTGGGTTTGAAAATGTTTTGAAAAGAAGCCAATGTGGTGGCAACATTTGTAATGATCCATGTTGGAACGTATACAAAGATGTATGTCTTTTGAAAAGGTTTTCATTTGTTTTTGAAAGTTTGTTTTGAAAATGTTGTGAGGTGTGGTTTAAAAATAGGCAAGTGTTTTGTTTTGCAAGTTTGATTCAAGTAACTAAGAGGTTATCTACTCCTAAATTTCTCAAAGATTTCTCCTATGTTTTTAACCCTTTTAACAATTTTGTTCCACCATTGCATTTGGTGGACAATCTTGTGTTAGGATGTGAAAGGGACGGGCGCGGGTCATCGTTTAGACCATAATTGCAATGGTGCCAAGTATCTTTGGGAAATTTTTCCTTTAAGGGACTTGATCATTTTTTAGGCAACTTTCGAAAGCGTCATCGAGGGACTATGATCATTTGATTGTTTGTTTTGCCCAAAGAGACCTAACATGCAATATGGCCCATTTATTGAAGGCAACAAGTGGAATACCCTAGGGGTGCAAGTGTGATTAGTGTTGTCCATTTTCATGCTTGTTTATCTTGAAATTAGGTCAAACTATTTTTGTTGTTTTTGATTCGCATACAAACCCTAATTCTAACATGGTATAATTAGAAAGCATTAAAGTGCGAAAAATAAAGTTCCTAAGTTATTACAACACAATATGGGAAGGGGGGTACAAATGTTCAAATGAGGGTATTTTGACAAGGAATTTAAACCTAGACTATTACATCAATTTGGAATTATACAAGGTAATTAATGTACAATAATTAAATAAAATAAGAATAAATATGCAAGATGCAAAAATGTTTTTTATGTGTATGAGAAAAAGGTATTTTTATGTGTCAAATAAACAAAAATAAAAAAAAGTATTAATTTTTGGATTTTTTATGTATTTAGGGCAAAAACCTAATTTATTAAACAAAAGTATTAATTGTTTAATATGTACAAATATTTATCAATTATGTACAAAAATAAAATAAAAATGAAGTATATTTGTAAAAAATGTATTTTTAATATTAAATATTAATAAAAATAAAAATGTGTATATTTTGTATTTTTTCTAAATATGCTAATAAATATGTATATATTTGTATTATTTACTAAATATGTATTATATATACAAAATAATAATATTTAATATTTATAAAAAAAAGTATATTTTATATAAAATATTTTCAGAAGATAAAATAAAATAAAAATCAGAAAATAAATGTGTTTGCATTATTTTTTAGTATTTTGAATAAAAGTATGTTTATATATTTATTTATGTACAAATATCAATTTAAACAAATAAAAGCCTAATAAATATAAAAATGGTGTAAAAATATTTTTTCATATTTTTAATATTGTGAGGAAAAATAAATAAGTCAGAGCAAAAAAAGAAAAGTCAAAAAATCATGAAAATAAGCAAAATGGGTCAAGGGGGTTTAAAAGCAAAAACATGGTGTAAAAAGAAAGTCAACTCAGGCCCAGCCCAAGAAGACTTCATCTTCAACCTCAGAACATGTTTGAACAACCATCCACGCGCGTTTTCTATCTCCCAATTCCTGGACTTTCAAGCAAAACTCACAACATGAAAAATATAGGGCATTAAGAGACGAATCCAGACATATAAAGAACTTGACTTAACTCTCTAAGATGAGAGAGAATTTCTTCTCCCCCAATTCCTGACCTAGTTTTTGTTCCATGTTCAGACATTAAATTCTCACAGCACACATAATATAAATGAAAGCTAATTACATGGGCATGTTCAGGGCTATGAATGTGACATATTTTATTCACAAACCTAAAGCTAACAAAGCCTGGATAGAGAGATACGAGTTCATGAACTTACCTGTTCAGTTGGAGTTGTATCTGGTGATGGAGGTGTCTTCAATGCAAGGTGATGATTGGTACAGCTTCCTTGATGTCCAGGGATGTTATTCCAAGCTTTACTTTGCTTTGAAACTAGCTGAATCGAGTTATAGAACTCTACCTGCAAAACAGAAAAATGAAAATGGTGATGTTGAATGGGAGTGTTACAGGTCGTGTTTGAGGTTTGGAATAGCTTCAAGGGATGTTGTGGGATGTGTTTGAAGTGATTTTAGCAAGAATGCATGAAAGGATTGAGCTATGGAACTCAATCTGCAGCAGGTGCTCTGTTTGGGCAGTTTGAGGGTGATTCTGTGTTTGAGAAGGCAATGGAGATGGTTGACTCGTGTTTTAGCTCAGTTAGGATGTTTAGAAAGTGTACAAAGTCTTTGCTTAAGCTTGTGTTAACTGAGATGAAAGTTGTGTTGTGTTATGCTAGTTTTCTTACACTTTAAGCAACAAATGTCCAAGTGGTGTTCTAGACTGATGCATGCCCCCAATCTATGCTGCTAACCCTCCCCTTGATCAGTGTGATTAGCCCATAAACTTGTGCCAAGGAGATTTGAACTGTACTTGCTTGGATTTGCATTTGACATAAAGTCCTACTTTTCAAGAATGGCTAATTTGCTTTTTCTATTTATGGCTTAGTTTTGTATACAATGTTTGAACACACAAAACAACACCTTGGCACAAAGGATTGGAATTAAATTATGGAGTGTAGATGAGATAAAAGACCTGTAATCTAGCTTAAGGCATGCTGAGTTCAAAAATGCAAGGTTATGGACATGTAACTTGGTCATGAACAAAGTGAGTTTTTCCCAACTTGCCAAATTCGATTCTCCCTAACCATGAGGTTGTTTGATGAGTTCTTGGACATTTTGGAAATCTTGGAATGTGTACTACAATCCATCTTTGAAATGCAAATTGAAATTCCAAGTGGAAGTGTGTGAAAAATGGTCTTGAAGTTAGGTAAAAACCTTGCCTAAAATAGGTCAAATTTTCTCTAAGTTAAGAATGGTTTGGTACCCTTGTTCCAAAAATTGTAACTTGAGCTACAAGCTTCTTTTGAGGAAACTTTGTGAATCAAAGTTGTAGATTTTGCAATAGGCTACAACTTTCATGTTTTGACTTTTGCTTGAATCCAAATGAATCTTGGTGAGAAAGTGGGGCAAAGTTAGGAAAAAATTAGGGTTTTTCATAACTTAGAAAAATTCTAAGTTATGAAAAATCTTCATTTCAAACCCTAATTTGCAATTCTTGATTTCTTGATGAACAAGTTTCATGATTTGGCATGTTTTGATGAGAAATGAATCTTGACACTTGATTTTGACCAAAAAGTCAAAGTTTGACTTTTCAGTATACAGTCAAAATTGATCAATTGATTGGGAAATTCAACTGTCAATCTTGTGTATTTGGAATCTTTTGAACTTGTTGAGTATGTCAAGACAATTCCATGGGGTCCTTGAGTCCATATGTGAGCTTGGTTTACCATTGGCTAGGTCAAACAGTCAAAAATTGCCTTTGTGCAGTCAAAACCCTAAAAATGACCATTTTGCCCTTTTGATGATCTGATCAAATTTCTTGTGGAATTGTGATCCAAACTTGATCAAATGGTCTATGTGAGTTCATAATGTTGATGTGGGTCAATTTTCATGAGATTTTACTTTCAATTGGCCACAATTGACTTTTCCCCAATACAGTTGATTTCTAGGTCAACTGTCCAATTGACTGGGCAAAATTTGGAATCAAGACTTGAAACTTGGTATGGATAAACTTGGGAGTCCAACATGAAGCATGAAAGTCATCTTAGGCACTTTAGGTCAAAATATCTTTGTGCAAACATAAACCCTAATTTGGGTCAACAGTGCAAAGAGAAGTCTTGAGCAGAGGAAACCCTAACTGGATCTTGAGCTCCAAGGGTTTTGTGATGAGAAAATGTTGAGGAAATGGGAGGGAAAATTTTGGGGTACAACAGTTGCCCCTGTTCAATCTTCTTGAACCTGAAGAGTTAGATTGGCAAGTTTGCCTTCCGTGACTCGAGGGTAAAAGGAGATTGGACACTAGAGTGCCCGGAAATTTGCACTCGCATGTTGGACTATCAACAATGTGATGTTAGGAATGGGATTATAGATGCCATTTGGGAGAGATGGTGGATAGGGAGATGGGCTTACAGATGCCATCTGGAGATGTGACAGAACCTTATCGGGAATGGGCTTATAGATGCCATTTGGAGGTGTTGATCGCATAAGAGATTCCTTAGCGAGAACTTGTGTACTTTGAGAAAGACAGATGTTTTCCTGGCTTATTACAGGTGTTTGATCTTCAATCTCCTCATGCAGATATGCCCTGTCTAGATACAGGTGTCGAATCTACAATCGGATGGTCACATATATGCCCTGGCTGGATACAGGTATCGAATCTGGAATTTGTCGTCTACAGATATGCCCTGGCTGGATACAGGAATTGAATCTGGAAATAATTGTCAACAGATATGCCCTGGCTGGATACATGAATCGAATCTGGAATTGTTGTTAGTTGGTAGATATGCCCTGACTGGATACAGGAATCGAATCTTCAAACTCTTCAGATGTGCCCTGGCTAGATACAGGAATCGAGTCTGGAAACTGATCACTCACAGATGTGCCCTGGCTAGATACAGGAACCGAATCTGGAAACTGTGACAGTCGAAGGTAGTTGTCTTTTGGGTTGTCTTTTTCCCTGAAAAGGCAAAACATCAGTTGTATGCAATGTCATGATGTATGAAATGCATGATGTCATGATGTTCAAAATGATATAGTGTTGTATGCACTTTATCATGTATGTAAGCAAGATGTATGAAATGTGAAATGTTTATGAATGTATTTTCATCTAGGAAAATAAATCCTTGACGATCGGCCGGGGAATTAAATCCTGGGCTGACGTTGAAGAGTAGAGTTCTTCGCTTCCGCTAGGGATGATGGTTGCAAGAATACACCGGTAGGAGAAGATGGCTCCGTTGGGGAATAAACTTGTTGGAGAGATTACTCTGAGGGGAATTGCTCTATGGGCAGAGATACTTCGCTGAAGTTTGACGAGAGCTTTGCTGAGGATTTCAATGATGGACTCCGCTGGGGATAACAAAGATAAGCTCCTCTGGGGATGACAATGATAACCTCCGCTGGGGATTGTGTTGACAAGTTATGTTGGGGAACTTTGATGAACTCCGCTGGGGATTGGAAGAACTTCGCCGAGGGCGATCCTCCGTGGCCATTAGTTGAGGATAACCCAGTTATAAGCCCTTGTGAGGAATAAATTTGAATAAGGCTCGGGAGAGACGTCCGTACTCTACAGGGGATAAGCTTCCAGAATCTACTGGGGATAAGCTTCGAGACCTGCTGGGGATAAAAATTCCACTTTCCTGGGGAAACTTTTGGAATTGCACTGGGGTGTTGATATTCCGCCGGGGAACAATCTTAGGTCAAGACTGCCGGGGATGCTTGCTGATGAATGCCTATACTCCGCTGGGGAATGTTGCTATCTTGTCTTACTCTGTGGGGAGTTGAGATAACTTGATCACATTCTTCAGTCGAATCTACCTTGGTACCTTGGCGGATAAAGCAACTAGACTGCCCGGACAATTCTACATTGCCCCTACTTCTGATGTCACCTGTAATTAGTCTTTTGTTTCATATGCAAGTATTTATGAATTAGCAATTTAATGTCAAATACATATATCAAAAATGAACATTGGACGTTCTTCGCAAGACAAAACAGAAAAAGGAAAAACAATTGGAAATTTGTTTGGAAAACTGAATCTGTATTGATTTTGAAATTTGCCTGTAAATAGGCGTTTTTTGTACAAGAGGCTGACATCCTAGTAAGAGAACGCCGCCGAATAACATAGAGTTTATACAATTTTGAAAAGGAAACAAAACAGCTATGTGCACAATATTCCCAATGGGTTCCAACTCTGCTATCGCCTTTATGTCTTCAAGCGTCTCATCACTTTGCTGCTTAGTTGAAGATGAAGCTGATTGATCGATGCCGAAGTCTGAGCCAGATAATTGATGCCGAATTCTGGATGCAAGGTGACCCAATGAGACATAGTGTTATGCTTTATCCCTAACTTTTGCCTGGACTGCCCTTTCGGGTTTTCAGTCCACCGGGATACCCATTTTTGCCCAAGCCACCTTTTCAGGTTTTCGACTTGCCGGGTGTACAGATTTTTTCATTTCATCCCTTATTTTTGCCCGAACCCTTTTGGTTCGCCGGGAAGCCCTTATTTTTTCCTAGGTATGTCAACCTAGCGGGTCTTTTATTCATGCGTAGTATCTTTTTACTATGTCTGCATTGGCGGGGTGAGGAAGGTCGTCACCATCCATGGTGGTCAGAATCATGGCTCCTCCTGAGAACACATGTTTAACCACAAATGGCCCTTCGTATGTAGGGGTCCATTTTCCCCGGGGATCACTTTGAGGAAGGATGATGCGCTTGATTACCAGGTCCCCAACTTGATACTCTTGTGGTCTGACTTTCTTGTTAAATGCCCTGATCATCCGTTTTTGGTACGTCTGACCATGACAGATAGCAGTGAGTCTCTTTTCGTCAATCAGGTTTAATTGATCAAGTCGAGTCTGGATCCAGTCATCTTCACTCAAGTCTGCATCCTTCATTATCCGGAGAGAGGGTATCTGGACTTCAATAGGCAAGACTGCCTCCATGCCATAGACCAAGGAAAAAGGAGTTGCCCCGGTTGACGTCCTTGCTGAGGTACGGTACCCATGAAGAGCAAACGGTAACATCTCGTGCCAATCTTTGTAGGTCACTGTCATCTTCTGCACAATCTTCTTAATGTTTTTATTAGCTGCTTCTACAGCCCCATTCATCTTCGGCCGGTAAGGAGAAGAGTTGCGGTGCTGTATCTTAAATTGCTCGCAGAGCTCAGTGATCATCTTGTTATTAAGATTGGTACCATTGTCCGTAATGATTCTTTCCGGGACGCCGTACCGACATATCAGGTTATGCCGAATGAAACGTGCCACGATGCTCTTGGTTACCGTGGCGTAGGAAGCTGCCTCAACCCACTTCGTGAAGTAATCGATCGCTACCAAGATGAAGCGATGCCCATTGGATGCCGTCGGTCGGATCTCGCCGATCATATCGATGCCCCACATTGCAAAAGGCCAAGGTGCCGTCAGGACGTTCAGAGGAACCGGAGGGATGTGCACCTTATCTGCATAGATCTGGCATTTATGACAAGTTCGAGAATGTTGGTAACAGTCGGCTTCCATTGTGGACCAGAAATATCCTGCCCTAAGGATTTTCTTTGCCATGGTATGTCCACTGGAATGTGTTCCGAATGTACCTTCATGCAGTTCTATCATGATCTTCTCTGCTTCAGCCTTATCCACACAACGCAGTAGAGTTGAATCATGATTCCGTTTGTAGAGAATGCCGTTGCTGAGGAATTTTTTTGCAGCAAACCTCCTCATGAACTTCTTGTCGTTAACAGATGCACCTTCAGGGTATTCCTGAGCTTCCAAGTATCTCTTCACCTCATGATACCAGGGTTTTTCAGTCACCTCTTCGGCCTCAAGATCGCAGTAGTATGCAGGTTCGTCCAACTTCCAGATAATGATCCGGGGAGCTTCATTGTCCCATTTGACTTTGAACATTGAAGACATCGTAGCCAGGGCGTCCGCTAGCTGATTCTCCTCTCTTGGGAAGTGCTCAAAAGTTATCTCTTCAAAGTGGGGAAGCAGAGTCAGCACATACTCCTTGTAAGGAATAAGATTTGGGTGTTTCGTATCCCACTCGCCTTTGATCTGGTTGATCACGAGAGCGGAATCTCCGAAGACACTCAGAAACTTGATCCTTAAGTCGATTGCGGCTTGAAGACCCATGATACATGCCTCATATTCTACCATGTTGTTGGTGCAGTTGAAACACAGCCGGGCGGTAAGTGGAGTATGAGTTCCTTTGGGGGATATGATCACAACGCCGATGCCGTTACCCAAAGCGTTGGAGGCTCCGTCAAAATGCATAGACCATCGGGATCCTTCCTCAGGTCCTTCATCCGGTCCAGCTACTTCACAGTCAGTTACTACCATGATATCTTCGTCCGAAAATTCAAAGTTCAATGATTGGTAATTGTCCACAGGTTGGTGTGCCAAATGGTCTGCCAATACACTTCCCTTGATTGCTTTTTGAGTTGTGTATTGGATATCATATTCCGTCAAGATCATTTGCCATCTTGCTATTATTCCAGACAGAGCAGGCTTTTCGAATATGTACTTGATGGGATCCATCTTTGAAATCAACAGAGTGGTGTGAGTCAGCATATACTGTCTCAGCCGGCGAGCAGCCCATACCAGAGCGCAGCAAGTTTTCTCGAGCAGTGAGTACCGAGACTCACAGTCGGTAAACTTTTTGCTCAGGTAATAAATAGCGTGCTCTTTTCGGCCAGACTCGTCATGCTGCCCCAGCACACACCCCATTGAGTTGTCAAGTACTGTTAAGTACAATATTAGAGGTCTCCCTTCCACTGGTGGCATAAGAATGAGTGGTTCTTGGAGATACTCCTTTATCTTTTTGAAAGCAGCCTGACATTCATCGTTCCAACGTACTACCTGATCTTTCTTCAGCAATTTGAAGATTGGCTCACAGGTAGCAGTTAGATGTAAGATGAAACGGGCAATGTAATTCAGTCGTTCCAGAAAGCCTCTGACTTCTTTCTCTGTCTTGGGAGTCGGCATCTCTTGTATGGCTTTTACCTTGGCAGGGTCCACCTGAATACCTTTATCGCTTACAATGAAACCTAGCAATTTTCCGGACCTCACCCCAAAGGTGCATTTGTTGGGATTCAGCCTCAGCTTGTATAACTTCAATCGGTCAAACAGCTTCTGCAGATGGTCAAGGTGTTCCTCCTCAGTTTGAGACCTTGCAATCATGTCATCAACATATACCTCAATCTCATGATGGATCATATCATGAAATAAAGCAACCATGACACGTTGGTAGGTTGCCCCAGCATTTTTCAACCCGAATGGCATGACCTTGTAGCAGAAGGTGCCCCACTGAGTCACAAAGGTAGTCTTTTCCATATCTTCCGGAGCCATCTTGATCTGATTATACCCTGAAAAACCATCCATGAAGGAGAACACCTTGTATTGAGCAGTATTGTCAACAAGAACGTCGATGTGAGGTAGGGGGAAGTCATCCTTGGGGCTTGCCCTGTTTAGATCCCTGTAATCGACACACATTCTGACTTTACCGTCCTTCTTCGGCACTGGCACCACATTGGCAACCCACTGAGGGTAAGAAGTCACTGCTAGAAACCCGGCATCGAATTGCTTCATAACCTCAGCTTTGATCTTTTCGGACATCTCTGGGCGCATACGACGAACCTTTTGCTTTACCGGAGGGCAATCTTCCTTGGTAGGCAGGTGATGAACTACAATGTCGGCATCCAAACCAGGCATGTCTTCGTAAGACCAAGAAAAGATCTCTATGTAATCATGCAGCATCTGGATCAATCGTTGCTTCACGCTGAGCTCTAGATTGGCACCAATCTTGACTTCTTTTCTATCTGTCTCAGTACCCAGGTTCACTGTTTCCACCGGCTCTTCATGCGGCTGAATGGCCCTCTCTTCCTGGAGTAGCAGTCTTGCGAGTTCACCAGGAACTTCGCAATCATCTTCACCTTCGTCTTCGGCCAAGTTGATCGGATTATCGAAGTCATAACTGGTGGTAGCAGAGCCATTACGAGTGAGATCCAGAGTGGATTGAAACCTGTATAAGTGAGTGTGTGTAAATATAGCTGTTTTGCAATATATAACACAGAAAGAAAAAGAGCACAAGATTTGAAATGCAACAAACGTCCAATGTTTTGATTAATGATATATGGAAATGTCATACAAAAAGCCCTCACAAATGGAGCTACGATGCCCCGGGTAGGACACCGAGCCAATAAAGTTTCAACATATTGTTTGTTACAAATTGGAAATAAAAGAGTTAATTACTGCGTGACAAATGTAATAGGTGTAAAATCCTTTGCCGTCCAGTTGCTGGGTCCGTTGCTGGTGGTTGGATAGATCCAACTATCAAACTCTGCTTCCTCTACGTCCTCCTCGATAGCATTCACCCTTGGATTGGTTATGAACACTGGAGCCTTTCTGATCCTTTCTTTGCGCACAGCCCTCTGAGCCTCTGCAGTGAAGCCCAGCCCAAACTTGTCGGTCTTTTGAGTGAAGTCAGGAAGCTGACCCCAATTTGTACATTTGCCTTTCTCGATTACAGCCCGGGCATCCTTCATGGAAGCCATCTTCAACGGAAAGTCTTCTTCAACCACTGTTTCAGCCGACGCCAACGTTGGAGGTACCTCCTCAAAATGCTGAAAGGGGGTTTCAATAAACTCCCCATCCATCTCGATATACCGGAATGAATTCAAGTGACTTACCATGTATTCCTCCTCACCCTGCACAATAACAATCTTCCCTTTGACAGGGTATTTGAGCTTTTGGTGTAGAGTGGATGTTACTGCCCCAGCCTTGTGAATCCAGGGTCGACCCAACAAGCAGGAGTAAGATGGACGAATATCCATTACATAGAACGTTGAGTCGAAGACTTGGGAACCCACACGAATAGGAATGTCTACCTCACCGTGCACCATCCTCTTAGAACCGTCGAAGGCTCTAACAATGATGTTACTAGGTTTCAATTCCAGGCCCTCACAATCTAACCGATCTAATGCCTTCTTGGGCAAAACATTCAGGGAAGAATCGGTGTCCACCAACACGTGTGCGAGAGTAGTGCCCCTGCACTCTATAGAGACGTGCAGGGCATCATTGTGATTTTTCCCTTTGGCGGTAAGGTCAGCATCCGAGAACCCCAAACCATTGTCAGCTGTCAAATTAGCCACACAGTCAGTGAATTGGTCTGCAGAGGTCTCTTGCGGCACATGGGCCGTTTTCAGAAATGAAATCAGGGCCTTTGCGTGGGCCTCTGAGCACAGCAGCAATGATAACATAGAGATTTTGGAGGGGGTATGCCCCAACTGTTCAACAACATTGAAGTCACTCTTTTTAATGATTTTAAGGATTTCCTCCATCTCTTGTTGGGAGGCTTCGACAACAGTCTTTTTTGGTGCCTCCGTCCTGGCAGGCAAATCGGTAGCAACTTCTTTGCCCCGAGCATCTGAGAACTCGACGGCAGTAGTAGACACAAGAACTTGATTTGGAACATGCACACTTGCGGGTGTGATGATAAGAGGTTTTCGGATAACTGGTGGTGCAATGTTAGACGAGAAGAGCCTGCCACTGCGAGTAATCTTGGCGAGACCAGTGATGTTACTGATACTGGTATCGGTGTTGAACTCCTGCTTCACTCCAAGCACATACACGTCTGCTCCATAATGCCATGGGACAACCTTGTCAGATTCATAGGGGAGAGGCCCCGGAACAGTAATAGTAATGGGTGCAATAAACATAATTTGGACTGGCTTCCTTGGGAGAGCCTTGGTAGGATTGTTGAAAATTGTGACGACAGATACTTCTTCAGCGGAAACAAACGGAACAGCAGTTTTCTTGAACAAAATTTCTTTGCTATCCATCAAACTTTGGATGCCTGATTTCAGCAGCGGACAACCGGTAGGGATAACAACACACATGAGGCAACCCTTGCTACAACCCGGAAATAAACCGGCTAGTAGTAGGATCCTCTTAACAGTCAAAAGAGGGGTAGCAAAATCATTCACCGAAACAGCATACAAATCTTCCTCAATGGCACTTACTCTATGCTGGGGTGTGATACGGTGGGAGAACTGACTATGGTTTTGCGTTTGTTTTCTCAAATGTTTCGGTTGAGCAAGAGTCGCCACCGACTTTTTATTTTATCCTAAGGAAAGGTTTAAAAAGCACAGCAAAAACCTTTGAGATATTTTCTTGGGTTCGGGGAGTAGATTATAGAAAGGGAAGGTATTAGCACCCTTTCTATCCATGGTTATCCATGGGCTCTTAGGTACTTGCTTAGATCAACTTGCCTTGGTTTTCAATTGTTTGAAATGGTGCTTTGTGGTGTGGTTTTGAAAATGTTTTGAAAAAGATGCCTTGTCTAGGCTACCCTTGTAACAATTCTTTACTCGAATGTTTTACAAAAGGTGTTTGTCTTTTTGAAAAGATGTTTCAAGGTTTTTTGAAAGTTTGTTTTGAAAGTGTTTGTGAAGTGTGGTTTGAAAAATAGGCAAGTGTTTTTGTTTTGCAAGTTGACAAGTACTTAAGAGCCATCTACCCTAAAGTACTCAAAGATTTTTGCTATGTTTTAACCCTTTTAACAATTTTGTTCCACCATTGCATTTGGTGGACAATCTTGTGTTAGGATGTGAAAGGGACGGGCGCGGGTCATCGTTTAGACCATAATTGCAATGGTGCCAAGTATCTTTGGGCAATTTTCCTTTAAGGGACTTGATCATTTTTTAGGCAACTTTTGAAAGCGTCATTGAGGGACGATGATCATTTGATTGTATTTGTTTTGCCCAAAGAGACCTAACATGCAATATGGCCCATTTATTGAAGGCAACAAGTGGAATACCCTAGGGGTGCAAGTGTGATTAGTGTTGTCCATTTTTATGCTTGATTATCTTGAAATTAGGTCAAACTATTTTTGTTGTTTTTGATTCGCATACAAACCCTAATTCTAACATGGTATATTTAGAAAGCATTAAAGTGCGAAAAATAAAGTTCTAAACTATTACAACACAATATATGGGAAGGGGGGTACAAATGTTCAAATGGGGGTATTTGACAAGGAATTTAAACCTAGACTATTACATCAATATTGAATTATTTTCAAGATATTTAATTGCACAAATTAAATAGAAACAAAATAAATATGCAAGATGCAAAAAAATGTTTTTATGTGTATGAAAAAGAGTATTTTTATATGTCAAAATAAAATAAAATGAAAAGTATTATTTTTTTGAGTATTTTCCATATTTAGGGCAAAACCCTAATTTATTAAGTAAATATATTAATTATTTAATATGTACAAATACTTATCAATTATATACAAAATAAAATAAAAATGAAGTATATTTGTCAAAAAGGTATTTTTAATGTTAAATATTAGTAAAAAAATAAAATGTATATATTTTGTAATTTTAACCTAAATATACTAATATAAATATTTGTATTATTTACTAAATATATATTATATGTACCAAAATAATAATATTTAATATTTATAAAAAAAAGTATATTTTATATAAAATATTTTCAGAAGATAAAATAAAATAAAAATGGAAAATAAAATGTGTTTGCATATTTTTTAGTATTTTTAAATAAAAGTATATCTATTTATTTATTTATGTACAAATACTAATCTAAACAAATAAATACCTAATAAATATGAAAATGGTGTAAAAAATATTTTTTGTATTTTTAATATTATAAGAAAAAATAAATAAGTCAGAACAAAAAAAAGAAAAGTCAAAAAATCATAAAAATAAGCAAAATGGGCCTAGGGGGTGTAAAAGCAACAAAAGGGTGCAAAAAGAAAGTCAACTCAGGCCCATCCCAAGAAAAATTCATCTTCAACCTCAGAACATGTTTGAACACAATCCACGCGCGTTTTTCATCTCTCAATTCCTGGACTTTCAAGCAAAACTCACAACATGAAAAATGTAGAGCATTAAGAGACGAATTCAGGGATATAAAGAACTTGACTTAACTCTCCAAGATGAGAGAGAATTTCTTCTCCCCCAATTCCTGACCTAGTTTTTGTTCCATGTTCAGACTTAAAATTCTCTAAGCATACATAATATAAATGAAATCTAATTACATGGGCATGTTCATGGCTATGAATGTGACATGTTTTCTTCACAAACCTAAAGCTAACAATGCCTGGATAGAGAGATTCGAGTTCATGAACTTACCTATTCAGTTGAAGTTGTATCTGGTGATTGAGGTGTCTTCAATGCAAGGTGATGATTGGTACAGCTTCCTTGATGTCCAGGGATGCTATTCCAAGCTTTACTTTGTCTTGAAACCTTTTGAATCGTGCTATGGAACTTCAGCTGCAAAACAAGAAAATGAAAATGGCGATGTTTCCTGGGAGTGTTACAGGTCGTGTTTGAGGTTTGGAATAGCTTCAAGGGATATTATGAGATGTGTTTGATGTGTTTTTAGCAATAATGCATGGAAGGTTTGAGCTATGGAACTCAAACTGCAGCAGATGCTCTGTTTGGGCAGTTTGAGGGTGATTCTGGGAATGGGGAGGTATTGGGGATGCTAGGCTCGTGTTTCAGCTTAGGATGGACCTTTAGAAAGTGTTTGACAAGTTTTCTTAAGGCTTGGTTTGCTGAGATGAAAGTTGTTTGATGTTATGCTATGTTTCTTACACTTTAAGCAAGAGATGGCAAGTTGGTGTTCTAGACAGGTAGAGGCCCCCAATCTATGCTGCACCACTTAGTCTTGATCAGTGTAATTAACTCATAAACTTATGCCAAAGAGATCTTAACTGTACTTGCTTGGATTTGTATTTTGACATAAAGTTCACTTTTGCAAAAATGGTTAAAATGCTTTATCTATTTTGGGATTAAACCATTATGCAATGCTTGAACACAAAGAACATGGTCTTGGCACAATGAGTTTGCATTAAATTTATGAGTGTAAAAGAGATTTAGGGCCTGTAATCAAGAAATGCATGCTGATTTGAAAATTGCCTAAGTGTATGAACATGGAAATTGGCCATAACAAAAGTGAGTTTTTCCCATATTGCCAAATTCGATTCTCTCTAACCATGAGGTTGTTTGATGAGTTCTTGGACATTTTTGAAAGCTTGGAATGTTTACTACAATCCATCTTTGAAATGAAAATTGAAATTCCAAGTGGAAGTATGTGAAAAATGGTCTTGAAGTTAGGTAAAAATCCTGCCTAAAATAGGTCAAATTTTCTCTAAGTTAAGAATGGTTTGGTACCCTTGTTCCAAAAATTGTAACTTGAGATACAAGCTTCTTTTGGGAAAACTTTGTGAATCAAAGTTGTAGATTTTGCAATAGGCTACAACTTTCATGTTTTTACTTTTGCTTGAATCCAAATGAATCTTGGTGAGAAAGTGGGACAAAGTTAGGAAAAAATTAGGGTTTTTCATAACTTAGAAAAATTCTAAGTTATGAAAAATCTTCATTTCAAACCCTAATTTGCAATTCTTGATTTCTTGATGAACAAGTTTCATGATTTGGCATGTTTTGATGAAAAATGAATCTTGACACTTGATTTTGACCAAAAAGTCAAAGTTTGACTTTTCAGTATACAGTCAAAATTGATCAATTGATTGGGAAATTCAACTGTCAATCTTGTGTATTTGGGATCTTTTGAACTTGTTGAGCATGTAAAGACAATTCCATGGGGTCCTTGAGTCCATATGTGAGCTTGGTTTGCCATTGGCTAGGTCAAACAGTCAAAAATTGCCTTTGTGCAGTCAAAACCCTAAAAATGACCATTTTGCCCTTTTGGTGATCTGATCAAATTTCTTGTGGAATTGTGATCCAAAATTGATCACATGGTCCATGTGAGTTTATAATGTTGATGTGGGTCAATTTCCATGAGGTTTGACTGTCAATTGGCCACAGTTGACTTTTTCCCCAATACAGTTGATTTCTAGGTCAACTGTCCAATTGACTGGGCAAAATTTGGAATCAAGACTTGAAACTTGATGTGGATAAACTTGGGAGTACAATATGAAGCATGAAAGTCATCTTAGGCATTTTAGGTCAAAACATCCTTGTGCAAACAGAAACCCTAATTTGGATCAACAATGCAAGGAGAAATCTTGAGCAGATGAAACCCTAACTGGATCTTGAGCTCCAAGGGATTTGTGATGAGAAATCAATGAGAAATGGGATGGAAAATTTTGGGGTACAACAGTTGCCCCTGTTCAATCTTCTTGAATCCTAAGAGTTAGATAGGCAAGTTTGCCTTTCGCGACTCGAGGGTAAAAGGAGATTGGATACTAGAGTGCCCTTAAATTTGCACCCGTCAAAGAAATGGATGCGGGAATGGGCTTAGAGATGCCATTTGGAGATGGGCTTAACGATGCCATCAGGAGGAGTGACAGAAACTTGTCGGGGATGGGCTTAAATATGCCATCTGGAATGAGTATCAGAAAGGTGTCCGTGTTTAGGACCAACTCTGAACTGGGGTCTGAATAAGCAATAGATTGACATCCGTATATGGAGGTATCCGTAAACTGTTTTCAAAAGTTACATCTGAACAAGCGATAGATTAACATCCGTTGTTGGGAAGAATCCATAAACTGTTTTCAGAAGTCTTGAGAAGAAACTGAACAAGCGATAGGTTAATGATCGCACTAAAATCGCACTATGTTTCTGACTCAAATATCACATGTTTTCCTTAGTTTTTATTGTCATTTTCTCGTATTATGTTCCTTTTTCCTTTGTTTTCAGGATTCTTGTCATTTCAGAGCCTTCTGTGAAGAAACGAGCCAAAACGCCAAGAAATTAGGGTTTTTCAAGATATTCTGCACTTATGGCGTTGAGCGCCGCGCTGGCTACAGGGAACGCGATGACGTGGCCCACTTTCACCCAGAGATCAACTGCCACGTTCCCATGATGTGGCAGTTCCATGCACCGCGCCCGCGGCCACCCCCACCGCGCCCGCGGCCTTCACAACAAACTTCCCGCTCAAAAGAAGTTAAGGGGCATGCTGGTCCTTACGCACCTCAAAGATCCTCTATAAATAGTTTTCGATTCTCATTCTTTAGTTTCATCCAAGCTTAGTACAATCTTAAGCCATATACTATCAGTTTCTGTAAAGTGATAATCTCTTCACATCGGGGAGTTATTACGGTGTAGATTGAGTTGTAATCGAGTCTTGGAGCACTTTGGTTGAAGTTCATCATACCGGCCTTACCTTTCCGTAGATTTATATCAGATTCAAGTCTCCGACCGGAGCAAGGTTCTATTTTATTGCATTTCTTTATTTAATTGCTCTTACCATAGTCTACACGTTTTATAGACTTTAAATGCTCTTACCATAGTCTACACGTTTTATAGACTTTAAATGCTCTTACCATAGTCTACACGTTTTATAGACTTTAAATGCTCTTACCATAGTCTACACGTTTTATAGACTTTAAATGCTCTTACCATAGTCTACACGTTTTATAGACTCGCACTTATCATGTCTGGCTAAACTATAAAGGTTAGGATGTAATGATTGTCGTCATGGTCGTGTTCCAATTATCATGCTAGTGAAAATACTCTGGGGATGTTTTGCTTCTAACTTAAGTCAATTGTGTTTAAATGTTTATTGGGTAAGATCGAAAGCCGTCCAAACTAATGATACGACTTGATTATTATTTAACCAAACAAAAAGAGCGAAAGCCGTTGATTGGTTAAATAGGAATCATTGACCTTTTTAGAAAACGATTTTTGAAACTATTTTCGGACGCGTTTGTAGGTTTGAAATCTGACTCTTGGTCAAAATCCAAAAGTCTCTTTAAGTTAATCTTTCCAAGTAAAATCACTTTTCTGTTAAGTCAAAACTATCAATTTCTTAAAAATAGGTTTACCTCTTTAACGCGGAAGGCACCCTTTATATGTGACAATAAAGGAATTTAATTTAAAGAGTAAACTCGGTTCTTAGTAGTCAAAAGCTACAAGTTCCCGTTAAATTGATTCTTTGCTATAAATAGAAAATACTGCCCCATAAGTAGGTTCATCTACGCATGACCGGACCAATATCTGATTACATGATTTACATTCCAACCTGTCTTTTAAACTGTTATTTACTTCGTTCATTTACTTTGTGCACTGCACTCACATCAATATTCTTGTTCGCCTTAGATAAGCACCTTAGCAATAGAGTTGATAGATTGACAATTGGTCTCTGTGGTTCGATAATCTTATATATTACTTCGATAGGCTGTACACTTGCAGTACTACATTTAGGCTATACGTTACAGATTAAACCCATCAAGTTTTTGGCGCCGTTGCCGGGGACCAACTTCGTCAAATTTCGTACCCTATTGTTATCCTGTTTAGACTAAGGCTATTCTAGCCGGTAGATGCGTAGAAATCGTAGCACCGATAACCTAATAGATCCTTTAGTAGAACCTGAACGTTACGCTCGTGCCCGTCTTTTTATTCGCAAGATAAGAAGAGCTATGGCAGAAGATCGTAACCAAAGACCGCTCAAGGAATTCGCCCAACCATCTAACGAGGAACCTAGTTCTAGTATAGTAAACCCTGCTATAACTACCAACAACTTTGAACTAAAGCCCTCGTTACTACAATTAGTACAACAAAACCAATTCGCTGGTCTCGCTACCGAGAACCCGAATCAACATTTAAAGGTATTTATCCAGTTAGCTGACACCCTTAAGGCAAATGGAGCCACACCCGAAGCTATCCGATTAAGATTATTTCCTTTTTCCCTTAGAGGTAAAGCTCACGACTGGTTAGACGCCCTTCCAACTAACTCAATAACAACTTGGGAAGACCTTAGGAGAGCTTTTCTTGCGAGGTATTTTCCACCAAGCAAGACCGCTGTTCTTAGGAACCTGATCACTTGTTTCACCCAAAACCAAGGCGAATCACTTTTTGATGCCTGGGAGAGATATAAAGAACTTTTAAGAGCTTGTCCGCACCATGGCCTGGAGCAATGGTTAATCATACATACCTTCTATAATGGACTCCATTACAACACAAAGATGTCCATAGACGCTGCCGCTGGCGGAGCGTTGATGAACAAACCTTACCCTGACGCTTGTGCCCTAATAGAGGACATGGCCCAAAACCACGCCCAATGGGGATTAGAACGAGCGACAGTAGAGAAAAAGGAGAGCCATGGAGGAAAGCATGAGGTAAGTTGCATGGACATGATTAATGCCAAGATGGACGCCCTAGCCTTGAGAGTCGAGAACATGTCTCAAAACCCAACCACAGTAGCAGCAATCCAATCGGAGTGCGAACTCTGTGGAACTCAAGGACATCAAACCGTTGACTGTAACCTTTTGAACGAATCAAGCTCAGACCAAGTTAACTATACTCAAGGGAACCCTTTCTCGAATACCTACAATCCTGGATGGAGGAACCACCCGAACTTCTCTTACAAAAACAACAACCCTATCCAAAATCCCGGACCTTCGAGACCTCAAGGATTCCAAACGCAAAAACAAAACCAACCTATGCAAATAGTGCCCCCAAGACCAAACCTTAAAGAAACCATAGACACCTTTATTCAGGCTCAAACCCATCAAAATAAGGAGTTTATGAACCAACACATTCACACGAACGAACTAGTTACCCAATTAGCAACCAAGTTTGACCAGATAATAACCCACACCAAAATGCTTGAGACTCAGATTTCCCAAGTAGCCCAAAACACCTCTGTACAAGTTGCACCTGGAGGACAATTCCCTGGACAAACTCAACCAAATCCAAAAGGCCAAGTAAATTCTATCACATTAAGAAGTGGAACTGCTTATGAAGGGCCTAGAAATCCTAACTTAAGCACATCAGAAAAAACCTATGGAAGATGCTACGACCAAAGACCAGGTGGAGGAACCAGAGAAACCAGAAAAGCAATCAAAACCAGAAGTAGAAAAAAACACTCAACAACCTTATAAACCACCTATTCCATTCCCACAGAGGCTGAAAAACACCAAAGTAGAAAACCAGTACCAAAAGTTTATTAAGGTAATAGAGAAACTCCATGTTGAGATTCCTTTTACTGAAGCTATAACCCAGATACCATCATATGCTAAGTTTTTGAAAGATATTTTGACCAATAAACGGCGACTCGATGATCCCAAGCCTTTAGAATGTCATTTTATATCCGAAAATAAACTCGCCAAGAAAGATAAAGACCCTGGAAGTTTTTCTATCCCTTGCATCCTAGGTAACCATATGATAGACAAAGCATTTTTAGACCTAGGAGCAAGCGTAAGTCTGATGCCTCTGGCCGTTTGTAAGAGGTTAAAATTAGGAGAACTTCAACCTACTAAGATGTCCTTACAACTAGCTGATAGATCTGTCAAATATCCCATGGGTATTTTAGAAGACATACCTGTCAAGATTGGTCAGTTGTACATTCCGACCGACTTCGTCGTAATGGATATCAAAGAAGATGAAGACATCCCAATCCTCTTAGGAAGACCCTTCCTATCGACCGCCGGAGCTATAATAGATGTTAAGAAAGGGAAACTGACTTTCGAGGTAGGAGATGAAAAGATTGAGTTCATTTTATCAAAATTTCTAATGGCACCAGTGATAGGAGATGCGTGTTATGCCATCGACATCATTGATGAATGTGTAAATGAGCTCGAACAAAACGAATTCTTAACCAAATTACCTTCAACCCCTATTTTAGAGGATGACGGATTTGAGAGTATCGAACCGTACATTGACGACAACCTTTTCGAATGCTTAGCTCTTACCCATGACCTTATGCCACGTGCTGAGAAAACCACTATAGAACTTAAGGAACTACCCAAGAATCTAAGATATGAGTTTTTGGATGAGGGGATGAATAGACCTGTTATAATTAGCGCCACTCTAAACCAAATAGAAACAAATCAACTCTTAGATACCTTGCGAAAATATCCCTCAGCTTTAGGGTATAAAGTTTCAGATTTAAGAGGTATAAGCCCATACGTATGCATGCATCGGATTATGCTAGAAGAAGATTCAAAACCCTCAAGAGAACATCAAAGAAGAATAAACCCTATCATGAGTGATGTAGTCAAGAAAGAAGTTCTTAAGTTATTAGAAGCTGGTATCATATACCAAATTTCGGATAGTGAATGGGTAAGCCCAGTCCATGTGGTACCCAAGAAAGGAGGTATCACTGTTCTAAAAAATGAGAAAGGTGAGCATGTGGCAAAACGAACAGAAGGAGGATGGCGTATGTGTATAGATTACAGAAAGTTAAATAAGGCAACGAGAAAAGACCATTTCCCTCTCCCATTTATAGATCAGATGCTTGAACGTCTAGCAAGACACTCATGTTTCTGCTATCTTGATGGGTATTCGGGGTTTTTCCAAATCCCTATTCACCCAGAGGACCAAGAAAAAACCACATTTACCTGCCCTTATGGAACATTCGCTTATAGACGGATGCCCTTTGGACTCTGTAATGCACCTGCCACTTTCCAACGTTGTATGATGTCAATTTTCGCAGACTACCTAGATGGAATTATGGAAGTATTTATGGACGATTTTTCAGTGTGTGGGTTTGATTTCAAAAACTGCCTCTCGAACTTGGAGAAAATCTTAAAAAGATGTGTGGAAGTAAACCTTGTGTTGAATTGGGAAAAGGGCCACTTTATGGTAAGTGAAGGGATAGTCTTGGGACACATTATTTCTGAAAGAGGTATAGAAGTCGATAAGGCCAAGATAGAAGTTATAGAAAACTTAAACCCACCTAAAACCGTTAGGGAAATAAGAAGTTTCCTAGGACATGCCGGGTTCTACCGACGTTTCATCAAGAATTTTTCCGCAATAACAAAACCTTTAACTAACTTATTGATGAAGGATGTCGAGTTTGAATTCGACCAAAAATGTCTTGAGGCCTTTGAAGTTTTAAAGCAAGCCCTTATTTCAGCACCTATCATAAGACCACCTGATTGGACACAACCCTTTGAAATCATGTGCGATGCTAGTGATTTCGCTGTAGGAGCTGTACTAGGGCAAAGAAAAGACAAGAAACTGCATGCAATTTACTACGCTAGTAGAACACTAGACGCTGCCCAGCTAAATTATACAACCACAGAAAAAGAATTGCTAGCCGTAGTTTTTGCTATTGATAAATTTCGATCTTATTTGGTGGGAGCAAAAATAATAGTATACACAGATCATGCAGCAATCCGGTACTTGTTAAGTAAGAAAGATGCTAAGCCTAGATTGCTCAGATGGGTACTTTTACTCCAAGAATTTGACTTGGATATTAAGGATAAAAAAGGAGCTGAAAACTTAGTAGCTGATCATCTCTCTAGGTTAGAACACCTTAAGCCTGAACTTATACCTATAGACGATCACTCTACTTATGAAAGATTAATAGCTGGGATAAACTCAACTGAAGAAGAGACCTATGAGGAAATCTCAACCATGAACAACATACCATGGTACGCAGATATTGTGAATTATCTAGCCGCTGATATCATACCCCCTGACTTAAGCTACCAACAGAAGAAGAAGTTTTTTAGAGATGTTAAACACTTCTTTTGGGATGAACCCCTCCTATTCAAAAGAGGAATAGATAATATATTCCGACGATGTGTGCCGGAGGAAGAAGTAGGCAACGTCATTAAACATTGTCATGCTTCACCTTACGGTGGACATGCAAGCACGTCTAAAACATGCGCCAAAATATTTCAAGCAGGTTTTTATTGGCCTACTGTATGGCGCGATGTCCACACTTACATTACAAAATGTGACCGATGCCAACGCACTGGGAACATCTCACGACGTGATGAAATGCCTTTAAGTAACATCCAAGAAGTGGAAATATTTGATGTCTGGGGTATAGATTTCATGGGACCTTTTCCTTCCTCAATGGGTAACAAGTATATCCTAGTAGCTGTCGATTATGTCTCAAAGTGGATCGAAGCTGTTGCATCACCCACAAACGATACCAAGGTAGTTATCAAACTGTTTAAGAATATTATTTTTCCTAGGTTTGGAACCCCGAGGTTAGTCATAAGTGATGGAGGATCGCATTTTATATCTAAGATATTTGACAAGCTTCTAAGCAAATACGGAGTAAAACATAGAGTAGCATCACCATATCACCCGCAAACCAGTGGCCAAGTAGAGGTATCGAATAGGGAGATTAAGCAGATCCTAGAAAAAACCGTATCACTATCCAGAAAAGACTGGTCTGGAAAACTTAAAGACGCCTTATGGGCTTATAGAACGGCTTATAAAACCCCTATTGGAACAACTCCTTATCAATTGGTTTATGGAAAGTCCTGTCATTTACCCTTCGAACTAGAACATAAAGCCTATTGGGCCATTAAATCCTTGAATCTAGATTACCTGAAAGCCGGAGAAAAACGTATCCTGGACATTCACAAGCTAGAAGAGCTTCGCTTGAATGCCTATGAGAATGCCATCATATATAAGGAAAGAACCAAGATGTGGCATGATAAAAAAATCATCAAGAAAGATTTCAACATTGGTGATCCTGTTCTCCTATTTAACTCAAGGTTACGACTTTTTCCTGGTAAGCTTCGTTCAAGATGGACAGGTCCATTTGAAGTGTCAAAAGTTCTAAAGTCTGGAGCAGTAGAAATCAAAAACAATTCATGCGCTCCATTTGTGGTAAATGGACAAAGACTGAAGCTCTACAAAGGAGGCGATTTGCATGTTGACTACTCTAGTCATATTCTTATAGACCCACCAATACCCACATAAAGTAATATCTAATCGTCAAGCTAAACGACGTTAAACAAGCGCTGCATGGGAGGCAACCCATGGTTTATTCTTTATTTTATTTTATTTTATTTTAGTGATTTATATATTTTACCTGGACTAATTTCTTGTGTTTATATTTTTAGGATGCATTACCCCGATGGTATGGTTGTGATTTTCAGAGATGAAGCACAAAAGGCCCGATTTGCTACCTTATCTGCTAGACCTATGGTACCCACTAGGTACCCCGATCAGAGCTGCATGGAGGCACTCGGGATTGAGCCAAGTATTAGGTATCTATGCAACCAACTTAGCTGGGATTCTTATGCTGATGATGTCCACAAAACCTACAGGAACCTTACTCTGGAGTTTCTTAGCTCTATGGACTATAACCCACGAGTGGGTGAAGGAGATGAGCGAGGATGCCTAAGTTTCAGATTGTTTGGCACCGAGTATACCCTGACTACCAAAGAATTTGGGGATTTGCTTGGTTTCCAAACTGGACCGACCGCTATTACTGAGTTCCCATTGAGTTACTACATGGACAGAGACATTGATAAATTTTGGCAGGACATTACTGATAGAGCCAGTCTTGACCCCTCTACCCAGCTGTCCCGGAAGATCCATAACCCGGCCTTCCGATACTTCGAGATGATCCTGTGCCACACTTTCTTTGGGAGGAGTTACTGTGACCACTTGGTCACCGCTGAGGAGATCCTTTTTCTATACTGTGCCAGTCAGTCCAGACCTATAGCTAGTGGAGGTTTTCTGATAGAGAGCCTCGAGCAGACTGCTCGATCCGCTGTAGGGCTCATTCATTCCGGAGGGAATGTGACACAGATAGCTTCTGCTTTGGGTTTGGACAGTATGATAGCACAGCTGACCCCATAATGTGGATATACTTTTCTGGATTTAGACTTTTGCATGGATCGTGGGCTCATGAGGAGGGCCTCTTTCCACCCATATCGGTACAGATTGCTCATCAATGACCAGACTGTTTACACCTTCACAATGCCAGACCCTCAGATGACTTGTGTTTCCAACTCTGCTAATTGGAACTATTCTGTAGAAGGTTGGGGTGAGATATCAGAGTACACTCCAGAATACACTCCTGCTTCCGAAGATCTCACTCCAGAATACACCCCTGCTTCCGAAGATCCCACTCAGGACTACACTCCTGCTCCCGAGGACTCCACTCCGGATCACACATCCTGACCCGAGGTTACACACACTACTGTTCTTACTAATAACCTCAGCTTGCAGGAACCTGATATTCGCACTCTATTGACTGCTATGCGCACTGAGATAACCACTCTCCGCAATGAGGTGGCTGACCTTCATTTGCAGTTGGAAGTGAATGATGTTACCTTTGCTGGTGAGTTAGATGAATTAGCTCACGAGGTGGCAGAGATTCGACGCCAGCTGACTGAGCTGCGTGGCCCAGGCACTCCTGTAGAGCATCCTACCGGTTGGCAATAGATCTGTATTGTTCACAAGATATCTAGTTTCAGTATTATTAGTATTATGTTGATTTCCTTTTCAGACTCATTTTTATTTTGCATTATCTGTTTCCTGCGTTGTTAATATTTATTTTGGTGACCCAATGTCTGTACCTATATATATATATATTTATATATATATATATGCATATGTTTTATTTATTTACTAATGTTTTTTGTTTTTCTGGTCACCATAGTTTCAATATAAAAATAAAATAAATATACATGTGTATATGTATTCACGTACATATATGCACATTCATAGGAAAAATAGGTACACCTCCAGAAATTGAAGCTAATGGCGAGGAAGAAAAAGCCCAATGGAAAGGAAGCCAGGCCAGCCCAACTTGCCTCGACCTCACCGCGCCCGCGGTAGGCCCTGCCGCGCCCGCGGTGACGCAACGGTCACCTAACGGCTAGTAGCTCGTTTTTCCCCCCATTTTACCACTTTTTCCATTTCCAATCCCATTTTCTTCCATTTTTAACCCACCATAACTTCCTTTATTACCCATACCAACCCACTACATTTATTTCCATTATTCTCATCATAAATATTTACAACCACCATTTTTTTCTTCCCTTCCTATAAATACCCCCACTATTTCATTTTCTTCCTCACACCTTCATCACTTCTACATCCCATTCTTCCTCTCTATTCATCCACAAGAAAATCCTATGGAGTATCACGGTTACATTTTGTGTGGTGGCCAAGCCTGAGAAAGGCAACTAAAGCGGCTTGAAAAATTGCTGACAACACCAATACACTCTACCAGGTATATCGATGAAAACTGTCTATATTCATTAGGTATATACCATAGTGTATTCTTCCTTCTAGATAAAATAGGTATGCATGATATTTTTGCTACTCAAGCACCAACCTACCCTAGGCTGACGTTCGAATTTTTAAGTTCTTTAATTTATAACGTCTCTCCTAACACTGCTAGCACCGTAGGTGGAGTCAAATTTAAAATGTTTAATGTTGAATATGATTACTCCACTGACGATCTAGCCGCCATGTTAGGATTGCCTTATGGGGATGGTGCCATTTGTGAAGCACCTTTAGACACAGATTGGGCATTTGAAGCATTTTGGGCCAGAATTACTAAACAAAATGCAACATCTTTTGATGGCCTTCTTGCTTCTCACATCCACAATCCTGCCCTTCGTGTCTTTAGATTTCTTTTAGCATCCACCATCTTTGCTCGGGAAAACCCAAACAAGGTGAATGCTAAAGAATTAATTATCATGCAGAGCTGCCTCACAGACACCAAAGTTAATCCCGTCCCGTTCATGATTGCCCACATGCACCATGTTTTAAGAAAAGGTGGGCCGATTTCCTTTGGTGGACTGATTACCACTATTGCCCGTGCCATAGGATTGGATACGGAACTTGCCACCCTTGAACCACTTCCTCCTCGGATTGCAAATCTTAAATTTTTCAGGGATATGCGTTTATGCAAGACGAGGAAGGAAGGTGGTTACTTCCTCATGGTTGGAGGTGCTGCTATACCCAGTGTTGTTATGCCTTGCACCCGTCGTACTGATATTAGATTTGAGCGTAACTGGACCTACGATCTCAACGCTCCTGCTTTTATTGGTCCGTTGCCCCCAAATCTACCTTTAAATGAGGGTAACAACACTGATGATGAGTACGATTTCCAAACAGAGGAACCACCCCATTTTTCACCACCACACACGACACCTTCTACCTCTAACCCACATGCAGGTACAGCTCCTAGTTTCCATGTCACTGAGGACATGTGGCGTGAGCATATGGCCCGAGAGGCCCAGAGGGACACCCTCCTTGCTACCTTGCAGCAACAGGCGGCCGACAACATGGCCTTCATGCAAGCGTCCCAAGAACAAAATGCTAGCTCTCTGCGCACTATTATGGAAAGTCAGCTGGCTTTCCAGAGAGAACAACACCTACACCAGACCACATACGCTCGTCACTTCCAATTGATGGAGGCAACCCAAGGCACCCTCATTGGTAGGACCCAAGAGCTACACGCGGAAAATGCCGCCTTGTCAGAGAGACTGGAGCAGCTTGTTTTGGACCGAGATAGCCGCCGTCGCAGCCGTAGCCGTCGTTCCGGTCGTACCAACCAGGATGGTGAAGGTCCTAGTGGCCCCCACTAGTGTTTTCAGGTACCTCCTCCTACCTTATTTTGGAACATTGTGGACAATGTCTGATTTAAGTGTGGGAGGAGCATTTATCGCTTTTATTTCCGCATTTATCGCTTTTATTTTCCGTTTTTTCTGCTTTTATTTCCCTTCCGCATTTTTCCTTTTTTATATTCGTAGTTAATAAAATGCATGTGATAGGCGAGTCTTTCTGCGTAGTGTACCCTTTCATTTCCCCCACCTTTTAGCCTTACAAAATTTTTCTTTTTCAAAGATTTATGGTTGTTTTTAAGGATTTGGGCTATGAGACAGGTCCTAGATAGGGTCTGTTTCTCGGACACTCACTTTTTGAAAAATTCGTTATCATTTTTACACCATAAGCCTTTTTGAATATTTAGATTAGATCCTCTCTCCCCAATATGCTATGATTTTGAATAAAACTGTACAAATAGGTCTTCAAGTAGTTTATCTTAGCAGTCAGCTCCGGCCTAAGCATGCTCTAAGTGTGGGATCGATGAATATAAGTGGATGATCTCTATTTTGCCTTAAAAGTTATAAAATAAAGTATGAATACGACTACGAGTTGGGTGATCCTTACAAAGATTACTCAACTCAAGAAAGTTGTAAGCACTAACAAAAGCAAAGAAAAAATATATATAAGGCATATCTGTTGTAGTTGGTTCAGAGGTATCTGGTGCTGAACTTGGTAGGGCGGACTACGGTCCGATCCCCCGCAACTGCAAATGGGTAAAATAAAAAGGGATTAAACCAACTCTTGTACCAGAATCCCATCACTTGAGATCAGAGTCACTAACCGGTCACTACACCATGAGTATGTACGGATAACGGGCTTAATGTGATTGCGCCTGAATGAAAAAGGACCTCGTAAAAAAGGGAAGTCTTAGCATAGTAAGGATATTAGGATCGATCTGTATACTTATGAGGTTTATGTCCGCATTTCTGGGAGTAGTGTAATTACGATACCCTTGATTCAGATAGTTAGTGCCTGACAACACACCCTTACTCGGACTTAGAAGCCCTCTTTGCCCAAAACCTGTATACACCATAATTTTCTTTCATCTACTTCTAAGAGTTGTTGCTTGAGGACAAGCAAAGGTCTAAGCGTGGGAGGATTTGATCGCACTAAAATCGCACTATGTTTCTGACTCAAATATCACATGTTTTCCTTAGTTTTTATTGTCATTTTCTCGTATTATGTTCCTTTTTCCTTTGTTTTCAGGATTCTTGTCATTTCAGAGCCTTCTGTGAAGAAACGAGCCAAAACGCCAAGAAATTAGGGTTTTTCAAGATATTCTGCACTTATGGCGTTGAGCGTCGCGCTGGCTACAGGGAACGCGATGACGTGGCCCACTTTCACCCAGAGATCAACTGCCACGTTCCCATGATGTGGCAGTTCCATGCACCGCGCCCGCGGCCACCCCCACCGCGCCCGCGGCCTTCACAACAAACTTCCCGCTCAAAAGAAGTTAAGGGGCATGCTGGTCCTTACGCACCTCAAAGATCCTCTATAAATAGTTTTCGATTCTCATTCTTTAGTTTCATCCAAGCTTAGTACAATCTTAAGCCATATACTATCAGTTTCTGTAAAGTGATAATCTCTTCACATCGGGGAGTTATTACGGTGTAGATTGAGTTGTAATCGAGTCTTGGAGCACTTTGGTTGAAGTTCATCATACCGGCCTTACCTTTCCGTAGATTTGTATCAGATTCAAGTCTCCGACCGGAGCAAGGTTCTATTTTATTGCATTTCTTTATTTAATTGCTCTTACCATAGTCTACACGTTTTATAGACTTTAAATGCTCTTACCATAGTCTACACGTTTTATTGACTTTAAATGCTCTTACCATAGTCTACACGTTTTATAGACTTTAAATGCTCTTACCATAGTCTACACGTTTTATAGACTTTAAATGCTCTTACCATAGTCTACACGTTTTATAGACTCGCACTTATCATGTCTGGCTAAACTATAAAGGTTAGGATGTAATGATTGTCGTCATGGTCGTGTTCCAATTATCATGCTAGTGAAAATACTCTGGGGATGTTTTGCTTCTAACTTAAGTCAATTGTGTTTAAATGTTTATTGGGTAAGATCGAAAGCCGTCCAAACTAATGATACGACTTGATTATTATTTAACCAAACAAAAAGAGCGAAAGCCGTTGATTGGTTAAATAGGAATCATTGACCTTTTTAGAAAACGATTTTTGAAACTATTTTCGGACGCGTTTGTAGGTTTGAAATCTGACTCTTGGTCAAAAGCCAAAAGTCTCTTTAAGTTAATCTTTCCAAGTAAAATCACTTTTCTGTTAAGTCAAAACTATCAATTTCTTAAAAATAGGTTTACCTCTTTAACGCGGAAGGCACCCTTTATATGTGACAATAAAGGAATTTAATTTAAAGAGTAAACTCGGTTCTTAGTAGTCAAAAGCTACAAGTTCCCGTTAAATTGATTCTTTGCTATCAATAGAAAATACTGCCCCATAAGTAGGTTCATCTACGCATGACCGGACCAATATCTGATTACATGATTTACATTCCAACCTATCTTTTAAACTGTTATTTACTTCGTTCATTTACTTTGTGCACTGCACTCACATCAATATTCTTGTTCGCCTTAGATAAGCACCTTAGCAATAGAGTTGATAGATTGACAATTGGTCTCTGTGGTTCGATAATCTTATATATTACTTCGATAGGCTGTACACTTGCAGTACTACATTTAGGCTATACGTTACAGATTAAACCCATCAGTTAACATCCGTTACTTGGAGAACCCGTGAACTGTTTTCAGAAATCTTGGAGTTGAATAAGCAATAGAGCAGCATCCGTTGTTGGGAAGCGTCCGTAAACTGTTTTCAAAAGTTGCATCTGAACAAGCGATAGATTAACATCCGTTGTTGGGAAGAATCCATAAACTGTTTTCAGAAGTCTTGAGAAGAAACTGAACAAGCGATAGGTTAACATCCGTTACTTGGAGAACCCGTGAACTGCTTTCAGAAATCTTGAAGTTGAATAAGCAATAGAGCAGCATCCGTTGTTGGGAAGCGTCCGTAAACTGTTTTCAAAAGTCTTGAGAAGAAACTGAACAAGCGATAGGTTAACATCCGTTACTTGGAGAACCCGTGAACTGTTTTCAGAAATCTTGAAGGTGGAGGAAGAACCGGTGTAGGGTTTCCTGATGATGAGCTCGTGTAAAACTGCATCTGGATGAATCTGGAATAAGCATCAGGATGTTGCCATGTCTTGATCACATCTGAACTATTCCTGGAAAGAATCTCGGAAGATAATGATTTTTGTCTGTTGACTGATCTTACCTGAAAAGGTAAAGAGTTAGTTATATGCAATGTCATGATGCATGATACAATGTATGTTATATGATATGAATGTAAATGAATGTGCAGGTAAGCTGGAGAGCTGTCTTGCGGAGGATAAATGAATCCTAGATGGCTGAAGATAAAAGCATCTTGACTGCTGCCGGGAAGAATAATTCCTGGTTGTTGTTGGAGAATAAGGAGCTTGGGTTGTATACCAATCTTCTGGGGAATTCCTGTCTTGAGGAGATCTTCATTGGAGAATCTTGAATATACAATGAGGAACTGAAAACTGAAAGTCTGCAGATTTGCTTGGGGAATACCAGACCTTCAACCGTTGAGGGGCCTTAGAACCACTTGCGGGGACTTGGAATTTCCTTGGTGACTTGCAGGGTAAGAGAATTTCTGATGATGTCTACTGGGGATTTTAGAACCTGGTAGACTTAAGCTGGGGAGATAAGACTGAGAATCTCTAGTCTAGTCAGAAGCATTTCTGTGGGGAAAAGGTTCACTAGTCTGGCTCCGCTGGGGATTGATAGTTTGAAATTTTAGCTCTGCTGGGGATACTGGAACTTAGTTCTGAGGGGAATTGAGTTCTGGAGGATTCTCTGGCTGGGGATAACAAAGATAAACTCCTCTGGGGATTGTATTGATAAGTTATGTTGGGGAACTCTGATGAACTCCGCTGGGGATAGGAAGAATTTTGCCGAGTGCGATCTTCCGTGGCAATTAGCTGAGGATAACCCAGTTATAATCCCTTGTGAGGAATAACTTTGAATAAAGCTCGGGAGAGACGTCCGTACTCTGCAGGGGATAAGCTTCCAGAATCTACTGGGGATAAGCTTCAAGACTTGCTGGGGATATGGATTCCAAATCTCCTGGGGGTTTCCTTTGAAAGGGTATCAAGATATCCAACTGCACCTTCAACCTATCAGTAATCCTTTTTCTTGATTCATAAGGAAATGATTATGTTCAAATGCATATGCCTATTTAACAAAACATTGAACGTTTCTCAAAATAAAATAACTAGTGTAAGAGAAAAGAAAAAGGAAACGACACAAATTTCTGGGAAAAGTATTTGTATTAACTTTCTATGAGTATATTTGTACAAAGGAGATAATCATCCTAGTAAGAGGATTTTGTCGGAAATATTGAAAGATTTATACAAAATAAAGATGGCTATGTGAAATAATTCCATGGGATTCCATTCCGCTATAGCCTTCACAACTCTGAATATCTGTCCATCCAATGCTTCGTTTGCCGATGACTGGATTGATCAGAAACCTGGAACTGGTTGATGAAGAGATTGTCTTTGAAGTGATCCGACGAGACATAGTCATACGCTTTAATTCCCTAACTTTTGCCTGAATCGCCCTTTCGGGTTTTCGATCCACCGGGAAACCCCTTTTTGCTCAAGCCGCCCTTTCGGGTTTTCAACTTGCCGGGTGTACAGATTTTTTTGTTGTTTTTATCCCTAATTTTTGCCTGAACCGCCCTCTCGGGTTTTCGGTCCACCGGGATGCCCATTTTTGCCCAAGCCGCCCTTTCGGGTTTTCGACTTGTCGGGTTATTTTATGCGTAGTATCTTTTGACTATGTCTGCGTTCGCAGGGTGCGGCAAATCGTCGCCGTCCATGGTGGTTAGAATCATCGCACCACCAGAAAATATGCTCTTGATCACAAATGGTCCTTCATATGTAGGAGTCCATTTGCCCCTGGGATCACTTTGCGGCAAGATAATCCGCTTGATTACGAGATCTCCGACTTGATACACCTGACGTCTGACTTTCTTATTGAAGGCCTTGATCATCCGTTTTTGATACGTCTGACCATGGCATATAGCAGCGAGTCGCTTCTCGTCGATCAAATTGAGTTGATCAAGTCGGGTCTGAATCCAATCATCTTCATTCAAACCTGTGTCCTTCATAATCCTTAGAGAAGGAATCTGAACTTCCATAGGCAGGACAGCTTCCATGCCATATACCAACGAAAATGGGGTTGGCCCCGGTTGAAGTACGTGCCGTCGTACGGTATCCATGTAGAGCAAACGGTAACATCTCATGCCAGTCTTTGTAAGTGACTGTCATTTTCTGAATGATCTTCTTAATGCTTTTGTTCGCAGCTTCAACAACACCGTTCATCTTCGGCCGATAGGGAGATGAATTGTGATGATAAATCTTGAACTGTTCGCACAAAGCGGTGATCATCGTGTTATTCAGATTCGTACCGTTGTCTGTGATGATCCTGTCTGGAACACCATACCGGCATATGAGATTCTGCTTGATGAAGCGGGCAACCACATTTTTAGTAACAGAGGCGAAGGAAGCTGCTTCGACCCATTTGGTGAAATAGTCAATGGCAACTAGGATGAAGCGATGTCCGTTGGAAGCCGTGGGCTTGATCTCTCCAATCATGTCAATGCCCCACATTGCAAATGGCCAAGGAGCAGTCAGAACGTTGAGAGGAACCGGAGGGATATGAACCTTGTCAGCATAGACTTGACATTTGTGGCAAGTACGGGAATGTTGATGGCAGTCAGCTTCCATGGTATACCAGTAATAGCCTGCCCTTAGGATCTTTTTAGCCATTGTATGCCCTCTCAAGTGAGTGCCAAATGTGCCGCTGTGTATCTCGGTCATGATCAACTCTACTTCAGCTTTGTCTACGCATCGGAGTAATACACAATCATGGCTTCGTTTGTAAAGGATTCCGTTGCTCAGGAAGAATTTGGCAACAAATTTCCTTAAGAACTTCTTGTCATTTACGGAAGCTCCTTCGGGATAATCTCTAGTCTGGAGATACCTTTTGATTTCATGGAACCAGGGTTGTTCCACTACTTCTTCGGTATTAATCTCGTGACAATGTGCAGGTTCATCCATTCGCTCGATGGTGATTTGGGGAGCCTCGTTATCCCAGTTGAGTTTAAACATGGAGGACATTGTAGCTAGAGCATCTGCTAGCTGATTCTCTTCTCGCGGGAAATGCTCGAAGGTAATTTGCTCGAAATGAGGCAACAATGTCAAGACATGTTCTTTGTATGGGATAAGATTAGGATGCTTGGTATCCCACTCTCCTTTGATTTGACTGATAACCAAAGCCGAGTCCCCAAATATGATCAAAGATTTGATCCCCAAGTCTATAGCAGCCTTGAGACCAAAGATGCAAGCTTCATACTCAGCCATGTTATTTGTGCAGCTGAAGCAAAGTCAGGCCGTGAAAGGTGTGTGACAACCTTCCGGAGAAATGAGTACTGCGCCGATACCTTTTCCAAGTGCATTTGAAGCACCATCAAAGTACAGGGTCCATCGGGATCCCTTTTCGGGTCCGTCATACGGTCCGTTACTTTCAATGTTATCCAAATTCATGATGTCCTCGTCTGGGAAGTCAAATCTCATGGGTTGATAATCTTCGATAGCTTGATGAGCCAGATGGTCAGCCAGTACACTCCCTTTTATAGCTTTTTGGGTGGTGTACTAGATGTCATACTCAGTTAGGATCATTTGCCATCTAGCTATCCTTCCAGATAAAGCAGGCTTTTCGAAGATATACTTGATATGATCCATTTTGGAAATCAACAAGGTAGTATGAGTCAACATATACTGCCTTAGTCGGCGAGCAGCCCATACCAAAGCGCAACAAGTTTTCTCGAGCAGTGAGTAGCGAGTCTCACAGTCGGTAAACTTTTTGCTAAGGTAATAAATAGCATGCTCTTTTCGACCAGACTCGTCATGCTGGCCCAAAACACACCCCATCGAGTTATCCAAGACGGTTAGATACATGATCAATGGTCTTCCTTCGACGGGTGGCATCAGAATAGGAGGTTCTAGCAAATACTCCTTGATCTTATCAAAAGCAGCTTGACAATCGTCGTTCCATTCGACTACCTGATCTTTCTTTAAGAGTTTGAAAATTGGCTCACAGGTAGAAGTCAGATGAGAGATGAATCTGGCAATATAGTTCAAGCGCCCCAAGAACCCTCTAACCTCCTTTTCAGTACGGGGAGCAGGCATCTCTTGTATTTCTTTCACTTTTGCTGGATCGACTTCAATGCCTTTGTTGCTTACAATGAATCCTGGAAGTTTACCAGACCTAACTCCAAAAGTGCACTTACTTGGATTCAGCCTGAGTTTGTATTCTTTCAATCTGGCAAACAGCTTTTCTAGATGTTCAAGGTGCTCATCCTCTGTTTGTGACCGAGCTATTATATCGTCTATGTAAACTTCAATCTCATGATGTATCATATCATGAAACAAAGCTACCATGGCGCGTTGATAAGTTGCCCCTGCGTTCTTCAGCCCGAACGGCATCACCTTGTAACAGAAAGTGCCCCATTGTGTGACAAAAGTTGTTTTCTCCATATCCTCGGGGGCCATTTTGATTTGATTGTAGCCCGAGAATCCATCCATGAAGGAAAACACTTTGTGCTGAGCTGTGTTGTCGATCAAAATGTCAATGTGTGGAAGTGGAAAATCATCTTTGGGGTTGGCCCTATTCAAATCCCGGTAGTCCACACACATCCTGACTTTGCCATCTTTCTTAGGTACTGGCACGATGTTAGCGACCCATTGAGGATAGGACGTAACAGCCAGAAAGCCAGCGTCGAATTGCTTCATCACTTCTGCTTTGATCTTTTCAGACATGTCAGGCCTCATTCGACGGACTTTTTGCTTGATCGGTGGACAATCCTCTCTCGTGGGGAGACGGTGAACCACGATGTCTGTGTCTAAACCCGGCATGTCTTCATAAGACAAAGCGAAGATTTCAACATACTCATTCAACAACTGTATCAGGCGTTCCTTGACACTTGGTTCCAGATTGGCACCCACTTGCACCTCCTTCCGGTCTTCCTCGGTCCCTAAGTTGACAGTTTCCAATGACTCTTCGTGCGGTAAGATGGCCCTTTCCTCTTGCTGTAGAAGTCTGGCTAGTTCCCCTGGTACTTCACAACCTTCGTCATCTTCATACTCGGCTTGATTGACCAGATCTTCAGAGTTATTGAAGGATATAGCAGAATAGTCACCCATGGAATCCGGAGTGGATGGGTACCTGCATTTGTGAGTGTGGGTGTGTGTAAGGGATAGCCATCCTTAAACAAAAATGCAAAAGGAAAGAAAATGAACACATCAGTTTATCAAATGAAAAACGTCCAATGAATCATTAAACATGGCATATGGATATGAAAGTAATCAAAACCCTTACAAATGGACCTACATGCCCCGGGCAAGGCATGAGGTAAAAAGATAGTGTACGGATTGTTCGAAAATAAATATTACAGACCAAAAGGAAATGTTTGACAGATAAACTACTGATGAATAAAAGTGATGGGGATAAAGTCTTTTGCCTCCCAGTTGCACAATCCTTCTTTGACAGTTGGGTAAATCCACTCTTCGATGTTGCTCTCTTTGTCTTCATCCTCCAAAGCGTTGATTCCGTAGGGAGAAATTTTGACTGGCGCTCTTTCAATCTTCGAACGGCGCATAGCTTTCTGGCCCGCGGTAGTGAACCCTAATCCAAATTTGTCTGTTTTATATGGAATATCAGGCAACTGCCCCCATGCTGAATTCTTCCCCTCCTTTATTGCGGCCTTTGCGTCCTCCAGAGATGCCATCCTGGCCATCTGCCTCGGTACTTCAGCTGCCAACTTTGCTACTGTTATTTCAGGAAGGACTTCTTCGAAATGCTGGAAAGGTGTCTCAATGAACTCACCTTCTACCTCCACATACTGGAAGGAGTTCAAGTGGCTGATCATGTACTCCTCTTTGCCATGGACGGTTATGATCTTCCCCTTAACAGGGTACTTCAACATATGATGTAAGGAGGAGGTGACTGCCCCGGCATGGTGTATCGAAGGCCTACCCAACAAGCAAGAGTATGACGGACGGATGTCCATCACATAGAAAGTAGATTTAAACACCTCGGTGCCCACCTTGATGGGAATATCAACCTCCCCATGGACCATTCTCTTCTAACCATCGAAAGCTCTGACAACAATATCACTCGGTTTCAACTCCAACCCTTCACAATCTAGTCGGTCCAAGGCCTTCTTAGGCAGTACATTCAGCGACGAACCAGTGTCGACCAAGACATGTGCGAGCGTAGTTCCTCGACACTCGACTGAAATGTGCAAAGCATCATTGTGGTTTCTACCTTTAGGAGTTAGGTCGGCATCAAATAAACCTAATCCGTTGTCCGCAGTAAGGCTAGCCACGCAATTTTGGAATTGATCCGCAGAGGTTTCCTGGGGCACATGAGCTGCCTTCAGGAATTTTATCAAAGCTTTAGCTTGCGCTTCCGAGCAAAGTAGTAGTGCCAACATGGAGATCTTTGAGGGGGTTTGCCCCAGCTGTTCTACCACATCGTAATCACTCCTTTTGATTATCTTCAAGATCTCATCCATTTCTTTCTTGGAGGTTTCCGGGATGACCAAGGGTTGAGCCCTCGTCCTGACGAGCTCATCTTGGATTCCCTTACCTTTATCAACAGCGGTAGGAGGGACAATCCTAGGAACAATAACATCTTCAATCAATGGGGTTCTAGCGGAGAGTTTTATTGGTGCAGGGATAACCTTGTCAGCAGATGAGGGTCCAAAGATTGCTCTTGGAGGGGCAACCTCTGGAGAAAATATTCTCCCTCTCCGGGTGATTTTGCTCGTGCCTGTAATGTTTCCAATGCTGGCTTCTTCATCATCTGAACTTTCTTCAGTTATTTCGATTTGTTTAATACCATGGTAGTAGACGTCACCGCCATAGTTCCACGGTATTGACTTCTCAGAAATATAGGGGACAGGCCCTGGCATTGTTATCTTCAAAGGAACAGACTTCGTAACTGGTGTAATCTTAACAGGCTTTCTGACGGCCTTGGAAAGATTTGCGTGAATGGTTATGATTGAGACATCTTCAGTATGAGTTGGAATGGCAGAAACTTTTTCAAACAAAATTTGCCGACTGTCCATTAGGCCTTGGATGCCTTTCCTCAGTAACGGACAATCAAACGGCAGAGAGTAACAACAATAGCAGTCTTCCTTACATCCCGGGAAAATCCCGGCTTTTAACAGATTCAACTTGATGGTTAACAATGGAGTTATCAGATCATTGACATCAGCAACATACAAATCTTCTTCAATGGCATTGACATTTCGGCCGTGTTTCGGCATTGGAGCAGATATCACGTTCGGCTTCTCTAGAGCGTCAAACTCTACCTCCTTCGCCTCTATCAGGTCTTGGATTTTATGCTTGAGTGCCCAACAATCGTTGGTGTCGTGCTCGACACTGTCAGAATGGTAGGCGCATTTAGCATTAGGATGATAATGCGGAGAGGACGTATTCACATTTTTTGGTGCCTCTTTGATAGTGGCGAGATTCAACTTCAACAGATGGGGAAGTACTTGCGCTGGTGTCATATTAATGTGGGTGAACTGCCGTTGTGGCCGTTCCACTCATTGTTGATTTGGTCTGGACTGGTTATAGCGAGGCTGCTCACTTGAAGGATTTTGAATCATTACGGCCCCCACAGTTGGCCGGCGCTCAGTCTTCCCTGCTCTTCTCTGGGAGTATACCACAGCCGTTTCCTTCTTAAAAGGCTTCTTCTCAACATTTGCAGCGGCACCCTTCTGAATCTTTCCTGACTTGATGCCAGCTTCTATTCTTTCGCCTGTTAAGATCAAATCGGTAAACCCCGCGGAAGAGTTACCAATCAGATGATTGAAAAATGGCCCAGATAGGGTCCCTAGAAACATATCAACAAGTTCACGGTCGGTTAAAGGAGGCTGCACCCTGCCAGCCAAATCCCTCCATTTTTGTGCATATTCTTTGAATCCTTCGCCGGTTCCCAGTGACATACCCTGAAGTTGGGTACGTGTGGGAGCAAGGTCAGAATTATACTGATATTGTTTGTAGAAGGCGGTGGCCAAGTCTTCCCAGTTTCGGACGCTGGTTCCCTCTAGCTGATAAAACCATTCCAGTTGAGCTCCAGAAAGGCTGTCTTGAAAGAAATGGATCCAAAGGTTCTTATCTGCCGTATAAGGTTGAATCTTCCTTACGTAGGACCTGAGATGCATTTTTGGACAGGACAGCCCGTCATACCTCACAAAAACTGGCACTTTGAACTTTGGGGGAATCACAATCCCGACAACTAAACCCAAGTCTTCAAAATCCAAACCCGGTACTCTCTGTAGCTCCATGGCGGCCAACCTGTCTTCTAAACCTTTGTATTTATCATCAGCCGGAGGGTATTGTTGATCAGAGTAGTCCTCATCCTCTTCGACCTCCTCTTCTTCCACATCGGACTCGGAAGGTACCGCAGCCCCACCTCCTTTTCTGGTTCCTTCATCAGAAGGAGGAAATTCAAGCACTCTTCTGGCCTCTCCTTCAAATCTTCTCCCTAAATTAGCCACCCCAAGTCTCTTTTTCTTCTTTTTCACTGGGTCTTTATTCCCCAGCAAGGTCTTTAGATCCTCCTGACCTTTAGCCAAGGTCATCAGGAGTTGCTGGAACTGTGCATTTTGAGCTTGCAGGTCTTTGACTGTTTGCTCGAGATCCATCCTACTGAAATAAACAGCAGACAGATAAGGAAACCTGGCGTGAGACCTGCTTATGCACATGATGAATGGTATGCTTATGTATGCAATGCATTCAAGGATTTAGAATATTCAAAATTGTTGCAGACAAAAAAAGAACGCACGTCATATTAATAAGAAGAAATTTGTTAGTACATAAATGCCCCATGGGCCAAATATTACAAAAATAACTTCTCAAGGTAAAAAGACATTGCGCATCCTCTTTGGTGCGATGTAGGTGTTGAGGGCCTCTTGCTCATGGAGTCGGTAGGTAAGCTCTAGAACCTTCTTCTCACTAGCGTAGAAGCTGGCTTCAAAATTGTTCCGTTCCTCCTTGAGCTGAATCCAACTCTTCTGCATCTCCTCCCACGATGTAGGCATATCAGGATGTAGGATGGTGTAGGGAACCTCTCCTTCCTTGACGGGCTCTTTAATCACAGGGAGAACATGGGGATAAGGCATCATTAGACTCTGGGCTCGGGCTCGTACCCACTTGAGATAAGGCTCAAGAGGGATGGAGTTCTTGTGTCCCAGTGTCTTGCTATCAACCTTGTTGGGCCTTCCCCAAGCTCTGATGAATCTTTGGCGAAGTCCTTGCGCATCGTTGTCGAAGTCAAAAACTAGGTCAGGAATCAACATGTCGTGAGGGCCATCCCTCTGTGCATATCCAAATTGCCTCAAAGCTAGGCAAGGGTTGTAGGTGATACCTCCTCTGATTCCAAGTAAAGGAACATTAGGAAACTCTCCGCAACGATCGACGATGATGACATTTTCTCTGGACCGAGAACACCAATGTACATCAGAGTGAGTAAGAGTCATCAACCGTTGGGACCACCTTGAGCCTTGGTCATTCTTCAAGACAGATTGTGGAAGGTGCGAAATAAACCACCTTGCAAGGAGAGGAGTACAACACATGAGAACACCCCTCTTTCTCATTGTTCGTGTGTAAAATGAGTGAAGGATGTCCCCAAGCAATGTTGGTATTGGATTTCTGGACAAGAAGATTTTGACGGCATTGACATCTACCAGCTGATCAGGATTTGGGAACAAGACCAACCCATAGATAAGGAGTGCCACAATTTCTTCAAAGGCTTGTAGGTCCAATGAATTCCAACATTCTTGTGCCTTCTCAAACAAGAATTTTGCTAAGAATCCTTTGATGCCGCTTCTGGTTTCCCAATGCCCCTTGATGTCGGATGGTTGTAGATGTAATGCTCGAGCGACATCTTCCGGCTTTGGTTCCTTTTCCGTACCGTTGAAGGGTAGTTGATTAAGGATATGGATTCTTAGGAGTTGAGAAAACTCCTCCAAAGTGGGCACCAACTGGTAATCGGGGAAAGTGAAACAGTGGTGAAGAGGGTCAAAGAATTGGAATAGCACTTTCATCATGTTTTCTTCAATGTTGGTGTTGACTAAGCTGAGCAGTCTACCATGTCTTTCACTGAAGGATGAGCTTTCCGGAATTCTTGAGGTGAGCTCCTTGAGTTGAGGAGAGATTCTCACAAGGTTGACTTGGATGGTTTTTCTGCGAGGAATTTCCATGACCTACAAAACAAGAACAAAGATGAAGATCAAAACCCTTGAAGTGGTTAGTGAATGCATATGATGCTTTATGATGTTCATGATGTATGCACAAACATATGTACAAGCAAATCACACCAAACCCTAGTTTCAAGCTTGCATGGGGTTTCATAGGTAAGTACCCTCTTGAGTGTAGTTGGCTTAAAAACCTGTCCTATAAATAGTAACCGGGTTCTAAGGAGCTCAATATCATTGGATTGTTTTCATCGTTCATTCTTTTGGTTTAGCCACTTAACTAGCAACCAAAATATTCCAAGAAAACAACCCTCAATGAGTGTAGTATCGAGTATCTACCAACTTCGGACTGCACCAAAGCCGGTCATCTCACTACCCCTAATAAAAGGCCAAGATGGTCAAGTAAGGTTCTAGGTCATTAGTGCTTAGTGACATCACTCAGCGGCCCCGTACTCTCCTTGATTGAACTCAAGGGTTACCGGTACTCACAAATATGTCGCACTAATATAGCTATTGCTTCGACCGTGTCGGTATACCCCGCACAGTTTCCACAACGTATTGCTATCTATGAATGTTTCCCCAAATCCGGGTGTAGGATTGCAAACCCAAACAAGAGAGCCAAGATATAAAGCAATAAAATCAAACAATTAGTCATGCAAGAGGGTGATCTAAGCCCTAAGGTTACTCCACTTTTAAAATTATCCCCAGCAGAGTCGCCAGTTCTGTGATACGGTGGGAGAACTGACTATGGTTTTGCGTTTGTTTTCGCAAATGTTTCGGTTGAGCAAGAGTCGCCACCGACTTTTTATTTTATCCTAAGGAAAGGTTTAAAAAGCACAGCAAAAACCTTTGAGATATTTTCTTGGGTTCGGGGAGTAGATTATAGAAAGGGAAGGTATTAGCACCCTTTCTATCCATGGTTATCCATGGGCTCTTAGGTACTTGCTTAGATCAACTTGCCTTGGTTTTCAATTGTTTGAAATGGTGCTTTGTGGTGTGGTTTTGAAAATGTTTTGAAAAAGATGCCTTGTCTAGGCTACCCTTGTAACAATTCTTTACTCGAATGTTTTACAAAAGGTGTTTGTCTTTTTGAAAAGATGTTTCAAGGTTTTTTGAAAGTTTGTTTTGAAAATGTTTGTGAAGTGTGGTTTGAAAAATAGGCAAGTGTTTTTGTTTTGCAAGTTGACAAGTACTTAAGAGCCATCTACCCTAAAGTTCTCAAAGATTTTTGCTATGTTTTAACCCTTTTAACAATTTTGTTCCACCATTGTATTTGGTGGAAAATCTTGTGTTAGGATGTGAAAGGGACGGGCGCGGGTCATCGTTTAGACCATAATTGCAATGGTGCCAAGTATCTTTGGGCAATTTTCCTTTAAGGGACTTGATCATTTTTTAGGCAACTTTTGAAAGCGTCATCGAGGGACTATGATCATTTGATTGTATTTGTTTTGCCCAAAGAGACCTAACATGCAATATGGTCCATTTATTGAAGGCAACAAGTGGAATACCCTAGGGGTGCAAGTGTGATTAGTGTTTTCCATTTTCATGCTTGATTATCTTGAAATTAGGTCAAACTATTTTTGTTGTTTTTGATTCGCATACAAACCCTAATTCTAACATGGTATATTTAGAAAGCATTAAAGTGCGAAAAATAAAGTTCTAAACTATTACAACACAATATATGGGAAGGGGGGTACAAATGTTCAAATGGGGGGTATTTGACAAGGAATTTAAACCTAGACTATTACATCAATATTGAATTATTTACAAGATATTTAATTGCACAAATTAAATAGAAACAAAATAAATATGCAAGATGCAAAAAAATGTTTTTATGTGTATGAAAAAGAGTATTTTTATATGTCAAAATAAAATAAAATGAAAAGTATTATTTTTTTGAGTATTTTCCATATTTAGGGCAAAACCCTAATTTATTAAGTAAATATATTAATTATTTAATATGTACAAATACTTATCAATTATATACAAAATAAAATAAAAATGAGGTATATTTATCAAAAAGGTATTTTTAATGTTAAATATTAGTAAAAAAATAAAATGTATATATTTTGTAATTTTAACCTAAATATACTAATATAAATATTTGTATTATTTACTAAATATATATTATATGTACCAAAATAATAATATTTAATATTTATAAAAAAAAGTATATTTTATATAAAATATTTTCAGAAGATAAAATAAAATAAAAATGGAAAATAAAATGTGTTTGCATATTTTTTAGTATTTTTAAATAAAAGTATATCTATTTATTTATTTATGTACAAATACTAATCTAAACAAATAAATACCTAATAAATATGAAAATGGTGTAAAAAATATTTTTTGTATTTTTAATATTATAATAAAAAATAAATAAGTCAGAACAAAAAAAAGAAAAGTCAAAAAATCATAAAAATAAGCAAAATGGGCCTAGGGGGTGTAAAAGCAACAAAAGGGTGCAAAAAGAAAGTCAACTCAGGCCCAGCCCAAGAAAACTTCATCTTCAACCTCAGAACATGTTTGAACACAATCCACGCGCGTTTTTCATCTCTCAATTCCTGGACTTTCAAGCAAAACTCACAACATGAAAAATGTAGAGCATTAAGAGACGAATTCAGGGATATAAAGAACTTGACTTAACTCTCCAAGATGAGAGAGAATTTCTTCTCCCCCAATTCCTGACCTAGTTTTTGTTCCATGTTCAGACTTAAAATTCTCTAAGCATACATAATATAAATGAAATCTAATTACATGGGCATGTTCAGGGCTATGAATGTGACATGTTTTCTTCACAAACCTAAAGCTAACAATGCCTGGATAGAGAGATTCGAGTTCATGAACTTACCTGTTCAGTTGAAGTTATATCTAGTGATTGAGGTGTCTTCAATGCAAGGTGATGATTGGTACAGCTTCCTTGATGTCCAGGGATGCTATTCCAAGCTTTACTTTGTCTTGAAACCTTTTGAATCGTGCTATGGAACTTCAGTTGCAAAACAAGAAAATGAAAATGGTGATGTTGCCTGGGAGTGTTACAGGTCGTGTTTGAGGTTTGGAATAGCTTCAAGGGATATTATGGGATGTGTTTGATGTGTTTTTAGCAAGAATGCATGGAAGGTTTGAGCTATGGAACTCAAACTGCAGCAGATGCTCTGTTTGGGCAGTTTGAGGGTGATTCTGGGAATGGGGAGGTATTGGGGATGCTAGGCTCGTGTTTCAACTTAGGATGGACCTTTAGAAAGTGTTTGACAAGTTTTCTTAAGGCTTGGTTTGCTGAGATGAAAGTTGTTTGATGTTATGCTATGTTTCTTACACTTTAAGCAAGAGATGGAAAGTTGGTGTTCTAGACAGGTAGAGGCCCCCAATCTATGATGTACCACTTAGTCTTGATCAGTGTAATTAACTCATAAACTTGTTCCAAAGAGATCTTAACTGTACTTGCTTGGATTTGTATTTTGACATAAAGTTCACTTTTGCAAAAATGGTTAAAATGCTTTATCTATTTTGGGATTAAACCATTATGCAATGCTTGAACACAAAGAACATGGTCTTGGCACAATGAGTTTGCATTAAATTTATGAGTGTAAAAGATATTTAACGCCTGTAATCAAGAAATGCATGCTGATTTGAAAATTGCCTAAGTGTATGAACATGGAAATTGGCCATAACAAAAGTGAGTTTTTCCCATATTGCCAAATTCGATTCTCTCTAACCATGAGGTTGTTTGATGAGTTCTTGGACATTTTGGAAAGCTTGGAATGTGTACTACAATCCATATTTGAAATGCAAATTGAAATTCCAAGTGGAAGTATGTGAAAAATGGTCTTGAAGTTAGGTAAAAATCCTGCCTAAAATAGGTCAAATTTTCTCTAAGTTAAGAATGGTTTGGTACCCTTGTTCCAAAAATTGTAACTTGAGATACAAGCTTCTTTTTGGAAAACTTTGTGAATCAAAGTTGTATATTTTGCAATAGGCTACAACTTTCATGTTTTGACTTTTGCTTGAATCCAAATGAATCTTGGTGAGAAAGTGGGACAAAGTTAGGAAAAAATTAGGGTTTTTCATAACTTAGAAAAATTCTAAGTTATGAAAAATCTTCATTTCAAACCCTAATTTGCAATTCTTGATTTCTTGATGAACAAGTTTCATGATTTGGCATGTTTTGATGAAAAATGAATCTTGACACTTGATTTTGACCAAAAAGTCAAAGTTTGACTTTTCAGTATACAGTCAAAATTGATCAATTGACTGGGAAATTCAACTGTCAATCTTGTGTATTTGGGATCTTTTGAACTTGTTGAGCATGTAAAGACAATTCCATGGGGTCCTTGAGTCCATATGTGAGCTTGGTTTGCCATTGGCTAGGTCAAACAGTCAAAAATTGCCTTTGTGCAGTCAAAATCCTAAAAATGACCATTTTGCCCTTTTGGTGATCTGATCAAATTTCTTGTGGAATTGTGATCCAAACTTGATCACATGGTCCATGTGAGTTTATAATGTTGATGTGGGTCAATTTCCACGAGGTTTGACTGTCAATTGGCCACAGTTGACTTTTTCCCCAATATAGTTGATTTCTAGGTCAACTGTCCAATTGACTGGGCAAAATTTGGAATCAAGACTTGAAACTTGATGTGGATAAACTTGGGAGTCCAATATGAAGCATGAAAGTCATCTTAGGCATTTTAGGTCAAAACATCCTTGTGCAAACACAAACCCTAATTTGGGTCAACAGTGCAAGGAGAAATCTTGAGCAGATGAAACCCTAACTGGATCTTAAGCTCCAAGGGCTTTGTGATGAGAAATCAATGAGAAATGGGAGGGAAAATTTTGGGGTACAACATGGGGCATAGGAGCAGTTACAACATTTGGCCTCCCAGGCGCCTCAAACTGAATTTTCTTCGCGTCGATAAGGTCTTGCACCTTATTTCTCAAGGCCCAACAATCATCAGTAGTATGCCCGGGGCTATCAGAATGATAAGCACAACGGGCATTTGGGTTATATTTAGGAGATGCAGTATTCACTACCTTCGGAGCCTCTTTGATGGTCACTAAGTTGGTTGATAACAGTTGCGGTAAGATTTGTGACAAGGTCATACTCAGCCGAGTATACTGCCTCTTGGGCCTTTCACCTCTTTGTTGATTGTACTGCTGAGGAGCAGCAACAGGCTTTGAAATGACCAAAGCATTGACGGCTTGGTGGCTTTCTGGCTTGACTTGTCTTCTAGGACCATAGATGGCACTTGCTTCTTTCTTGAAAGGTCTTTTCTCAGTACTTGCGGAGGCAGCTTTTTGTATCTTTCCTGACCTGATGCCAGCTTCTATCCTTTCACCCGTCAGGATCAAATCCATAAACCCAGCTGAGAAATTGCCAACCAGATGATTGAAAAATGGACCAGACAAGGTCCCTAGAAACATATCAACCAGCTCACGATCAGTCAATGGAGGCTGCACCCTACCAGCCAAATCTCTCCATTTTTGTGCATATTCTTTGAACCCTTCGCCCGTTCCTAGAGACATACCCTGAAGTTAGGTACGCGTAGGAGCGAGGTCAGAATTGTATTGATATTGTCTATATTATGCGGTCGCCAAATCTTCCCAATGTCGGATACTAGTTCCATCTAGTTGATAGAACCACTCAAGCTGTGACCCCGAAAGGCTATCTTGGAAGAAGTGGATCCAAAGATTTTTATCTGCCGTGTAAGGTTGGATCTTCCTTACGTACGACCTGAGATGCAGCTTTGGACAGGAGGCCCCGTCATATTTGGCAAAGGCAGGTGCCTTAAACTTGTGTGGGATTACCACCCCAGAAGATAACCCCAAATCTCCGAAATCTAGCCCCGGCACATTCTGAATCTCCATGGCACTCAAGAGGTCTTCTAATTGCTTGTATCTGTCAGCAGCGGGAGGGTATTGTTCGTCAATGTAATCCGTCTCGTTGTCAGAGACTGCAGGACTAGGAGCTCTTCCCCCTTGGGGACTGTCTTTCTCTGCAGAGGAAGTAGTTGGATCAGCTTCGTTATGGAGTGTGTTCCCAAACCTGCATCCAGTATTGAACAACGCAGTCCTCTTCTTCTTCTTCTTCTTTAGGAGCAGAGCCTTCAACTCTTGCTGACCTTGGGCCAGGCTTAGGACCATCTCTTGAAACTGGGCACTTTGGGCCTGGAGGGCCTTGATTGCTTGCTCACTGGAGGAATCTGGATTCATGATGACTGTTCCAAATAAACAGCGAAGAAGATTAAGCAACCTGTAGAAAAAGGGGTACCTGTTATGCACATGATGCATGAGATGCTATCTATGGAATGCATTCAAGGGTTTTAGAAATTCACAATTGTTGTAGACAAAAAGAACGCACATCATATTAATAAGAAAAGATTTGTTAGTACATAAATGCCCCATGGGCCAAATATTACAAAAACAACTCCTCAGGGTAAAAAGACGTTGCGCATCCTCTTTGGCGCAATGTAGGTGTTGAGGGCCTCTTGCTCATGGAGTCGGCGGGTGAGCTCTAAAACCTTCTTCTCGCTGGCGTAGAAGCTGGCTTCAAAAGTGTTCCGTTCCTCCTTGAGTTGGATCCAACTCTTCTGCATCTCCTCCCACGATATAGGCATGTCAGGATGTAGGATGGTGTAGGGAACCTCTCCTTCCTTGACGGGCTCTTTAATCACAGGGAGAACATGAGGATAAGGCATCATTAGACTCTGGGCTCGGGCTCGTACCCACTTGAGATAAGGCTCAAGAGGGATGGAGTTCTTGTGCCCCAGTGTCTTGCTATCAACCTTGTTGGGCCTCCCCCAAGCTCTGATGAATCTTTGGCGAAGTCCTTGCGCATCGTTGTCGAAGTCAAAAACTAGGTCAGGAATCAACATGTCGTGAGGGCCATCCCTCCGTGCATATCCAAATTTCCTCAAAGCTAGGCAAGGGTTGTAGGTGATACCTCCTCTGATTCCAAGTAAAGGAACATTAGGAAACTCTCCACAACGATCGACGATGATGACATTTTCTCTGGACCGAGAACACCAATGTACATCAGAGTGAGTAAGAGTCATCAACCGTTGGGACCACCTTGAGCCTTGGTCATTCTTTAAGGCAGATTGTGGAAGGTGCGAAATAAACCACCTTGCAAGGAGAGGAGTACAACACATGAGAACATCCCTCTTTCTCATTGTTCGTGTGTAAAATGAGTGAAGGATGTCCCCAAGAAATGTTGGTATTGGATTTCTGGACAAGAAGATTTTGACGACGTTGACATCTATCAATTGGTCAGAATTTGGGAATAGGACCAACCCATAGATAAGGAGTGCCACAATCTCTTCAAAGGCTTGTAGGTCCAATGAATTCCAACACTCTTGTGCCTTCTCAAACAAGAATTTTGCTAAGAAACCTTTGATTCCACTTCTAGTTTCCCAATGCCCCTTGATGTCAGAAGGCTGTAGATGTAATGCTCGAGCAACATCTTCAGGCTTTGGTTCCTTTTCCGTACCGTTGAAAGGTAGTTGATTAAGGATAGGAATTCTCAGGAGTTGAGAAAATTCCTCCAAAGTGGGCACCAACTGGTAGTCAGGGAAAGTGAAACAGTGGTGAAGAGGGTCAAAGAACTGGAATAGCACTTTCATCATATCCTCTTCAATTTTGGTGTTGACTAGGCTGAGCAGTCTACCATGTCTTTCACTGAAGGATGAGCTTTCGGAAATTCTTGAGGTGAGCTCCTTGAGTTGAGGGGAGATTCTCACAAGGTTGACTTGGATGGTTTTTCTGAGAGGAATTTCCATGACCTACAAAACAAGAACAAAGATGAAGATCTAAACCCTTGAAGTGGTTAATGAATGCATATGATGCCTTATGATGTTTATGATGTATGCACAAACATATGTACAAGAAAATCACACCAAACCCTAGTTTCAGGCTTGCATGGGGTTTCATAGGTAAGTACCCTCTTGAGTGTAGTTGGCTTAAAAACCTGTCCTATAAATAGTAACCGGGTTCTAAGGAGCTCAATATCACTGGATTGTTTTCATTGTTCATTGTTTTGGTTTAGCCACTTAACTAGCGACCAAAATATTCCAAGAAAACAACCCTCAATGAGTGTAGTATCGAGTATCTACCAACTTCGGACTGCACCAAAGCCGGTCATCTCACTACCCCTAATGTAAGGCCAAGATGGTCAAGTAAGGTTCTAGGTCATTAGTGCTTAGTGACATCACTCAGCGGCCCCATACTCTCCTTGATTGAACTCAAGGGTTACCGGTACTCACAAATATGTCGCACTAATATAGCTATTGCTTCGACCGTGTCGGTATACCCCGCACAGTTTCCACAACATATTGCTATCTATGAATGTTTCCCAAAATCCGGGTGTAGGATTGTTAACCCAAACAAGAGAGCCAAAATATAAAGCAATCAAATCAAACAATTAGTCATGCAAGAGGGTGATCTAAGCCCTAAGGTTACTCCACTTTAAAAGTGTCCCCAGCAGAGTCGCCAGTTCTATGATATGGTGGGAGAACTGACTATGGTTTTGCGCTTGTTTTCGCAAATGTTTCGGTTGAGCAAGAGTCGCCACCGACTTTTTATTTTATCCTAAGGAAAGGTTAAAAAGCACAGCAAAAACCTTTGAGATGTTTTCTTGGGTTCGGGGAGTAGATTATAGAAAGGGAAGGTATTAGCACCCTTTCTATCCATGGTTATCCATGGGCTCTTAGTTACTTGCTTAAATCAACTTGCCTTAATTTTCAATTGTTTGAAATGGTGCTTTGTGTGTGTGGGTTTGAAAATGTTTTGAAAAGAAGCCAATGTGGTGGCAACCTTTGTAATGATCCATGTTGGGATGTATACAAAGATGTATGTCTTTTGAAAAGGTTTTCATTTGTTTTTGAAAGTTTGTTTTGAAAATGTTGTGAGGTGTGGTTTAAAAATAGGCAAGTGTTTTGTTTTGCAAGTTTGATTCAAGTAACTAAGAGGTTATCTACTCCTAAATTTCTCAAAGACTTCTCCTATGTTTTTAACCCTTTTAACAATTTTGTTCCACCATTGCATTTGGTGGACAATCTTGTGTTAGGATGTGAAAGGGACGGGCGCGGGTCATCGTTTAGACCATAATTGCAATGGTGCCAAGTATCTTTGGGCAATTTTTCCTTTAAGGGACTTGATCATTTTTTAGGCAACTTTCGAAAGCGTCATCGAGGGACTATGATCATTTGATTGTTTGTTTTGCCCAAAGAGACCTAACATGCAATATGGCCCATTTATTGAAGGCAACAAGTGGAATACCCTAGGGGTGCAAGTGTGATTAGTGTTGTCCATTTTCATGCTTGTTTATCTTGAAATTAGGTCAAACTATTTTTGTTGTTTTTGATTCGCATACAAACCCTAATTCTAACATGGTATAATTAGAAAGCATTAAAGTGCGAAAAATAAAGTTCCTAAGTTATTACAACACAATATGAGAAGGGGGGTACAAATGTTCAAATGGGGGTATTTTGACAAGGAATTTAAACCTAGACTATTACATCAATTTGGAATTATACAAGGTAATTAATGTACAATAATTAAATAAAATAAGAATAAATATGCAAGATGCAAAAATGTTTTTTATGTGTATGAAAAAAAGGTATTTTTATGTGTCAAATAAACAAAAATAAAAAAAAGTATTAATTTTTGGATTTTTTATGTATTTAGGGCAAAAACCTAATTTATTAAACAAAAGTATTAATTATTTAATATGTACAAATATTTATCAATTATGTACAAAAATAAAATAAAAATGAAGTATATTTGTAAAAAAGGTATTTTTAATATTAAATATTAATAAAAATAAAAATGTGTATATTTTGTATTTTTTCTAAATATGCTAATAAATATGTATATATTTGTATTATTTACTAAATATGTATTATATATACAAAATAATAATATTTAATATTTATAAAAAAAAGTATATTTTATATAAAATATTTTCAGAAGATAAAATAAAATAAAAATCAGAAAATAAATGTGCTTGCATTATTTTTTAGTATTTTGAATAAAAGTATGTTTATATATTTATTTATGTACAAATATCAATTTAAACAAATAAAAGCCTAATAAATATAAAAATGGTGTAAAAATATTTTTTCATATTTTTAATATTGTGAGGAAAAATAAATAAGTCAGAACAAAAAAAGAAAAGTCAAAAAATCATGAAAATAAGCAAAATGGGCCAAGGGGGTTTAAAAGCAAAAACATGGTGTAAAAAGAAAGTCAACTCAGGCCCAGCCCAAGAAGACTTCATCTTCAACCTCATAACATGTTTGAACAACCATCCACGCGCGTTTTCTATCTCCCAATTCCTGAACTTTCAAGCAAAACTCACAACATGAAAAATGTAGGGCATTAAGAGACGAATCCAGACATATAAAGAACTTGACTTAACTCTCTAAGATGAGAGAGGATTTCTTCTCCCCCAATTCCTGACCTAGTTTTTGTTCCATGTTCAGACATTAAATTCTCACAACACACATAATATAAATGAAAACTAATTACATGGGCATGTTCAGGGCTATGAATGTGACATATTTTCTTCACAAACCTAAAGCTAACAAAGCCTAGATAGAGAGATACGAGTTCATGAACTTACCTGTTCAGTTGGAGTTGTATCTGGTGATGGAGGTGTCTTCAATGCAAGGTGATGATTGGTACAACTTCCTTGATGTCCAGGGATGCTATTCCAAGCTTTACTTTGCTTTGAAACTAGCTGAATCGAGTTATAGAACTCTACCTGAAAAACAGAAAAATGAAAATGGTGATGTTGAATGGGAGTGTTACAGGTCGTGTTTGAGGTTTGGAATAGATTCAAGGGATGTTGTGGGATGTGTTTGAAGTGATTTTAGCAAGAATGCATGAAAGGATTGAGCTATGGAACTCAATCTGCAGCAGGTGCTCTGTTTGGGCAGTTTGAGGGTGATTCTGTGTTTGAGAAGGCAATGGAGATGGTTGACTCGTGTTCTAGCTCATTTAGGATGTTTAGAAAGTGTACAAAGTCTTTGCTTAAGCTTGTGTTAACTGAGATGAAAGTTGTGTTGTGTTATGCTAGTTTTCTTACACTTTAAGCAACAAATGTCCAAGTGGTGTTCTAGACTAATGCAGGCCCCCAATCTATGCTGCTAACCTTCCCCTTGATCAGTGTGATTAGCCCATAAACTTGTGCCAAGGAGATTTGAATTGTACTTGCTTGGATTTGCATTTGACATAAAGTCATACTTTTCAAGAATGGCTAATTTGCTTTTTCTATTTATGGCTTAGTTTTGTATACAATGTTTGAACACACAAAACAACACCTTGGCACAAAGGATTGACATTAAATTATGGAGTGTAGATGAGATAAAAGACCTGTAATCTAGCTTAAGGCATGCTGAGTTCAAAAATGCAAGGTTATGGACATGTAACTTGGTCATGAACAAGGTGAGTTTTTCCCAACTTGCCAAATTCGATTCTCCCTAACCATGAGGTTGTTTGATGAGTTCTTGGACATTTTGGAAATCTTGGAATGTGTACTACAATCTATCTTTGAAATGCAAATTGAAATTCCAAGTGGAAGTGTGTGAAAAATGGTCTTGAAGTTAGGTAAAAACCTTGCCTAAAATAGGTCAAATTTTCTCTAAGTTAAGAATGGTTTGGTACCCTTGTTCCAAAAATTGTAACTTGAGTTACAAGCTTCTTTTCAGGAAACTTTGTGAATCAAAGTTGTAGATTTTGCAATAGGCTACAACTTTCATGTTTTGACTTTTGCTTGAATCCAAATGAATCTTGGTGAGAAAGTGGGGCAAAGTTAGGAAAAAATTAGGGTTTTTCATAACTTAGAAAAATTCTAAGTTATGAAAAATCTTCATTTCAAACCCTAATTTGCAATTCTTGATTTCTTGATGAACAAGTTTCATGATTTTGCATGTTTTGATGAAAAATGAATCTTGACACTTGATTTTGACCAAAAAGTCAAAGTTTGACTTTTCAGTATACAGTCAAAATTGATCAATTGACTGGGAAATTCAACTGCCAATCTTGTGTATTTGGAATCTTTTGAACTTGTTGAGTATGTCAAGACAATTCCATGGGGTCCTCGAGTCCATATGTGAGCTTGGTTTGCCATTGGCTAGGTCAAACAGTCAAAAATTGCCTTTGTGCAGTCAAAACCCTAAAAATGACCATTTTGCCCTTTTGGTGATCTGATCAAATTTCTTGTGGAATTGTGATCCAAACTTGATCAAATGGTCTATGTGAGTTCATAATGTTGATGTGGGTCAATTTTCATGAGATTTGACTGTCAATTGGCCACAATTGACTTTTCCCCAATACAGTTGATTTCTAGGTCAACTGTCCAATTGACTGGGCAAAATTTGGAATCAAGACTTGAAACTTGGTATGGATAAACTTGGGAGTCCAACATGAAGCAGGAAAGTCATCTTAGGCACTTTAGGTCAAAATATCTTTGTGCAAACATAAACCCTAATTTGGGTCAATAGTGCAAAGAGAAGTCTTGAGCAGAGGAAACCCTAACTGGATCTTGAGCTCCAAGGGTTTTGTGATGAGAAAATGTTGAGGAAATGGGAGGGCAAATTTTGGGGTACAACACAACCCCGTATTGCTGATAGGAAGTTATGGGTACACTTTTTTAAAGAGAGCTTATCTGGGACACAATTAGAATGGTTATATCAACTAGAATGAACCAACATTCGTACTTGGGAAGACTTGGCTGCTACTCTTTACAAATAATACCAATATAATGCCGATCTTGCACTAACCCGTGTGCAATTACAGAGTATGACTATGGGCTCTCACGAAGGCTGTAAGGAGTATGCTCAGAAGTGGAGAGATTTAGCTAGAAGGGTTCAACCTCCTCTGTCTGACAGAGAACTGGTTGATATGTTCATGGGAACTTTGACAAGATCTTTCTTTAATGATATGATTGGAAGTTCTTCATCCGGTTTTACCGAGTTGATACTAACTGGGGAACATGTCAAAGGTGGAATTAGAAGTGGAAAGATTAAAGTGGCAGTGTCTTCAAGTGCTATAAATAAGACGTTAAATGGAAGAAAAAAAAGGAAACTGATGTTGTGTATGGCCAGAAGGTTCGTGCTAGAGGTGACCACAATCAGTCTGTAGGAGCGGTGTTAATTTCTAATCTTGGGTTTCTACAACAATAACAATAGGGCAATCAGCGTAGGCCAGATGCACCAAGAAGATAGTTTACCAATATCAGCATGTCGTTCTCTCAGGCATTACAACATCTATTCAAAGCAGAGCTGATAACATTAAGGGATCCTCCTCAGAATCCCAACACATCCTCTCCTTGTTATAATCCAAATATGAAATATGCCCACTATTCCAATAGCCTCGGTCACGACACCAATAGATTTTGGTCTTTGAAGAATAAAATCCAGGATATGATTGACAATAAAGAGATTGAGTTTGATCCTCCCGAGACCCCCAATGTGATTATAGCCCCAATACCTAAGCACAACAAAGGCATCAGTGCTATTTATGATGTTTTTTATGTTTTTACTGTGAGTGAATTGACTACTCCCCTCCTAATCATTAAGAAGAATCTATTTCAAGCTGGTTTATTTTCGGGTTGTATTGAAAGATGCTACAGTTTTGTAGTCCAACCCAATGGCTGCAAACTACTGAAAGAAGGTATTAAGCGTCTGATGCACAATCACATAATTCTAGTTGAGAAGATTCCTACTACTGAGAATGTGTTTCAAGACTTGGATCTGGAAGAGTGTTGTACCCAAAAAATTCCCCTCCCTTTTTCTTCAAGACGTTCTCCTAGAGTTCTCAAATGCCCAAGGTTGCTCAAGAATTGATCAGACAAATTCTCCTCCTAAGCAATGGACTTACAACTAGGGTTTAACTTTTTCTAAAGGAAGTTTGTATTTCTAAGGCCTCAAGTGGTTTCCATGGTTCCTTATATGTATCTAAGAATGCTCATACTAAGTTCCATGCCTTGCATCACAAGTTTGCTCAATCAATTGCTCAGATGACTAAAAATCAACTATATTGAACAAAAAGTCAATTATGGTCAACATACAGTCAAACTTTAAGATTTTTTGTAAACATAAATATTTTGAAGTCATATTCATAATTTGATCAAGGGTTGATCATGATTCATCGAGAAAAACTCTCAAATCATCAAAAGTCAAAAGTTGCCAAATTAGGGTTTTCTTAAAAGAAGAAGTCAACTGAACTTTGACCAAGCATAACTTTCACATGCTTCATCAGATTTTTCTCAACCAAAGAACGTTTTTAAGGAAATTCAATTGTCTATAACTTTGTCTCTCTAAGCTCAAGTCCAAAAAATGCTTCATTTGAGAGATATGGGCCAAAACATTATAGGTCATTCCAAAAGTCAACAAAAAGACACTTTTTGTCAAGGAAACTTATATCAAGATAAAGTCTTCAAATGAAAAAATGATCAAAATACATATTGTAGAGGACATCTTGAGCTTTCCAAAAAGTCCAAGATCAGCTTAAAATGATAAAAATTGATAGAGTTATGATAGGAACAAGTTGGGAAATTTTGAGAAAATGCATGAAACTCAAATTGATCAAACACGGTTTTTTGGGCTAATGGGCTTATGTTTCAAGGTCCAAACGTGTATTAGGCCTCATAGTGAACCCCTAAACCTATTCATACACCTCTTTGATTTTTATTCCATTTATTATTGATTTTATTTATTTAAATTCAAAATTAAATCATGTAAAGTCAAGGCTTTTCTTACAAGGTCCAAGCCCACAATGGTTTAACCTAATTCTTCTCTATATATTTCTCTTCATTCAGACATAACATCACACAAAAACCCTTGAAGCGAAAACTATTCCAAAACTTCCAAAAATTCAAGAAACTAGGGCAACACAAAACCCTTGTTTCCATCCCTTCTCAATTGAAACCAAGCACTGCATTATCATTTTGAAGTGCCCGAAAATCCATCCCAATCTTCAAGCAGTAAAGATCGTGCCCAGAACATCACGTTCATCTTCACCAATTTTTGTAGTTTTTTTTTAAATTTCAAACCTTTTATTTATGCATTGTTAACTAATTTGATACATTTACATGTGTTCATATACATTATTAGAGCCAGTTTGATGCATAATGTTGTACCCAAAAATTTCCCCTCTCTTTTCTCAAGAAATTTCACAAAAGATCTTCAATGCTCAAGGATTCTCAAGGAATTGACCAAACAAAATCACCTTTGAAACACTGAGACCACAAATTAGGGTTTTAACTGAAAATGACTAATCACTGACAATGACTAATCTATTGGTTTGAAACATGGTCCCAAAGATTCAAATGCATAATTTTGATCTAATTGCATATATCAATTCATTTCTCAAGATCATTGGATTGATAGATGAAATTTGGTCAACTGATAAAAAAGTCAATTGTACACTGAAAAGTCAAACTTTGACTTTTTTACCAAATTTGAGTTTCAAAGATCAAAATTCATCAAGACATTCAAGAATACAAAGCTTGATCATCAAGAAATCAAGAAAGTAAAAAGTCAATGTGAAAAGTCAAAATTTTCAAGACTTAGAATTTTTTCTAAGTGTTTTTTATACATGATAATTTCATTACTTCATGCCATTCTTTCACTAAGATGCAAGATGATTCAAAGAAAACTTTCAACATGAAAGTTGTAGATCTTGATGATACCTACAACTTTGGTTTTCTTACCAAGTCCTATAAGTTCTTGTATTTTGAATTATAAATTCATGAAGTCATGGCATTTTTATATAAACACTTAGAGAAACTTTCAGCAGGTTTGGTTAGGTTTTTATCCCAACTTCTTGGCCAATTTTCATCAAGTTCCAATTGGATTATTCAAAAATAGAAAACATGAACGTTGAAGAGGATGTTACAAGCTTTCTAAAATGTTAAATAACTCATTGAGATCATACTTGAGCTAAGAGAATCAAAGCCATGAAGTTAGGGTGTCATTCTTGAATTACAAGGCAAATTTTGTGATGAACAAGAACCAAATCCATGGCCATGCTGCATAATCTTCACTTTGAAGGCCTCAAACTTGTATATCACTCCTTAATTAAATTATTATACAAATTATTAAACTATGATCCAAGTGTTTGAGCCTTTGTCCAATTGATCATTCCATTTTTGGAAGAAAGTAACATATCCATTCTTGAAAAGTTCACTTTAATCACAAAGTCAATTTCTTAAGCCTCTAACTTGTTGTTCTGATCACACTCAACTTCTACTAGTCAGAAAAATATGTTTAAAGTGATCAACCACTTTAGATAGCTGGGTACAAACATTGGAAACATGTTCTTCATGCTTGCTTCAAAAACAAGTAAGATAGCCATAACATGTGATTTCAAAAAATCTGAGTTGTTTCAAGTCTTAAACCTTCTCTATAAATAGAGAGGCCATTTTCAAGATAAAAGGGTCAGAAGTTTTGTTGTGTAGACAAGCCCTCAAAATCTCATACTATCAAAAATCCATAACTGTCCACAAAGCCTTCACTCTTGAGCTTTGGAGTCAAGAAACTTTGAACCTCTCACACCTTGCAAAGTTTTGTCCAAATAAACCATCCAAACACTCCATATAAATCCTATACGAGTTGTTAAAACACAAGAACAACTTCTGTAACATCACTATTACCATTTCCTAAGCTCAAAAACAACCGATACAACAATTCAAAACTCAAAACACAAATTTCAGCTTCAAGGTAAGTTTTCTTGACCTTGAACTTTTCATTTCAAACATCATTAATAATACATTGTTGAATATAGATGTAGTAAATATTGCCTTTTGAAGCTAACCATTTTGTTGTACCCCAAAATTTGCCCTCTCATCTCATCAACATTTTCTCACCACAAGACCCTTGGAGCTCAAGATCAAGTTAGGGTTTGCTCTGCTCAAGACTCCTCCTTGCACTATTGACCCAATTTAGGGTTTGAGTTTGCATAAAGATGTTTTGACCTAAAATGCCCAAATTTACTTTCATGCTTCATGTTAGACTCACAAGTTTATCCATACCAAGTTTCAAGCCTTGATTCCAATCTTTGCCCAGTCAATTGGACAGTTGACCTAGAAATCAGCTATATTGGGGAAAAAGTCAACTGTGGCCAATTGACAGTCAAACTTCATGATTTTTGACCCACATCAACATTTTGAACTCATATGGACCATTTGATCAAGTTTGGATCATAATTCCACAAGAAATTTGATCAGATCACCAAAAGGGCAAAATGGTCATTTTTAGAGTTTTGACTGCACAAAGGCAATTTTTGACTGTTTGACCTAACCAATGGCAAACCAAGCTCACATATGGACTCAAGAAATCAATGGCATTGTCTTGATCCATCCAACAAGTTAAAAAGGTCTCAAATGCACAGGATTGACAGATGAATTTTCCAGTCAATTGATTAAAATTTGACTGTATACTGAAAAGTCAAACTTTGGCTTCTTGGTCAAAATCAAGTGCCAAGATTCATTTTTCATCAAGACATGTCAAATTATGAAACTTGTTCATCAAGAAATCCAAAATTTCAAATTAGGGTTTAAAATGAGAAAATTTCATAACTTAGAATTTTTCTAAGTTATGAAACTTCCTTATTTTTTTTCTAACTTTGTCCCATTTTTTCACAAAGATGAAAATGGATTTAAACAAAACTCAAAACATGCAAGTTGTAGTCCATTGAAAAATCTAAGACTTTTATTCACAAAGTTTTCTCAAAGGAAGCTTGTAGCTCAAGACATGATTTTTGGAACAAGGGTGCAAAATAGTTTTAACTTAGAAAATTTTTGACCTATTCTAGGCAGGATTTTTGTCCAACTTCATGGCCATTTTTCACATGCTTCCACTTGGAGTTTCAATTTGAATTACAAAGATGGATTGTAGTACACATTCCAAGCTTTCCAAATTGTCCAAGAACTCATCAAACACCCTTGTGGTTAGGGAGAATCGAATTTGCAAAGTTGGGAAAAATTCACTTTTGTTCATGGCCAAGGCTTGTTCATAACATTGGCATTTTTCAAATCAGCTTGTACAAGTTAGCCTGCAGGCCTCTAAACCTCTTCACGCTCAATAATTAAATGCCTAACCTTTGTGTTCAAGCATTGTTTTATGCATTTAGTCATTACACAAAGAATTAATCTTTAAATGGAAAAAGTAAATTTGCCATTTTGGAAAAGATGCACTTTATGTCAAATAACAAATCCAAGAGGCATGGGCCAGATCTTTGAAGCTAGCATTTGTACACAAATCCCTCTGATCAAGAACAAGATGGGCAGCATACTTTAGGGCATTGTACAGGCCTGTATTGAAACTTGCATTTTCTTTCTTCAAGTAGAAGAAACTTGGCAAAACATAAACCATCTTTCATTCCTGCAAGCATAAGCCTAAGCAAACTTTGTTCTCATCTTGCATACACCCTAACTGACCTAAAACACGATTCCTTCATCCTCAATACCCCCTCATTCATCAAAACACCATTTTTCTGCAAGAAACAGGGCATCCCTGCAGATTGAGTTGCACAACTCAGTTTGCTCGTGCGTTTTGGCCAAAGCTTGTTCAAACACACTCCCTACCATCCACTGAAGCTATCCCAAGCATTGAACTCAAGCTGTAACACCCATAACCACGTTTGCCATTTTTATTTTCAAGCTGTGCAGGTTGACTTCCATAGCACGATTCAGTTGATTTTAAAGCAAGCTAGGAGTTGGAGAAGCATCCTTGGACTTCAAGCAAGCTGTACAAAAGCTCAAAATCCATTGGAAGTTGCTACATTGTTCTGTTCAAGTCAAGCTGAAACAGGTAAAAACATGAACTTCCATCTCTCTATCCAGGCATGATTAAGCTTAGGTTTGTGAAGAAAACATGTTCTACTCATAGCCCTGAAGCCATCCATGTATTTACTTTTCATTTATATTATGCGTGCTGTGAGAATTTTGGCCATGAACATTGAAGAAAATTTAGGTCATAAATTGGGGATGAAGAAATTCTCCTTCGTTTCTTAGAGTTAGGTCATGTGTTTTATATGTATGAATTCGTCTCTTGATGCTCTACATTGTTTATGTTGTGAGTTTTTGTTAAAAGTCAAAGAATCAGGAGATGATGATTGCATAAGAGGCGCACGCGTTTTCTGTTTGAATGAAGCTGAAGGTTGAAGACAAAGCTGGCTTGGGCTGGGCCTGAGTCAGCATGCTGTTCACACCCCTTTTTTTTCCATTTGCACCCCCTTGGCCCATTGTGTGATATATTGATCATTTTTTATTTTTCCTTTTTGATTCTGACTTATTATTTTTTGCTCAAATATAAAAAATATAAAAAATATTTTTCCATATATTTTTTCATTTATTTGGCATTTATTTGGTTTTATTTAGCATATATATATATATATATATATATATAATACTTTTTATTTAAAACACTAAAAAATAATACAAAAATATATTTTTTAGTTGTTATTTTTTGTTTACACTTTGAAAACATTTTCTAAAAATATACATTTTTGTAAATAATTAATATTTTATTTTGGTATATATATTTAGTATATTTAATATATAATATAAATACTTGTATATTTTATTAGATATTTAGGACAAAAATATAGAAATAGTACATTTTTATTTTTATTAATATATGACATTAAAAAATACTTTTTTACAATATACTTCTTTTTTTTAATTTTTGTATAAATTAATATATAATATTGTATAATATTAATAAATAAATACTATTTATTTAACAAACTGGGGTTTTGCCCTAAACCATAAAAATATTCAAAATTTGACTTTTTTATTTTTGTTTATATTTCACATTGAAAAATACTTTCTCATACATAAAAAATCCTTTTGTGCATAATACATTTTGCATATTTATTATATTTGTTTAAATATTGTACAATTTGATGTTTGTATATTCAATATGGATGTAATAGTTTTAGATTTAACTTCTTGCTAAATATCCCCTCATTCAAACATTTGTACCTCCATCCGCATAATCATGTTGTAATAATTTAGGACTTTAAATTTCCGCGTTTAAAAGCTTTCAAATTATGCCATGATAGACCTAGGGTTTGTATGCAAATCAAATAACAAATAGCTTGGCTAATACAAAGACAAAAAAAGCATGAAAATGGACAACACAATGCACACTTGCACCCTTAGGGTTACTCTACTTGTTGCCTTAAAAAATGGGCCATGTCGCATGTTGAGTATCTTTGGCAAAACAAAAACAAATCAAATGATCATAGTCCCTCGATGACGCTTTCTCAAGTTGCCTAAAAAATGATCAAGTCCCTTGAAGTAAAAATTGCCAAAGACCCTTGGCACTATTGCATTCATGGCCTAAACGATGACCCGCGCCCGTCCCGTTAACATCCTAACACAAGATTGTCCATCAAGTACAATGGTGGAACAATACTGTTAAAAGGGTTAAAACATAGGAAAGATCTTTGAGTAAATTTAGGGGTAGACAACTCTTAGTTACTTGATCAAAGCTTGCAAAAACACACTTGCCTACTTTCAAAACACACTCCACAACACAATTCCAAAACAACTTTCAAAACCTTGAAACATCTTTTCAAAAAGACAAACACCTTTTGTAAAACATTCGAGTAAAGAATTGTTACAAGGGTTGCCTAGACAAGGCATCTTTTTCAAAACATTTTCAAAAACCACACACACAAAGCACCATTTCAAACAATTGAAAATGCAAGGCAAGTGATCTAAGCAAGTAACTAAGAGCCCATGGATAACCATGGATAGAAAGGGTGCTAATACCTTCCCTTTCTATAATCTACTCCCCGAACCCAAGAAAACATCTCAAAGGTTTTTCCTGTGATTTTTAACCTTTCCTTAGGATAAAATAAAAAGTCGGTGGCGACTCTTGCTAAATCGAAACATTTGCAAACAAAAAACGCAAAACCTCAAGTCAGTTCTTCCACCGTATCACACATTTCCTTAGTTTTTATTCTTGTCAATACTATGTTGAGAGCTAACCTATACATGCAATAGAACAATGTTCAAGGCAAAAAAAATGTAGCATGAGTCGACACAGATTCACATGAGTCGACATATTTTAGTTACAGAACCATGCATGAGTCGACACAAAACACTATGAGTCGATACATACTGCTATCCAGATCCAAAAACAGAAATACCAAAGGTGTATGAGTCAACACAAAACACGAATGTGTCGACACAAACTAGAAATGAGTCGACACATACCCTTATGTATCGACTCATACTGAGTTGATTTTGGTTTTATAGGAACAAGAAAAGTTATGTGTCGATGAAAATATGCATGTGTCGACACATAATGGAAAAAATTTATATTTTTCCTTTCTTTTTACACTGTTTTTATATTTTTTTTATATTTTACTTCATTGATGTTCAATATGGTTGTAATAGTTAGGACCTTTATTGCTTTCCACCCCCATTTGTAAATTTGTATACCCCATACTCAAATGATGTGGCGTAGGACATTTATTTTCCGCAATTTACCGCTTTTATATAAAATTCTAGTAATTAGGGTTTGTATGGAAAGATAAAAAATCAATACTTAGACAATCCTAATTCAAGAACAACAATGCATGAAAGATAAACACTTGCTCACTTACACCTCCAGGGTTAACTCCACTTGTTGCCTTGAGAAAATGGTCATGTTATGCATGTGAGACACCTTAGCAAAAACAATCAAAATACAAGATCATAGTCCCTCGATGACGCTTCAATTGTTGCCTTTAAAATGATCTTAGATCCTTAAAAAATGCTAAGGTATCTCACAACATTGCATTTTATGACTATACGATGACCCACGTCCGTCCCTTCACAACCAATGATAGGGTTTCTTATTAATTAATGGTAAGATAATAATATCTAAAGGAGGAGGAAAAGAACTAAGACTTTTTGAGTAGGTAGAACGTTCATAGTTGCTTGCTCACAATCATTCTTCAAAACATCTTCCAAAAATACACCAACACTTTCAAACATGAAATATCTTCAAAAGTCAACACTTTGTATGCATTCTTATAGAGACGAGAATCATTACAAAGTTCGTCTAAGCGATGGCCCTTTTCAAAAATACTTTCAAAATAAATCATAAAACACATTTCAAACAAAGAATTTCAAAGTGAGCTAGCAACTAAGAGCCCGTAGATAACTACAGATGAAAAGGGTGCTAACACCTTCCCTTTTCATAACCTACCCCCGAACTCAAGAAAATTCTCAAAAGGTCTTTCCCGTTATTTTCACCCTTTCCTTTATTGGATAAAAGAAAAGTCGGTGGCGACTCTTGCTATCCGCAATAATTGCGATAAAACACAAAACACCCAAGTCAGTTCTCCCACTGTATTACAGAACTGGCGACTCTGTTGGGGAATGCTTAAAAGTGGGGTTACCTTAGAGCTAGATCACATTTAATTGCTTTAATTGTTTGATTTGTTTGCTTTACATTTGTGGGTCCTTTTTTGGGTTTGTATTGATCCTCTGCCCGGATCTGGGAACACCACTAGGTAAATAGAAAAAATTGTGGAGACTGTACGGTGTAGACCGATATGGTTGAGACAATAACTATGTTAGTGTGGCACATTTATGGGTACCGGTATCACTTATGGAAAATTAAGGAGAATATGTGGCCGTTGTGTGGTGTCATGAAGCACTAACTGACCTTAGAATCTTTAATTGAACAACTTGGCCATTAGGAAGTAGTGAGATAGCCGACTTTGGTGCAGTCCAAAGTTGGTCGATACTCGATGCTACGCTCATTGAGATCGGACTTTCAGGATATTTTGGTCGCCAATAAAGAGGCTTGTGCTGAAACAATGCTTGATAAAGAAAGATCAATGATATTGAGATCCACTAGAACCCGATTACTTTCTAGGATAGGTTGAACCTACAAAACTTCAAGAGGGTACTTACCAATGAAATCTCATACAAGCCTAAACCTAAGGATTTGTTTGTTTTGCTTGTGTATGTACATAACATCATGACATCATACCATGGCATTTGCACTAACCATTTCAAGGACTTTGGGATTTATCTTTGTGTTGTTTTGTAGGACATGGCTTCCGCACGAAGAAACACTATCCGAATCAACCTTGTGAAAGTGCCTCCTTAACTTAAGGAATTAGCATCAAGGGTTCCCAAAAATTCTCCATTTGCCAAGAAATATGGTCGTCTCATCAACTTGGTTACAACAAACTTTGAAGAGGATATGGTACATGTGTTATTACAATTCTTTGACCCTAAACACCATTGCTTTACCTTTCTTGATTACCAACTTGTGCCTACTATGGAAGAATTATCTTAACTCTTGGGAATTCCTATTCTTGATCAACTACCCTTCAATGGTATTGAAAGAGACCCAAGACCTAAGGAGATTGCTCGAGCTCTATATTTGCAACGATTCGACATTGTGGCAAATTGGGAAACAATAAGTGGTGTCAAAGGGTTTCTAGCCAAGTTTTTGTTGGAGAAGGCTCAAGATTTTTGGGATGCTATGGATTTACAAGCCTTTGAAGAAGTGTTAGCTTTTCTCATCTATGGGATGGTACTGTTTCCCAACCCTAACCAACTCATAGATGTGAACGCAGTTAAAAAAATTCTATCTCACAATACGGTGCCTACTTTACTTGGGGATATCATGCATTCTCTTCACTCTCGCACCATGAAGATAACAGGACTTCTTATGTGTTACACTCCTCTGTTGGCTAGGTTATTTATTTTGCATCTACCTTGATCTGTTGTGAAGAATGAGCAAGGCGTGAGATGGTCTAATAGATTGATGTCACTCACGCATTCTGATATTCATTGGTGTTCTCGATCCTTGGAGGACATTACTATTTGTTGTACCCCAAAATTTTCCCTCTCATTTCTCAAGTAATCTCTCACAAGATCTCCTTTGATTCAAGACTGCACAAGGGTTGATCAGCTCAAGACACCTCCTCTAACACTGATGACTGGAAATTAGGGTTTGAGTTTGCACAAAGACAAATGAGCTTTTAATGCCCCATATGACTTTCATGGATCATTTTGGACCCTCAATATTGCTCATGTCAAGTTTCAAGTCTTGGATCACATTTTTGCTCAGTCAATTGATCAGATGACCTAAAATCAGTTATATTGGGGAAAAAGTCAATTGTGGTCAATTTACAGTCAAACTTCATAATTTTTTATCCATATCAACATCATGAACTCATATATGTCCATTGATCAAGTTTGGATCATAATTCTCCAAAAAATTTGATCAGATCATCAAAAAGGCAAAATGGTCAAAATTAGGGTTTTGACTGAGAAGGTGCAATTTTTTATTTTTGACCTAGAAAATGACTTGTTGCTCTGAGACATGATCTCAAGGATTCAAATACTTCATTTTGACCCAATTACATGGCTCAAAACATTTCTCAAGCTCAATTGATTGACAGATGAATTTTAGTCAACTGATGAAAAGTCAACTGTACACTAAAAAGTTAAACTTTGACTTTTGGATCAAGATCGAGTATCAAAGATTACAATTCATCAAGACATGTCAAAATATGAAACTTGTTCATCAAGAAATCAAAAAGTCAAGATTTCATTTTGAAAAGTCAAAATTTCTAAACTTAGAAATTTTTCTAAGTGTTGGAAATTCACATTTTTTCCTATAACTTTGAGCCAAATTTCCACCATGATGCAACATGATTCAAAGGAAACTTCCAACATGAAAGTTATAGATATCAATGAGATCTAAAAAATCGTAGAACACAAATTTTTATAGAAATGCATGGATTTCAAGTTATGATTTTAAGAAGACATGTTCATGAAACTTGGAAACTTAGTGAAATTTTGCCCTAGTTTAAGCAGGATTTTGACCTAACTTCATGGCAATTTTTCACATAGTTCTAAGATTAATTTTAAAAAATGTCCAACATATAGGTTTTAAAGGATTTTACAAGCTTCCCAAAATATCCAATAACTCATTGAGATCATACTTGAGCAAGTAGAATCTAAGGCAAGAAGTTAGGGTTTCATTCTTGAATTATAAGTCATTTCATGATGAACACATAATTCAATCTCAATGTTAGGCTGCATAATATTGCTTTGCATGTCTTCTAACTTGTGTATCTATCCATCATTAATGGATTACACAAACTTTTGATCTATAATCCAAGTGGTTTAAGCTTTGTCCAAGTTAAATTGCCATTTTGGGAAGAAAGTGAAGAATGCCATTCTTGAAAAGCAAGCTTTATGCACAAAGTCAATTATTGAGCCTCTCACTTGTTCCCTCTGATCACAATCCATCTACAAAGTCAGAATCAAGTTTGTTTAAAGCATAACCACTCTACATTAACAAGTACCAAAGTCATTGAAACTTGATTTTTCAAAGAAATCACATGTTGAGCTTAAACATTTGATTTTGAATTCTGATCAAATAAAAGCCTCCAAACTTGTTGCTTATAAATAGAGGCACTATTTGTGAGCTAAGACACGAGCTTAAGCACCCTGAAACTCTTCCAAACTCCCTCAAGACAGAAATTGTCCAAAAACTCCATTGATGCATAAATTCCGACTTTGAACTTGAAACTCAGAATCTACTCGTGCGTTTCTTGGCCTTTTGATTCATAAAGCTCCCACACATCAAATATAACCTATCCCTGATCTTGTTTCATGACTGTAACTCCATTTCCATCATCCTCCATAACCAAAAATAGAGCACCGCAAGTTGACTTCTCCAGACCATTCCAGCCATCCATTGCTCAAGCTAATCATTGCATTAGCTTCCTGGGAACTTGAGGAAGCTAACCTAATCATTGCAATACCTTGAATCAAGCTCATTTGTATTTCACGATTTCCAGTTTTGAGGTACATTTTTTGAACTTCTATCTTTTCACTTAGGCATTGTTAGGCTTGCATTTGTGAAGATAAAATATAGACATCATTGCCCTGAAACTATACATGTCCATAGATTTCATTTATATTGATTGAACTTATAGAATTTTAGGTTTGAATCTCTGAAAATAATTAGATCAGAATTTGGTACTTTTATAAATTCTCATTCATCTTTGATTTATAGCTTATGATATTTATATGGTTGGATTCGTATGGAAAAATGGAGCAACTTTCATGTTTGCATATTTCATTTTTGTTGAGAAATGGTGAAGTTACAAATGTTCAGGCTGGAGGTTAAAGATGAAGTCATATTCAGGACATGACTTGTGTTATGTATTTATTGTTTTGTTTATGTTACCGGATGTACAGCCATCCCAGTGGCAAAGGTAGCGCGCGTGTATGCTGAGGGTCAGGGGTTCAAGTCCCAGCGCTACCTTTTGTGCATTTTTCTCACATTTTTCCTCTTTTTTTCTTTCAAACAGCAGCGCCTGGGCCTCCACCTTTGGGCCTTGCCTTTTTTTTGCTTCTTCTAACCCTTGCCATTTAATTTTGCACTTGACCCATTTGTTTTTTTTATTATTTCATTTTCTTTTTTATTTTATATTTTATTTTATTTTCCTTTATTATTTATTATTATTATTATTATTATTATTATTATTATTATTATTATTATTATTATTATTATTTTTATTATTATTATTATTATTATTATTATTATTATTATTATTATTAAAAACCCAAAAAATATTTTATTTATTATTTTCACATTTATGTGTTTATTTTCTTTATGAAACAAAAAGAACCAAAAAAAACATTTTCTTAAACAAATTAATTTCTTTTTTTTTTCTTAAATAATTAATATTTAGATTTAGGTTTAATTATTATTTTATTTTCTTTTAAATTAAAATTAACTTAGAATTTAGGTTTCTTTTAATTATTTAATTTTCATATTATTATTAATTTAAAACCTTTTCATAAAAAACCCTAAAAAATGTTCCATACTGTTGTACCCAAAAATTTGCCCTCCCATATTTCTCAAGACATGTCAAGAATCATCCTTAAGTTGTTCAAGATGGCTCAAGAGTTGGACAATCAAATCATCTCATAAGGCAGTCAATTCAAAATTAGGGTTTTGTGTTGCATCAAGGTCCTTACATCCAAATAACCTCAAGTGCTCTCCAATGTCCTAATATGTTCTTAAGTTCATCCATGACAAATTTCAAGCCTTGCAGAGGAAGTTTGGTCAGTCAATTGCTCAAGAAGTCCAAAAATCGACTGTGCTAGGGCAAAAGTCAACTGTGACCCAAATACAGTCAAACCTCAAGATTTTTTGTCAACATTATCATTTTGAAGGATAATTCATCATTTGATCAAGGGTTGATCATGATTCATCAAGGATTGCTCAAGATTCATCAAGATTCAAAAGTTGCTAAATTAGGGTTTTGCAGGAAAAGTCAACTCAACTTTGACCAAGCATAACTTTCTCATACTTTATGAACCATCCAAAGATCATTTTGAAGAGTATGCAATTTCCTACAATCCATATTCACACCCCAAGATCAATAAATGCACTCACAAAAAGTTACAAATTTGAACATTATAGGTCATTTTTGAAAGTCAACAAAAACACCTTTTTTGCCAAAGCTTATAACTTGAGCATGGAAGATCAAAATGAGATGAGACCAAAAGGGTTGGTTATAGGACATCTCAAGGTTTCTAAAACGTCCAAGAACACTTCCAAAAGTTAAAAATTTAAGAAGTTATGCATTGGTGAAGTTGGGCATTTTCCAAAATTGCCAAAAGTCAACTATCCTCCAAACTCCAATTTTTGACAAAAGGGCCCACTTTTTTCCATTTGATTTGGTTTTATCATACCACACACGTGTCCCATCTTCAATTTCATGGACATTCATTTATTTTTCTATTTTATTTAATTTTTATTGATTTAATTCATTTTTAATCAATATTAAATCAAATAAAATCTAAAAATTAATGGAATGAGATTCTTGTGGTCATTACAGCTTGCAAATATCATGAGAAACTCAATCAAACTCGTGCCAAGTCAAAACATGCACGAAATCTCAGATTTGATGCAAATATGGAAACTTGATAATGGTGATCAAATCAAATCTCCATTCATCAATTCTTATGGATTCAAGCCCAACTCTTAACCTAATTCACTTCCAATATACATGTACAAGTGAGGCATAGCAAGGACACGACCTAAGCATTACAGAAACGACCAAACAAGAATTGAAAAAAGTGTGAAAAAGTGGGAGGTCAAAATCAATATTAGAGCACGATTCAGTCCAAAAGATTGACATAGCTCTCTTGTTGGCAATCTCCTGAAGCTGTAGCAATCAAAACCAAGCCCTAAAACCTCCTAAATCGCGTTGTAAGTCATCACGAATATACCCATGTACATGAAAACATAACTCATCATTCTTGCATCTTTTTGCCAATTTTCTTGTACATTCATACTTGCCATTCAATTTCCAATGATTATGTAATATTTAATTTTGTTTTCATGGCTTATAACCCGATATCCAAAGTTAGGGTTCTTGTTCTTGTTTTTTAGGAATTTTTGATGCAGGATAAATTGAGACTAATGATGGGTATAGAGATGATCAGGGAAGAGAGACGAATGCAGTGATGGTCTCCATTGGCATTTATATGGCCTGTAGCTCATGATAGGATGATGCCATGGATTTAGTTGCGGAATAAAATCCGCAGGAAAAGTTATAGTCTTCGTTGAAGAAGACGAAGACGTGTCCCTGCGTCATTGGCTTGTTCAAAATTTTTAGCGCATTTTTTAATTCCCAGGCATAATTAATTGTTTACAATATTTTATTTGTTTTGCATTATATTAACAAAGAAGCAGCATGGTTGAGTTGGCAAAGGAAGCGTGTCAATGAGCATTGGGACCTGGGTTCGAATCCCAGGTCCCCCAATATTTGTTGTAATTTTTCTCCAGGTTATTCCACACAACACTCCAAGCGTGGCATACCATGCATCATTGCCTGATCTCCTGCCAGATGGCCCTCAGGCCAAATCCAAGGATCCAAATTAAAGGTTCACCATGAACCCTAGTCAACACACATGCATTGGGTTCAAAAAGTCAAAGCAGGCTGATTGAAATTGGGCCTGGAAATTGCTGATTCCACCATCAAATTAAGCCCACACCCCCCGGGTTATTTCTTTTTCCCTTCATATTTTCATTTATTTATTTTGTTCTAATTATTTATTTTATTGTTAATTAACTAACCAATTATTTTTCTTAATAAAATCAGAAGAAAAAAAATATTATTTTTATTTATTAAAACTAATTTCACTTTATTTTTGTAAATAATTAATTTAATCAATTTAGTCTTTTTTAATTAGTTATAATTTTAACATTTTTGCAATAAATTAAAATTAACTGGAATATTAGGTTTTAACATTTTTAATCATTTTATTTTATTTCCTTAAATATAAAAAACCCAAAAATATTTTCATTTAATTAATTAATTCAATCATTAACTTAATTTAATTTCCATTTAATTCAAAAATAACAAAAAATATGCTTTCTTTAATAAAAAAGGGTCAAAACCCTAAAAACACTCCGATTTAATTTTCTCGCACGCGATTCATCTAATTCCAATTATGTAATTGCTTCGAGTATGTAATAGTTTCAAATAGGACTTTTAATTATTTATCGCTTTTATTTACTTTCCGCAATTTAAATTAAAGGGTTTGTCTTTGGCGATGTAAACACCCGACGCCTTGTAATAGCTTAGATTTAATTTCCCGCAATTTAATTTCCGCACAATATTGACTGTTAGATGTATGATAACTAGGTAATGCATGAAAAGATCAATCTTTAACTTAAAATCAACAATAGCTCACCTATGACATGTACAGATAAAATTAACCGAACTAACACACTCGCACATGCCACTCTTAGGGTACACCTCACTTGGTTGCCTCGAACGTGGTCATTGAGTATAGGAAGTTTTAGAGGTCGCCCTCTTGTCCAAAGATCATAAGTTGCCTCGAAACGGTTGCCTCGGATAAAATGATCTAAGACATTAGGATTACCGCTAAGGCGTCCTAACATTGCTTTAGTGACCACACGTCCCTTAATCGAATTGACCCGAAAACTCCAACGATGATGCTACCTACTCCTTAATAGTGGGATAACATTGTCTAAAGGACACTTGTACAGATTAATTCCTTTTTGAGTAGTTAGATGGTTCTTAAGTACTTGCTCCTTTTAAAACAAAACAAAATTTTTCGCACTTACACTCCTTTCAAACAAAAACTCTTTTCAAACCCACAAACACAAAGAAAAGCAAACTTTTGAAAACACAATGAGCAAGTACCTAAGAGCCCGTGGATAACCACGGATAGAAAGGGTGCTAACACCTTCCCTTTCTATAATCTACCTCTTGAACCCGAGAAATATCTCAAAAAGGAATTTTTCTGTGCTTTTGTCCTTTTCTTGTTGGATAAAATAAAAGACGGTGGCGACTCTTGCTTACCGCGACATTTTGCAAAAACAAACGCAAACGCGAACCAACATTCCAAAACAGTCCGTTCTCATTCCCACCGATCACAGAACTGGCGACTCTGCTGGGGAGTATTAATAAGTGAGGTGTACCTTAGGATTAGACCATTATGTTTTCAATTGTATGCTTTGTATGCTTTAATGTTGTGGGCTTGTATCGGAGTTCTATAGATCCTAACCCGGATCTGGGGATACCCTTTAGGTAAGTAGCAATAAACTGTGAGGGATCTGTACAGCGTAGACTGATACAGATGAAGTAGTAGCTACGTTGGTGTGACACTTTAGTCTGTACCGATATCCCTTGTGTTGGAACAAGGAGAATATGGGTCTTCTAAGGGGTCATTAAGCACCAACTGACCTTAGAACCTTAAATTGACCAACTTGGCCATAGAACAGTAGCAGTATGCTACACTCATTGAGACTAAACTCTCGCGATGATTCCGGCTACAAGAAAAGGTTGCTAAACTGGAATTATGACCGATTGAGGGTAGTCAGTGATATTGAGATCCTCTAGAACCCGGTTACTATTTTTAGGACAGGTTTAAACCAACTGAACTGAAAGAGGGTAGTACCTAAGCTCCATGCCAGCCTGAAATCTAAGGGCTCTCAGTGTGACTTGTGTGCCTTTACCATGTTTGCCTTTTGTGGATATTTGTGGTGTGCCTTTATCATGACATCATGAAATCATAACATTGCATGCATCTTGCATAAGGACTAACCTATTTCAAAGACAAGAGGGTTTCATCTTTGCTCTGTTTTATAGGTCATCATGATGCCCATGCGTAAGAATACTATCCGGATCAACTTTGTCCAAGTCCCTACCTTGCTTAAAGAGTTGGTTGTCAGGATGCAAGACACTACTTCCTTCATCAGGAGGCATGGTTCTCTTCTTAGTTTGGTCACCTCCAAATTGGACGAACAAATGATGAGTGTCCTGGTCCAGTTTTATGATCCGCTGTACCACTGCTTCACTTTTCAAGACTATCAGCTGGTTCCTACCCTAGAAGAGTTCTCTGAGCTGCTCGGTATCTCTGTTCTGGAGCAGACCCCGTTTACTGGTTGGGAAAAGACTCTTAGGCCTGAAGAGATTGCTGCAGCCCTTCACTTGACCAAAGAGGAGGTAATGGCTAACTGGGAGACTAGAAGTGGAGCTAAGGGTTTTCTGACTAAGTTCTTGGTTGGCAAGGCTAACTACTTATGGGACAACTTAGACTTTAAGGCGTTCGAGGATATTCTGGCTCTTCTGATTTATGGCTTGGTATTGTTTCCGAATCCTGACACTTTTGTTGATATTAATGCCATAAAGATCTTCATTTCTCAGAACCCTATACCCACTCTCTTGGGTGACATTCTTCATCAGCTCTATGCTCGTACTGCCCAAAAGCGGGGAACTTTGATGTGCTGTGCTCCTTTATTGTCAAGGTGGTTTATTTCGCACCTCCCTAAGTCAGTGCTGAAGAACAAAGAAGGAATGGGCTGGACTTATAGGGTGATGTCTCTTTCTCATAATGACATTATCTGGACTCTCAAAGGTATGGACGAGGTGACTGTCATTGATCACTGTGGAGAGTATCCTAATGTTCCATTGATAGGGACCCATGGAGGAATTTCTTACAACCCATGCTTAGCTCTCCGTCAGTTTGGAAGAGCCAGAAGAGAAGGACCTCACGAGATGCTGATGCCTCATATCATCTTTGATTTTCAAGGAGATAGCGACGAGCTACGTCGTAGATTCATAAGGGCTTGGGACAGAGTTCACCAATCTGATCCACATGAGTTGGGTCCAAAGACTTCTCTGCCAATGGAGCCATATCTCAGATGGGTCCGCATTCGTGCCCAGAAGCTGGGTATGCCATATGAAGTTGTTCGGCCTGTCACTCTTGAAGTTGCCAATGAAAAAGGGGTTCTTCCAACCATTCTCCATCCTTATATGCCCACTGATATTGGGGCACTGAAGAGTTCTTGGATGCAGTTAAGGGATGAACGAGATTCTTATCGAGAGAAGTTCAATGAACAAGAGCAGAAGATCCAGAGGTTGACTAGACAATTAGAGAATGAGCGGATTCTCAACGATTATGTCCGCACTGAGAAGAAGAGACCATGGGAGCATTGATGGACCTTTGATGATTTCCTTTCTAGTTTTTGTTTACTTTTCAGTATTTCCATTCTTGTAATGCCTCAAGGGAAGTTTGTTGAACAATTGAAATTTTGAAGTTTAAATCTAATAAAGTGTGTTTCTTTTCTTGTTTACAAATTTGAATCCCGATTGTCTTTGAAATCATAAATCATACGCATTTCATCCCATGCACTTCATAAACAGGTACCCTTTTACAGGTCTCTTATCTTCTTCGCTGTTTATTTCAGCGATCATCATGTCTACTGAACCTTCAACTGAGCAAGCTATCAAGGCCCTCCAGGCCCATAATGCCCAATTTCAAGAGTTGTTCATGAATCTAGCTAAAGGTCAGTAGAACCTGAAGACCTTGATTCTGAAGGAGAAAAAGAAGAAGAAGAAGAAGAGGACAATCCTGTTCAACATTGGTCCTAGGTTTGGAAACAGGCTATGGGATGAAGTTGATCTGACCACCTCATCTGGAGGGAAAGATAGTCCACAATAAAGGAGGGTTCCTAGCCCTGTGGTCTCCGACAACGAGACGGATTATGATGAAGAACAGTATCCTCCTGGTAAGGATAAGTACAAACAGCTGGAAGACCGATTGAATGCTATGGAAATTCAAAAGGTGCCTGGTCTGGACTTCGGAGATCTAGGTCTATCATCTGGGGTGGTGATTCCCCATAAATTCAAGGCACCTGCCTTTGCCAAGTATGACAGAGTTTCCTGTCCGAAGCTGCACCTCTGGTCATATGTGAGGAAGATCCAGCCTTACACTGCTGATAAGAACTTATGGATCCATTTCTTTCAAGAAAGTCTCTCAGGGACTCAACTGGAGTGGTTCTATCAGTTGGATGGAGCCAGTATCTGCAGTTGGGAAGATTTGGCTACTACATTCTACAGGCAGTATCAGTACAACTCCGACCTTGCTCCTACGCGTACCCAACTCCAGGGTATGCCAATAGGAACGGGTGAAGGATTCAAAGAGTATGCTCAAAAGTGGAGAGACCTTGCCGGAAGGGTGCAACCACCTTTGGCTGATCGTGAGCTTGTTGACATGTTTTTGGGGACCCTGTCTGGTCCATTCTTTAACCATCTGATTGGGAGCTCTTCATCTGGGTTTACAGATTATTTTGACTGGTGAGAGGATTGAGGCTGGTATTAAGGCTTGGAAGATACAAAAGGGTGCCTCATCGAGCACCAAGAAGAAGCCGTTTAAAAAAGAGTCCAGTGCTGTCTACAGTGCAAGAAGACAGAATAGACCTGAACACCGCTAAGCTGTCAATGCGGTTGTTATTTCAAAACCAGCTGGTGCTCCTCAGTATAACAATCAACAAAAGTACGAGAGACCTAAGAGGCAATTCACTCGTCTCAGCATGACCTTATCTCAGATTCTGCCACAGCTGCTGAAGACTAATCTAGTGACTATAAGGGTACCTCCAAAGAATTCAAATACAACGTCACCAAGGTATAACCCTAACACCCGCTGCGCTTATCACTCTGATAGCCCGGGGCATAATACAGATGATTGTTGGGCCTTGAAGAACAAGATACAAGACTTAATTGATGCAAAGGAGATTGAGTTCGAGGCGCCTGAGAGGCCTAATTTTGTGACTGCTCCCATGCCCAAACATGGAGTGAATACTGTAGAGGAAGACTTGTTTGTAGTTTCTGTCGATGACATTGTTACCCCTCTGATGACTGTCAAGAAGAATCTGTTACTAGCCGGTTTATTTCCGGGCTGTGATGGAGATTGCCATATGTGTTCTGTTTTACCTACCGGTTGCCCATTCCTGAAGTCAAGTATCCAAAACCTGATGGATAGTAAGGAGATCCTGTTTGAGAAGACTGTTGTTCCTTCCATTCCTACTGAAGAAGTGACCATCATTACCATTTTCGACAATTCTTCCAAGGCTCCCTCGAGGAAGCCTGTTAGAATTACATCTGTTCCGAAGATCGCACCTGTGGTCATCACTATTCTGGGGCCCATCCCCTACACCTCTGATAAAGCTGTCCCTTGGCACTATGGGGCTGATGTTTATGTTCTTGGAGTTAAGCAAGAGTTGGATGCTGATACTGGCATCAACAACATTAGTGGACCTGCTAAAGTCACCTGTAGCGGAAGACTTTTCTCACCTGATATTGTCCCACCAACAGCCCGAAGACCTGTTGTCATTACACCTGCAAGTGTACCTACTGCCATTCCTGATCAAGTTCCTAGTCCTACCCCTGTCTCCGAGTCATATGACGCTCAGGGCAAAGGGATCACCACTGATGTGCCTGCCCAGACGGAGGCACCAAAGACAATTACTGTTGAAGCTTCCAAACAGGAGATGGAAGAGATTCTGAAGATTATTAAGAAGAGTGATTATAACGTAGTTGAGCAGCTGGGGAAAACCCCATCCAAGATTTCTATGTTATCACTATTGCTGTGCTCAGAGGCCCATGCCAAGGCTCTGATTACCTTCCTGAAGACTACCCATGTGCCACAAGAGACATCAGCTGATCAATTTACCAATTGTGTGGCCAATTTAACTGCTGATAATGGTTTGGGTTTCTCCGACGCCGATTTGACTGCCAAGGGGAAAATCATAACAATGCCCTGCATGTCTCCATTGAATGCAGGTGCACTACTCTTGCACATGTATTGGTTGATACTGGTTCCTCATTGAACGTCTTGCCCAAGAAAGCTCTAGACCGGTTGGATTGTGAAGGGTTGGAGCTAAAACTAAGTAACATCATTGTCAGGGCCTTTGATGGGTCTAAGAGGGTGGTGCATGGTGAGGTTGATATTCCAATTAAAGTCGGTTCTCAGGTCTTCAATTCTACGTTCTATGTGATGGACATTCGGCCATCCTACTCTTGTTTACTGGGTCGTCCATGGATCCATAAAGCTAGGGCCATAACCTCAACGCTCCACCAGTAATTGAAGTACACGGTCAAAGGGAAGATTGTGACAGTACAAGGGGAGGAAGAGTACATGGTCAGCCACCTCAACTCGTTCAGATACGTAGAAATGGATGGGGAGTTCATTGAGACCCCATTTCAGCATTTTGAAGAGGTTCCCCAGACACTGGCATCAACTGAGACTGTAGTTGAGGATTCTCCTATGAAGATGGCTTCCTTAAAAGATGCCCGGGCTGTTATTGAGAAGGGTGAGTGTGCAAATTGGGGCCGACTCCATGATTTTACACAAAAGATTAACAAGTTTGGTTTGGGTTTCACTGCAGAAGCTCAAAGGGCTGTTCGAAGTGCAAGGATCGGAAGACCTCCCGTGTTCATCAGCAACTCGGGAGTAAATGCCATTGAAGATGATGTGGAGGAGTCTGAATTCGACAACTGGATCTATCCTACGACCAACGGTGGACCAATCAACTGGACAGCAAAGAACTTCATCCCTATTACTTTTGTTACCCAGTAATGAAACTTTTTGTTTTGAATTTGTAATAGACGATGTTTTGAAACTTTATGGCCCGGTGTCTTACCCGAGGCATCGTGGCTTCGTTTGTGAGGGCTTTTGTGTGTCATTTTCATATATCATTAATAAAAGCATTGGACGTTCTTGCATTTCAAATCTTGCGCTCCTTGTCTTTCTTTATTATATATTGCAAAACAACTATTTTACACACACTCACATATACAGGTCCACATCCACTCTGGATCTCACTGGCAACGACTCTGCTACTGCCAGTTATGACTTCGAAAATCCGATCAACTTGGCCGAAGACAAAGGTGAAGATGATTGCGAAGTGCCTGGTGAACTTTTAAGACTGCTGCTTCAGGAAGAGAGGGCCATTCAACTACACGAAGAGCCAGTGGAAACAGTGGATCTGGGTACTGAGACAGACAAGAAGGAAGTCAAGATCGGTGCAAATCTGGAGCTTAGTGTGAAACAACGGTTGATTCAGATGTTGCATGACTACGTTGAAATCTTTGCTTGGTCTTACGAAGATATGCCTGGGTTGGATACTGACATTGTGGTTCATCGCCTGCCTACCAAGGAAGATTATCCTCCAGTAAAATAGAAGGTTCGCCGTATGCGCCCAGAGATGTCTGGGAAAATCAAGGCTGAAGTTATGAAACAGTTTGACGCCGGTTTTCTAACAGTGACTTCTTACCCTCAGTGGGTCGCCAATGTGGTTACGGTACCGAAGAAGGATGGTAAGGTCCGAATGTGTGTTGACTACAGGGATCTGAACAGGGCGAGCCCCAAGGATGATTTCCCTCTACCTCATATCGACATTCTGGTTGACAATACTGCTCAGCACAAGGTCTTCTCCTTTATGGATGGTTTCTCCGGTTATAATCAGATAAAAATGGCTCTCGAAGACATGGAGAAGACAACTTTTGTTACTCAGTGGGGTACCTTTTGCTATAAGGTCATGCCTTTTGGACTGAAGAATGCTGGGGCAACATATCAGCGTGCCATGGTTGCTTTGTTTCATGACATGATCCATCATGAGATTGAAGTATACGTTGACGATATGATTGCAAAGTCCCAGACCGAGGAAGAACACCTGGACCATCTACAGAAGCTGTTTGACAGACTGAAGTTGTACAAGTTGAGGTTGAACCCGAACAAGTGCACCTTCGGGGTGAGATCTGGTAAGCTACTAGGTTTCGTTGTAAGCGACAAAGGTATTCAAGTGGACCCTGCCAAAGTGAAAGCCATACAAGAGATGCCAGCTCCCAGAATAGAGAAAGAAGTCAGAGGCTTTCTGGGACGACTGAATTATATTGCCCGATTCATCTTGCACCTAACTGCTACTTGTGAGCCAATCTTCAAGCTACTGAAGAAAGATCAAGTGGTACGTTGGAATGATGAATGTTAGGCCGCTTTCGAAAGGATCAAAGAGTATCTTCAAGAGCCACCTATACTGATGCCACCAGTTGAAGGGAGACCTCTGATCTTATACTTGACAGTACTTGACAACTCAATGGGGTGTGTGCTGGGTCAGCATGACGAGTCTGGCCGAAAAGAGCATGCTATTTATTACCTTAGCAAAAAGTTTACCGACTGTGAGACCCGATACTCACTGCTCGAGAAAACTTGTTGCGCTTTGGCATGGGCTGCTCGCCGGCTAAGACAGTATATGCTGACTCATACTACTCTGTTGATTTCAAAGATGGATCCAATCAAGTATATCTACGAGAAGTCTGCCTTGTCCGGAAGAATAGCAAGATGGCAGATGATATTGACTGAGTATGACATCCAGTACACAACTCAAAAAGCAATCAAGGGAAGTGTATTGGCAGGTGTAATCGGTGGAAATAGAACTGACTGTTTTTTAAGCTGGTTCGCGAAATGTCTCGGTAAGCAAGAGTCGCCACCGTCTTCTATGTTCTCCAACATGGAAAGGACAAAAGCACAGCAAAATTCCTTTTCGAGAATGTTTCTCGATTCGGGAGGTAGATTTATAGAAAGGGAAGGTGTTAGCACCCTTTCTATCCATGGTTATCCATGGGCTCTTAGGTACTTGCTCTTATGTTTTCAAAAGATGTTTGCTTTTCAAATGTGAGTGAGTTCGAAAAAAGTTTCGTTTTTGAAAGATTTCTAAGTGACTCTTGTATCTGTCCTCAAGAGTGTATGAAAAATTTGTTTTGAAAACTTTTGAAAGTGTCAGTGTGAAAAGATTGTTTTGTTTGTTTTTTAGAGAGCAAGTACCCATGAGTCATCTACCTACCCTAAGGAATTAGGCTGTGTAAGAGTCCTTCAGATAGTGCCATCCCACCATTGAGAGGTAGGTAGCACCACCGTTGGAGGTGTTCGGGTCAATTCGATTGAGGGACAGTGTGGTCACCGAAGCAATAGTAGGACACCTTAGAAGTAACCCTAATGTCCTAGATCCTTTTTATCTGAGGCAACCGTTTCGAGGCGACTGGATCTTTAGACAGGAGGGCGACCTCTAAGACACCCTATACTTGACGACCACATTCGAGGCAACGAGTGAGGCGTACCCTAGAAGTGGCATGTGCTTGTGTGTTCAATTCAGTTTATGTTTATCTTTGATCATGCAATTGTGAGCTACGAGTTGTTTTTAATTTGTCATTCAGTCTTTCATGCTTATTAACAGTTATGAGTGCGGAAAATTAAAGTGCGGGAATGTAAAGCTACGCTATTACAAGGCGCGGGTCTATACATCGCCAAAAAACAAAGACCCGTTTTGATAAAGTGCTGAAAGTAAAGAAAGCGGTAAACCTAATTACTATTACATTCTTGGAAGCAGTTACATAATAATCAAAATAAATAATAACGCGCAAATGGAAAGGAAATCAGGACATCCTAGGGTTTTGACCCTTTTGAGAAATTATGAGTTTTTTGTCTTTTTGCATTTAATTAAATTAAACTTAATACTAATTAATTATTTAATAAAAAAAGAAAAATACTTTTTATGTTTTTTTTTTTGTATTTAATAAAAATAAAATAAAAGAAATTAAAAGTCAAAAGAAAACCCTAATTCTAAGTTTATTTTAATTATTAATAAAATGTTAAAGTTAACCTAATTAACTAAGTTAATTAATTTATATTTTTTATGTACAAAATAATAATAATTAATAAAAATAATGATAAGAAAATGTGATTGAAAATGCCAAACCCTAATTCTACATAATTTTTACTTATTGAGAAAAAGATTAAAATTTAAACCTAAATTAAACTAAATCAATTGTTAATATTTATTTACAAAAATAATTATTAATAGTAAATTTAATAAATAATAAAATATATTTACAATTTTTGATTTCTGGATTTATCATGAAAAATTAATTTGGTTATGAATTAATGATAATAATTAAATAATTAAAAGAATTAGAAGAAAAGAAAATAAAACAAAAAAATAGCAAACCAAGGGGGTATGTTGGCCCAAGGGGAGGTTTTTGTTGAATTCTGGCCCAAGAACACCAAGCCCCTTGTTGACTTTCATGATCAAACGCTTGCTGGCTGACTGGGGAGTATGATATGGGGGACCTGGGAATCGAACCCAGGTCCCAGTGCTCCTCGCTTCAGTGCCTTTGCCAGTTGAACTATGATGCGCGTTTGTTAAACAAGTGGATAACGAATATTATATACAGAAAATAAATATTATGATGCAAAACAAAAATAAAGCGCGCTAAGTTTGAATGTCCCAACCACGTACTGACACCTATTGTCTTCCTCCTCGTTTTTCTGTAAAAACAAAACAAGATAGCGGGGGTTTTTAACCCCCACTAACTATAACAACGAAAAATAACGATTAGAGTTAGGGTGCATATAAATTGGGCGCGATGATTGGGTTGAATTCGTCTGGCCTTGACGAATTCAACCATGCACGTTTCAAGATCCAATTTTTTAGCATGTGCAAAGCCCTAAAATTCCAACTTCGGAACCCTAATGTTCTTCAATGGTGGTTTTCAACTCAGAGCGCCATAATCAAATTGGATTATACCAATAGCTTCAGGATGTTCTTATTAACATAAGTCAATCCAAAAAAATGGTTAAAAACACATGAATAATGATATGCAATTATGGAAAAATGTCCAAACCGTGGGACTTGTTGTGAACGATTCTGATAGCTTCAAGGTTCGTTTTTTATTGCAAACTGTTTCTGGAAACTCAGGCAAGGTGTTTGAATCAAGAAGAGGCTTTGAATTCGCCTGGAAGACTAATTTCAGTTTTGAACTTTTCTTGATTTTTTTAGAATTTGATTATGGTGTTTTAGCAGCTCTTGCCCGTTCTTAGGAATAGGGCTTGCTTCAGCATTTGTATGTGAAGAGAATTAGGTCATCTTTAGGCCCATAAATCCATTGCATTCAAGTTTCATTATGTGATTGCCAATCAAATCTTTTTCAATCTTTTTCTTTGATAAAACCTTGCCAATCATGGAGATTTTGATGTCTTTGAGGTGCACACGAATTGCTAGCTTGCCCTAGTCTTATTTGCATCACAAAAGATTTAAAAATCATATCTTTTGAATTTTCCTACAATTAAAATTAATTAAATGAATTAATATTAATAAAAATTCAATTAATTAATTAAAAATGAGAAAATAAATCAAATTAATCTTAATGGGTCGTGCATAAGCCTTGGGTAAAGATTCAAGAAGGAATTTGAGGCCCATTAGCAAAAATGAAATGTTTTAGGCAAAGTTGACTTTTGAAAGTTCCCAAAACTTTCCCAACTTCTCCAATGCATATCTTGCTCAATTTTGAATCTATGAAAATGTTCTTGGATATTTTGGAAATTTCTTGAAGTCATCTAACCAATGCCTTTGGTCCCATGTCATTTTGATTTACCAATATCAAGTTATGGTCTTTGACTTAAAGTGCCTTTTTGTTGACTTTTGAAAATGACCTATAATGTAGAAATTGATAACTTTTTGTGAGAGCATTTCTTGGACTTGGAGTGTGAAGATGAGTTGTAGGAAATGTCATACCCTTCAAAATGAGCATTGGATGGGATTTTTCTGATGAACCATGAAAAATTTATGCCTTGGTCAATTTGCAGTTGACTTTTCAACTGTCCAAAAATAGAAACTTTTTGCATCTTGATGATTTTTGAGCCATGCTTGTGGAATCATGATCAAGACTTGATCAAATGATGATTGTGGCTTCAAAATGAGATGTTGACCAAATTTTTTTGACTTTTGATTGTCAAATGACCATTTTACCCCTACAGTTGACTGTGAAGCAATTAGGGCTTTTGACTGTGCAACTTGATGATGTGAGTCTTGAAACTTGACATATGGATGTTTGACAATGTATATAGGCATATGGGACTTGATTGGACCCTTGGAAACCTCAACTTCCTTGTAAGAACCAAAACCCTAATTTTGACTGTGTTATGAGGCAATTGGACTGTGCAACCCTTGAGAGATTTTGAACCATTTGGAGGTTGATCTTGACAAATCTTGATGAATATGGGAGGGCAAATTTTGGGGTACAACAGCAGGCCATTTGGCACACCAGGCAGTGGATGATTACCAGTCTATGAACTTTGAATTCCCGGACGAGAATATCATGTTGGTAACTGATTGTGAGATACCTGGACCAGATGAAGGACCCGAGGAAGGATCCCGATGGTCTATGTACTTTGATGGAGCTTCGAACGCTTTGGGTAATGGCATTGGCGCCGTGATCATATCTCCGAAAGGCTCTCATACTCCGTTTATCGCCCGACTATGTTTCAATTGCACCAACAACATGGCGGAGTATGAAGCGTGCATCATGGGTCTTCGAGCTGCAATTGACCTAAGGATTAAGTTTCTGAGTGTCTTCGGAGATTCTGCTCTCGTGATCAGTCAGATCAAAGGCGAGTGGGATACGAAACACCTAAATCTTATTCCTTACAAGGAGTATGTGTTGACATTACTTCCCCATTTCGAGGATATAACCTTTGGACATTTCCCTAGAGAGGAGAATCAGTTGGTGGACGCGCTAGCTACGATGTCTTCTATGTTCAAAGTCAATTGGGACAACGAAGCTCCCCGGATTATCATTGAAAGATTGTACGAACCTGCACATTGCTGTGATCTTGAGACTGAAGAAGTAACAGGAAAGCCCTGGTATCATGAGGTGAAGAGGTACCTTGAAGCTCAAGAATACCCCGAGGGTGCATCTGTTAATGACAAGAAGTTTCTGAGGAGGTTCGCGGCGAAGTTCTTCATCAGCAATGGCGTTCTTTACAAGCGTAACCATGATTCGACCTTACTGCGTTGTGTGGATAAGATTGAAGCAGAAAGGATCATGGCAGAGCTACATGAAGGTACTTTCGGAACTCATTCCAGTGGACATACAATGGCAAAGAAAATCCTCCGGGCAGGATACTACTGGTCCACAATGGAAGCTGACTGTTATCAGCATTCTCGGACATGTCATAAGTGCCAGGTCTATGCTGATAAGGTGCACATACCTCCAGTTCCTCTGAACGTCTTGACGGCGCCTTGGCCTTTTGCAATGTGGGGTATTTATATGATCGGCGAGATCAGGCCTACAACATCCAACGGGCATCGTTTCATCCTGGTAGCGATTGATTACTTTACGAAGTGGGTTGAAGAAGCTTCCTTTGCTACAGTAACCAAGAACGTCGTGGCACGGTTCATTCGGCACAATCTGATCTGTCGATACGATGTACCAGAGAGGATCATTACAGACAACGGTACCAATCTCAACAACAAGATGATCACCGAGCTCTGCGAGCAATTCAAAATACAACATCATAACTCTTCTCCCTACCGGCCGAAGATGAATAGGGCTGTAGAAGCGGCAAATAAGAACATTAAGAAGATTGTGCAGAAGATGATGGTGACATATAAAGACTGGCACGAGATGTTACCATTTGCTCTTCATGGGTACCGTACCTCAGCACGGACGTCAACAGGGGCAACACCCTATTCCTTGGTTTATGGCATGAAGGCAGTCTTGCCTATTGAAGTTCAGATACCCTCTCTTCGGATCATGAAGGATGCAGGTTTAAGCGAAGACGACTGGATTCAGACCCGGCTTGATCAGCTGAACCTAATCGATGAAAAGAGACTTACTGCTATTTGTCATGGTCAGACGTATCAAAAACGGATGATCAAGGCATTTAACAAGAAAATCAGACGAAAAGAGTATCAAGTTGGGGACCTGGTAATCAAACGCATTATTCTACCTCAAGGTGATCCCAGGGGAAAATGGACCCCTACTTACGAAGGGCCATTTGTGGTTAATAACATTTTCTCAGGAGGAGCTATGATTCTAACCACCATGGATGGTGACGACCTTCCTCACCCCGTCAATGCAGAAATAGTAAAAAGATACTACGCATGATCAAAGACCCGCTAGGTTGACTGGCCTAGGCAAAAATAAGGGCTTCCCGGCGAACCAAAAGGGTTCGGGCAAAAATAAGGGATGAAAATAAAAAAAATCTATACACCCGGCAAGTCGAAAACCTGAATAGGCGGCTTGGGCAAAAATGGGTATCCCGGTGGACTGAAAACCCGAAAGGGCAGTCCAGGCAAAAATTAGGGATTAAAGCGTAACACTATGTCTCATTGGAACACCTTGCATCCAGACTTCGGTATCGACTATCAAGCTTGGACGACACTAATCAATCAGATTCATCTTCAACTAAGCAGCAAAGTGATGAGATGCTTGAAGACATAAGGGCAATAGCAGAGTGGGAACCCAGTGGGATTGTTCACATAGCTGTTTTGTTTCTTTTTACAAATTGTATAAATTCTATTTGTTCGGCGGCGTTCTCTTACTAGGACGTCAGCCTCTTGTACAAAAACGCCTATTTTCAGGCCAAACTTCAAAATCAATACAAATTCATTTTTAGACAAATTTCAAGCTGTTTTTCCTTTATCTGTTTTGTTTTGTAAAGAACGTCCAATGTTCATTTTTTGATATATGCATTTGACATTAATTGCTGATCATAAATATTTACATGCGAAACGAAAGACGAATTACTGGTATTATCAGAAACAGGGGCATAAGAAATGTCCGAGCTGTGCAGTTGCTTTGTCCACCAGGTACCAAGGTAGATTCATCTGAAGAATATGACCAAGATACCTTCACTCCCCTCAGAGTAAGACAGTAATAGTAGCTCTCAGCTGAGACTTGCAACTATGAACGAATCAGCAATACTCTCCCCAAGCAGAGTTAGTCTACCATCAACCCTAAAAAGGTTTGGTATTCCCAGAAGATCTTAATATTCCCCAGCGGAGTATAAGAATATTCTCCAGCAAGTATAAGAATATCCCCGACAGTCTTAATATTCCTCAATGGAGTATAAGAATGTTCCCCGACGGAATACAAGATACCCCCAGTGGAGCCATTTCCCCAGCGCAGTCTAAAAAAGCTTTCCCAACAGAGTTGAATCATCTTCCCCAGTAGATTCCGGAAGCTTATCCCCTGCAGAGCGCAAATAAATCTCCCCAACCAAATTCAGAGGGTTATCCCCACAAGAGTCTAACTGGGTTATCTTCAGCAAGTTGCAACTGAAAGACCATCCCCGGTGAAGTTCTTTCTTTCCCCGAACAGAAATTCAATCCTCAACAGATTCAGTATCACCAGCAACGGTAATTCATCCCCAGCGGAGTTTATCCCCAGTGGAGTTCATCATTGAAATCCCCAACAGAGTTTATCAGCGGAATTCCCAGCGAAGTTTATCGTTAAAATCTTCAACAGAACATCTCTTCCCCACAAAGTAATTCCCCTCAGAGTAATCTCTTCATCAGTTTATTCCCCAACGGAGTTCCTTTCTCCTGCAGGCTTATTCTCACAATCACCTTCGTTCACCATCCCCAGCGGAAACAAAGAATTCAACTCTATTCTCCAGCCGCTCCGGGATTTATTTTCCCCATCTAAAACATTACATGTCCATACATCATGATACATGCATATACGCATCATACCCTACAATCTCATTTATTTTGAGAACATCATTGCCTGATACATATCATGCATTACATACAGCTAACCTTTACCTTTCAGGAAAGATACAATCAAAATTCAAGTTATGAAGCCCGGGTACAACCGAATAGTATCTTGATTTCTACAACATGTTGTGAAGCCCAGATTACGATCAAATAACGATATCAGACTACCGCGAAGCCTGGATTACGAACAGATAGTGATATCTCTCAAAAGTAAGCTATGAAACCCGGAGAACGACCGGATAATAGTTTATTCCCCAGTGAGCCGTGAAGCCTGGATTACGACCGGATAGCAGCTCAGCAAGCACCATGAAACCTGGATTCGACCAGATAGTGGTATATCATAAACACAAGTCGTGAAGCCCGAATCACGACCGGATATCAGTTCAGCAAGTCATTGTGAAGCCTGGATTACGACCAGAAAGCAATACAAGACCATGAAGCCTGGATTACGACCAGATAATGTTAGAAGATGCTGTGAAGACTGGATTACGACCAGATAGCAACCAAGAGCACTACGAAGCCTAGATTTCGACCAGATAGTGGTATGATACATCGTGAAGCCTGGATTGTGACCAGATAGCGTTAAGGGACACTGTGAAACTTGGATTACGACCAAATAACAGTTTACCCAGCCAATTACTGTGAAGCCCAGATTCGACCGGATACTAGTAAACCCAACAGTCAAAGGAAAGCCCGGATGCGACCGGATAACCACTTGATTTGTTCTAAAGCCTGGATTTCAACCAGATAAGAAGTGAGATATTGTAAAGACTGGATTACGACCAGATAATGGTACAAAGCACTGTGAAGCTTGGATTCTGACCAAATAGCAGTTTACATGGACAATTACTAAGAAGCCCGGAGTCGGTAGGATATTAGTACGCCTTAAATTCAAGTTGAAGCCCAGAGGCGACCGAATAACCACTTGATTTGCTCGGAAGCCTGGATTTCGACCAGATAAGAAGTGAGGTATTACAAAGCCTGGATTACGACCGAATAGCAAGTTTAATATCATCTCCCTAGTAAGTCAATGTAAAGCCTGAATTACGACCAAATAGCAGTCAGTCTTATCACTATGAAGCCTGGGTTGCGACCAGATAGTAGTTCACTCTCACCTCTTCAACAGAGATGATTCCCCAGTAGAATAACAGATGACAGAAGCTCCTAAAATTCTATTTCTCCTAAGAACAACATTCCCCAGCGGAATCTCCCTCAACAACAGGTATACAAGCTCTCGCTAAGGAATCTCTTACGCGATCGACACTCCTTCAGATGGCATCTTTAAGCCCATCTCCCATCATCAATCTCCAAATGGCATCTGTAAGCCCATTCCCGACATCACAAGACAAATACTACTTCATGCGAGTGCAAATTTCTGGGCACTCTAGTGTTCAATCATCTTCCACCTTCGGATCACGATAGGCCTGAACACCAATCTATATCCTCAGGTTTAAGAAGATTGAACAGGGGCAACTATTGTACCCCAAACTTTTCCCTCCCATATTTCTCAAGACATGTCAAGAATCATCTCCAAGTTGTTCAAGATGGCTCAAGAGTTGGACAGTCAAATCATCTCCTAAGGCAGTCAATTCAAAATTAGGGTTTTGTGTTGCATCAAGGTCCTTACATCCAAATGACCTCAAGTGCTCCCCAATGTCCTAATATGTTCTTAAGTTCATCCATGACAAATTTCAAGCCTTGCAAAGGAAGTTTGGTCAGTCAATTGCTCAAGAAGTCCAAAAATCGACTGTGCTAGGGCAAAAGTCAACTGTGACCCAAATACAGTCAAACCTCAAGATTTTTTGTCAACATTTTCATTTTGAAGGATAATTCATCATTTGATCAAGAGTTGATCATGATTCATCAAGGATTGCTCAAGATTCATCAAGATTAAAAAGTTGTTAAATTAGGGTTTTGCAGGAAAAGTCAACTCAACTTTGACCAAGCATAACTTTCTCATACTTTATGACCCATCCAAAGCTCATTTTGAAGAGGATGCAATTTCCTACAATCCATCTTCACACCCCAAGATCAAGAAATGCACTCACAAAAAGTTACAAATTTGGACATTATAGGTCATTTTTGAAAGTCAACAAAAACACCTTTTTTTCCAAAGCTTATAACTTGAGCATGGAAGATCAAAATGAGATGAGACCAAAAGGGTTGGTTAGAGGACATCTCAAGGTTTCTAAAACGTCCAAGAACACTTCCAAAAGTTCAAAATTTAAGAAGTTATGCATTGGTGAAGTTGGGCATTTTCCAAAATTGCCAAAAGTCAACTATCCTCCAAACTCCAATTTTTAACAAAAGGGCCCACTTTTTTCCATTTGATTTGGTCTTATCATACCACACACATGTCCCATATTAAATTTCATTGCCATTCATTTATTTTTCTATTTTATTTAATTTTTATTGATTTAATTCATTTTTAATCAATATTAAATCAAATAAAATCTAAAAATTAATGGAATGAGATTCTTGTGGTCATTACAACTTGAAAATATCATGAGAAACTCAATCAAACTCGTGCCAAGTCAAAACATGCACAAAATCTCAGATTTGATGCAAATATGGAAACTTGATAATGGTGATCAAATCAAATCTCCATTCATCGATTCTTATGGATTCAAGCCCAACTCTTGACCTAATTCACTTCCAATATACATGTACAAGTGAGGCATAGCAAGGACATGACCTAAGCATTGCAGAAACGACCAAACAAGAATTGAAAAAAGTGTGAAAAAGTGGGAGATCAAAATCAATATTAGAGCACGATTCAGTCCAAAAGCTTGACATAGCTCTCTTGCTGGCAATCTCCTGAAGCTGTAGCAATCAAAACCAAGCCCTAAAACCTCCTAAATCGCACTGTAAGTCATCACGAATATACGCTTGTACATGAAAATGTAACTCATCATTCTTGCATCTTTTTGCCAATTTTCTTGTACATTCCTACTTGCCATTCAATTTCCAATGATTCTGTAATATTTAATTTTGTTTTCATGGCTTATAACCCGGTATCCAAAGCTAGGGTTCTTGTTCTTGTTTTTTAGGCATTTTTGATGCAGGATAAATTGAGACTAATGATGGGTATAGAGATGATCAGGGAAGAGAGACGAATGCAGTGATGGTCTCCATTGGCATTTATATGGCCTGTAGCTCATGATAGGATGATGCCATGGATTTAGTTGCGGAATAAAATCCCCAGGAAAAGTTACAGTCTTTGTTGAAGAAGACGAAGACGTGTCCCTGCATCATTGGCCTGTTCAAATTGTTTAGCGCGTTTTTTAATTCCCAGGCATAATTAATTGTTTACAATATTTTATTTGTTTTGCATTATATTAACAAAGAAGCAGCATGGTTGAGTTGGAAAAGGAAGCGTGTCAATGAGCATTGAGACCTGGGTTCGAATCCCAGGTCCCCCAATATTTGTTGTAATTTTCTCTAGGTTATTCCACACAACACTCCAAGCGTGGCACACCATGCATCATTGCCTGATCTCCTGCCAGATGGCCCTCAGGCCAAATCCAAGGATCCAGATTGAAGGTTCACCATGAACCCTAGTCAACACGCATGCATTGGGTTCAAAAAGTCAAAGCAGGCTGATTGAAATTGGGCCTGGAAATTGCTGATTCCACCATCAAATTAAGCCCACACCCCCTGGGTTATTTCTTTTTCCCTTCATATTTTCGTTTATTTATTTTGTTCTAATTATTTATTTTATTGTTAATTAACTAACTAATTATTTTTCTTAATAAAATCAGAAAACAAAAAAATATTATTTTTATTTATTAAAACTAATTTCACTTTATTTTTGTAAGTAAATAATTTAATCAATTTAGTCTTTTTTAATTAGTTATAATATTAACATTTTTGCAATAAATTAAAATTAACTAGAATATTAGGTTTTAACATTTTTAATCATTTTATTTTATTTCCTTAAATATAAAAAACCCAAAAATATTTTCATTTAATTAATTAATTCAATCATTAACTTAATTTAATTTCCATTTAATTCAAAAATAACAAAAAATATGCTTTCTTTAATAAAAAAGGGTCAAAACCCTAAAAACACTCCTATTTAATTTTCTCGCACGCGATTCATCTAATTCCAATTATGTAATTGCTTCGAGTATGTAATAGTTTCAAATAGGACTTTTAATTATTTATCACTTTTATTTACTTTCCACAATTTAAATTAAAGGGTTTGTCTTTGGCGAAGTAAATACCCGACGCCTTGTAATAGCTTAGATTTAATTTCCCGCAATTTAATTTCCGCACAATATTGACTGTTAGATGTTTGATAACTAGGCAATGCATGACAAGATCAATCGTTAACTTAAAATCAACAATAGCTCACCTATGACATGTACAGATAAAATTAACTGAACTAACACACTCGCACATGCCACTCTTAGGGTACACCTCACTTGGTTGCCTCGAACGTGGTCATTGAGTATAGGAAGTTTTAGAGGTCGCCCTCTTGTCCAAAGATCATAAGTTGCCTCGAAACGGTTGCCTCATATAAAATGATCTAAGACATTTGGATTACCGCTAAGGCGTCCTAACATTGCTTTAGTGACCACACGTCCCTTAATCGAATTGACCCGAAAACTCCAACGATGATGCTACCTACTCCTTAATAGTGGGATAGCATTGTCTAAAGGACACTTGTACAGATTAATTCCTTTTTGAGTAGGTAGATGGTTCTTAAGTACTTGCTCATTTTAAAACAAAATAAAACTTTTCGCACTTACACTCCTTTCAAACAAAAATTCTTTTCAAACCCACAAACACAAAGAAAAGCAAACTTTTGAAAACACAATGAGCAAGTACCTAAGAGCCCATGGATAACCACAGATAGAAAGGGTGCTAACACCTTCCCTTTCTATAATCTACCTCCCGAACCCGAGAAATATCTCAAAAAGGAATTTTTCTGTGCTTTTGTCCTTTCCATGTTGGATAAAATAAAATACGGTGGCGACTCTTTCTTACCGCGACATTTTGCAAAAACAAACGCAAATGCGAACCAACATTCCAAAACAGTCAGTTCTCATTCCCACCGATCACACATACTTAATCTCTTTCTTAATTAATTTAGGTTTAATTTTATTTAATTTTAATTAATCATTCTCTTTAATTAGGTCAAAACTAAACCCTTTATTAAAACCAAACAAAAAAATCATTTCTTTTTCCATTTATATTCTTGCATTATATTTTCAATTCTTGTACAATATTCAATATGATTGTAATAAATAATTAGGTTTAATTTTCTTGCAATCCCCATTTGTAAATTTGTATACCCCCTCCCCTAATGATGTAATAGCGTAGTAATTTTAATTTCCGCAATTTATCACTTTAATATAAATGCTAGTAATTAGAATTTGTATGGCAAGACTAAAATCAACAAGTATCAAACCCTAATTCAAGATAAACAAGCCATGTAAATCAAACATACTTGCACACCTACACCCTTAGGGTAATTCCACTTTGTTGCCTTACAAAAATGGTCATGTTATGCATGTGGGATACCTTAGCAAAAGCAATAAAAAATACAAGATCATAGTCCCTCGATGACGCTATAAAATATTGCCTTTCAAAATGATCTTAGTCCACTAAGATATCTCACAACATTGTTATCATGACTATACGATGACCCACGCCCGTCCCTTTACATCCAAAGATAAGGATTCTTACCAAATCAATGGTATAATAGCAATATCAAAGGAAAGGAAGAAATGAACAAAGACTTTTGAGTAGGTAGATTATTCCTAGTTGCTTGCTCACTTTCAAATCAAACATCATTGCTTATTTTCAAAACAAACACCAACACTTTCAAAACAAACACTTTCAAAACAAACACTTTCAAAACACTTTCTAAACATGAAACATTTTCAAAAGTCAAACACTTTGTACATGTTCTTACGAACAAGGACTATTACAAAGTTTGCCTAAACGAAGGCGCCTTTTCAAAATACTTTCAAAACCATCACAAAGCATATTTTCAAACAAAAGCAAGTGATCTAGCAAGCAACTAAGAGCCCATAGATAACTATGGATGAAAAGGGTACTAACACCTTACCTTTTCATAATCTACCCCCCGAACTCAAGAAATAATCTCAAAGGTCTTTCCTGTTCTTTTCCATATTTCCTTTTGGATAAAAGAAAAGTCGATGGTGACTCTTGCTGACCGCAACATTTGCGATCAAACGCAAAACACCAAAGTCAGTTCTCCCACCGTATCACAGAACTGGCGACTCTGCTGGGGAAATTCTTAAAATTGGGGTTACCTTAGGGCTATATCACCTTTACTTGCTTGATTTGTTTGCTTTACATTTTGGTTCCTTGTTTGGGCTTTTTCTAATCCTCTACCCGAATTTGGGATACCTTATAGGTAAGTAGCAATAAGGGTGTTCAAATCCAAACCAATCTAAATAAAAAACCGAAAACCGATCCAAAAAACCGAAAACCGCAAAAAACTGAAATTTATTGGATGTGTTTGGATGTTATTTTGTGAAAATCAATCAGTTCGGATCGGATTTCGGATTAATTTTTCAAAACCGATCCAAACCAAACCAAACTGCATACATATATTTTTAAACTTATTTACTTTTTATTAGAATGATATGCTATGTGAAATTATTATTAGATGATAATAATTTTTTTAATAATAGTTATTAGCTTGGTATAATTTATTAATTTTTATTATTTCAATCATAATCAACCACTCTCATTTTGTAATATTAACTTTTAATATACTATATGTTATATATTATATCAAATCTATGATTTATTAGTAGTTTTATAATAAATAAAAATATAATGTGTAATTTGGATATCCAAAAACCGACCCAAATTAAACCGCATAAAATTGGATCGGATCGGATTGGATTTTTTTAATATATCATCCAAAACTGAACCGAACCGCAAGTAAATTTATCTTTGGATCGGATGATTTTTTATCTTAAAACCGATCCAAACCGAACCGCGAACACCCCTAAGTAGCAATACATTATGAAAACTGTGCAGGGTATACCGACATGGTCTAAGAAATATCTATGTTAGTGTGACACATTTGTGGGTACCGGTAGCCCTTGAGTAGTCAAGAAGAATACGGGGCCGCTGGGTGGTGTCATGAAGCACTAATTGACTTTTAGAACCTTTACTTGACCAACTTGGCCATTAGGACATAGTGAGATAACCGGCTTTGGTGCAGTCTGAAGTTGGTTGATACTTGATACTACACTCATTGAGATTTGACTTCTCAAGATATTTCGATCGCTGTGAAAGAGGCTTGCGCTGAAACAATGCCCGATAAGACATATCAGTGATATTGCGATCTCTTAGAACCCGATTACTATTTCTAGGATAGGTTTGAGCCAACTAAACTTCAAGAGGGTACTTACCTATGAGACTCCATGCAAGCATAAACCTAAGGACTTATTTGCTTGTTTGTATATACTTACTTGTACATGACATCATAAACATCATAACATCATACTCATTCTCACAAACCATTTCAATGATTATTGGGATTTATCTTTGTTCTGTTTTGTAGGACATGGCTTATATCCGTAGGAATACTATCCAAGTCAATCTCGTAAGAATTCCTCCTCAACTCAAAGAGTTAGCATCAAGGGTCCCTGAGAATTCCCTATTCACCGAAAGACATGGTCGCCTCCTAAGCTTGGTTACCTCCAAAACTGATGAAGATATGATGAATGTGCTTTTTTAGTTCTTTGATCCTCTACACCATTGCTTCACTTTTCTCGATTATCAGCTTATACCAACTCTGGAAGAATTCTCTCAACTCTTGAGGATTCCCATTCTAAATCAACTACCCTTCAACAGTACGGAAAGAGATCCAAAACATGAAGAGATTACCCAAGCAATACACTTGCAACAATCTGATATCACAACTAATTGGGAAACAAAGAGTGGTGTCAAAGGTTTCTTAGACAAGTTCTTGTTTGAGAAAGCTCAAGATTGTTGTAACTCTTTGGACTTACAAGCTTTTGAAGAAATCTTGTCCCTTCTCATCTATGGTATGGTTTTGTTTCCAAACCCTGACCAACTCATAGATGTAAATGCTGTTAAAATCTTCATGTCTCTCAATCCGGTGCCTACTTTGTTGGGAGATATCTTACATTCTTTTCACTCTCGCACTATGAGGAAGAAATGGATCCTCATGTGTTGCACTCCTCTCTTAGAAATATGGTTTATTTCGCATCTTCCCCGATCTGTGTTGAAGAACGAGCAAGGATTGAGGTGGTCCCATAGGTTGATGACGCTCAGACATTCGGATGTTCATTGGTGTTATCAATCCTTGGAGAATGTTACTATTATCGACAGTTGTTGGGAATTCCCTAATGTCCTTTTGCTTGGAATTAGGGGAGGTATCACTTACAACCCTTGCTTAGCCTTACGACAGTTTGGTTATGCCTGAAGGGATGGACCACATAATATGCTCATTGTTGTACCCCAAAACTCGGCCTCTCATTTTACTCAATATATACTGCTAGAGATCCTCAATTTGCTCAAGTTTGCCCAAGAGTTGACCAAACAAACTCTCTCCTAAGGCAGTGTGTCTCAAATTAGGGTTTCCATTCTCATCAAGAAAGGTGAACTCCAAATATATCATATTCTCTCCATGTTCCTAATATGATCTCAAGACCCTCCATGTCAAGTTTCATGCCTTGCACGAGAAGTTTGCTCAGTCAACTGCTCAGATGCTTGAGAATCGACTATATTAGGTCAAAAGTCAACTGTGACCCACATACAGTCAAACTTCAAGATTTTTGGTCAACATTAACATTTTGAAGTGAATTTCATCATTTGATCAAGGTTTAATCATGATTCCCCAAGGAATGTTCCAAATTCATCAAAACCCAAAAGTTGCTAAATTAGGGTTTCTTAGGAAAAGTCAACCAAACTTTGACCAAGCATAACTTCCATATGCTTTATCAGAAATTTTCCATCCAAAGCTCATTTTGAAGAGGATGCAATTCCCTACAAATCATCATTAGCTCACAAGTTAAAAATATGCACCCACAAAAAGATATGAATTTCTACATTATGGGTCCTTTTGAAAAGTAAAAAAAACACCTTTTGGGTCAAAGCTTCTTACATGAACATGGAAGACCCAATTGAGATGAGACCAAAATGGTTGCTTGGGGGACATCCTAAGCTTTCTAAAAAGTCCAAGAAAACCTCTGTAGGGTTAAAATTAGAAGAGATATTCCTTGTCAAAGTTGACTTTTTTTGCAAAATTGCCAAAAGTCAAATGGGCTCAAAATTACATTTGTTGCCAAATGGGCCTAACTTCTTATGCTTGCACTTATAATATGATCCACGACCAAAATATTCACCCACACATTATTTGCTTCATTTTTCAATTTATTTTGATTTTTTATTAATTAAAAATTGAATTAAATTAAATAATTGGTGAATAATAGCAGAGATATGTAAAGATTTGATTTTTTGATAGGTTTGCTATCAAAATATGCTGAGATATCAAGACCAAAACGAATCAAGCATAATTGGTACAAGAAAGGGATGATTTGGCTCAAAATAGCAATTTTACATATGGCATGGAAATCAAATCAAATCTTCCATAATTGCAAAGATTGAAGCCAATTTTATAACCCTAATTCATTCTAAGATATATATGGAACATGTACAAGGCATGAGACAAGGTTTTTGAGGCGTGAAAAGGAAGAACAAAGTTTCAACTTTTCACAGAAAAGTGCAGATCCAATCTTGCTCCATATTCCGTTTCAAGTGTTTCTAAAGATCAAGTCATATCCCTAGGTACTCACTGAACCTGTAGAAAGCATTTGCAAGGCCTGAAGCATCCAGAATCGCGCACTACAGCTCTCACGGTTTTCTTATTTTTTCCAAATCAATTATTGAATTTCCTACATCATTAGCATATTTAAGTGATATATTTGTGATCATTGACATGTTTGCAACCTGACTGGATGATTTAATTGAGTTTTTGACGCATATATGTGCCTTTGCCATTATTAGGGTTTTCATGTGCGTTTTAGGGGTTTGTCACACAGGTTAAATTGGGCCAAGAGAAGAACACCATGTTGTTCACGAGATCAAGACGAATTGATCCATATAGTTGGAAGTAATTTATCACGTGTCTTGTGCATTTTGGAAATTTGCAGGGCTATATATACAAACGCCCAACCGTAGGTAAAAGGTATATACCTAAGACGACGGCCTGGAGGTAGAAGAAGGTGATTTGGCATCACCCTATTGGTTATTTGAAATTCGCGCGCGTGGGAGTCATCTATTTGTTTTCTTTATATTATATTTTGTTTTCATTATACTAACAACAAGTCACAATAACGCAGCTGGCAAGGGCATTCAGTGGTAAGCCCAAGGACCTGGGTTTGATCCCATGTCCCAGCAACGCTTATTTTCTTATTTTCTATTCACAGATCATACACAATTCTCATCAAAAGGCCTACCATACACCCTTGCATCCAGCCACTTGATCAGCCTAGCATGAGATCTAACGCACTCCAGACGAGAGACCATGGTGCACCATCAGAAGGTCAGCACATGGGGTTCACCGCAGGGGTTGGGCCATAAGCCTTGGGCCCAAATATAATTTAGAATTTCACCCCCCTGGGACATTCAACACAGGCCCAATTTTCTTTTCTTGCTATTTCTTTTTAATTTCTTTAATTATTTCCTTTAATTGTTTTAATTAATTAACACAAAAATTATTTTTTTTATTAAACTAAAAAATCACAAAATACAGAATTAGGTCTTATTTATTCAAATTAATATTTTTGAAAATAAATTAGGTTAATTAGTTTTATTTGATTACTTGTTTTAATTAAAATTAATTAGAAACTAGGTTTTAAATTTTGTAATTAAATTGTTTCTTTTCTCAAATAAAAACCACAAAAAATGCATAAAATCTTTTTTTATAAGACAATTTTCTTGAATTATTTCATTTAGTTTAAATTAGGTTAATTTCAATTTCTTTTATAATTAAAAATAATTAGAATTAGGGTTTTAATTGTACATAACCTAATTAAGTCTTTTCTCAAAAATAATTTAAATATTTTTTCAATTAGATTTTTAGGGTTCTCAACTTTTCTCGCATTTAATTTGTCGCGCGCATTTTAGTTTGTTTTATTATTATTGTAACTGTTTCGAGGATGTAATAGTAACTAGGGTTTTAAACTTCCGCATTTTTATTTTTGGTCAAGATAATTATGTAACTGTCATAGCCTTGTAATAACTAGGTTTATTTTTCACACTTTAAATTCCTGCAAATATTTAACTGTCTAGATGTATGCTATAGGATTGTATGGGAAGATTGCTTGAAATTTAAATGGTAGATCACCTAATGTGCAAAGACTAATTAACTGAAACAATTCACATGCACATATCCACCCCTAGGGTTTACCTCACTTTGGTTGCCTTCGGTAAAACACTCATTAAGCATAGGAGATTTTAGTGGATGCCCTCCAGTCTAAAAGATCAAAATGTCCCATTCGAATGTTGCCTCGGAAATATTGCCTCGGAAATGTTTCCTCAAAAAATCTTAAGACTCTAGGGTTACTACTAAAGTTTTCTAACTGTTGCTTTAGTGATTTTACTTATCCCTTTTGATAGTCCCTCAACATCCAACGATAGGGCTACCTACTCACTAATAGTAGGATAACGTTGTCTAAAGAAAATGAGAAAATGAACAACCTTTTTTCGAGTAGGTAGAAACTCTTAAGTACTTGCTCAAAACAATAAAAACTCTTCTTCACAAAGACTTTCAAAACAGTTTTCAAAAACAACTTCGTCACACTCTTGAGGACAGATACAAGGGTTATCACGAAGTTAAACAAAAAAATTTCAAAACACACACACAAGCAATTTCAAAATGAGCAAGTACCTAAGAGCCTGTGGAAAACCATGGATAGAAAGGGTGCTAACACCTTCCCTTTCTATAATCTACCCCCGTACTCAGAAACATCTCGAAAAAGGTTTTTTTTCCTGTTCTTTTTCCTTTTCCTGATTGGATAAAATAAAAGCCGGTGGCGACTCTTGCTTACTGCAACATTTGTAAACAAAAAACGCAAACTAGTATAACAGTCGGTTCTGCCACTGTATCACAGAACTGGCGACTCTACTGAGGAATTAATAAAGTGGGGTTTAACTTAGGATCTAGGTCATTTCAAATTTTTTTCTTGTTTGTTTGCTTTATTATTAAGGGGACTTGCTTGGGTTACTATAGATCCTACACCCAGATTTGGGGGCAATTATTAGGTAAATAGAAATAGATCATGGAGACTGTACGACATAGACTGATATGGTTTAAGTGATGGCTATGTTGGTGTGACACTTTGGTTGGTACCGGTATCCTTCGTGGGGAAACGAGGAGAATACGGGGCCGCCGCGTGGTGTCGTGAAGCACTAACGGACCTTAGAACCTTAGTTGAACAAACTCGGCCATTAGAAAGTGGTGAGATAGCCGACCTCAGTGTAAAACTGAGGATTGGTTGATACTCGATGCTACACTCATTGAGATCAGACTTTCGGGATATTTCGGCCGTAAGAAAAGATTGCTTGAGCTGAGACAATGCCCGATAAAGGATGGTCAATGATATTGAGATCCCTTAGAACCCGGTTACTTTTTAAGACAGGTTTGAAACCAACTAAACTTCAAGAGGGTATAACCTTTAACCTCATGCAGGCCTTAAACCTAAGGACTTTGTGTGATGTGATTGTGTTTGCTATACCTGTGTTTGCTAACCTGTCATTTATCATGACATCATGCATCATAACATAACATCCATTCTTATTGCACTAACCATTTCAAAGACCAAGGGAATTTATCTTTGTTCTGTTTTGCAGATCATGGCTTCCGTTCGTAGGAACACTATCCGAATCAGCTTTGTGAAGATACCTTTCAAACTCAAAGAGCTAGTATCAAGGGTTTCTGAAACTTCTGCGTTCACTAAGAGACATGGTCAACTTCTCAACCCGGTTACTTCAAACTTTGATGAAAAGATGATGAGTGTACTTTTTCAGTTCTTCGATCCCAAGCACCACTGCTTCACCTTTCCAGACTATCAGTTGGTGCCTACCTTGGAAGAATTCTCTCAGTTATTGGATATAACCATTCTTAAACAGTTACCCTTCACAGGTCTAGAAGAAGTTCCTAAGCCAGAAGTCATTGCCTCAGCTTTGCATCTGAAAATGGCCGACGTGGTTTCCAATTGGGAAACCAGAAGCGGAGTCAAGGGTTTTCTAGCTAAGTTTCTGATAGACAAGGCCTAACTGTTTTGGGATGATATGGATTTTTAGGCTTTTGAAGAGGTTTTGGCTCTTCTAATCTATGGGTTAGTCCTATTCCCTAATCCGGACTCGTTCATAGATGTGAATGCCATCAAGATATTCCTCTCCCACAACCCCATGCCTACCTTGCTCGGAGATATTTTGCACACTCTCCATACTCGTACCATGAAGAGAAAAGGGGTTCTTATGTGTTGCATGCCCTTGCTATCGAGGTGGTTTATTTCTCACCTCCCTAAGTCCATACTGAAGAATGAAGAAGGTTTGGGTTGGTCGCGAAGGATAATATCACTCGCTCACATGGATATTCTTTGGTGTTCTCGAGCTATGGAAAACACTGCTATTATTGACCGCTGTGGGGAGTATCCTAATGTCCCATTACTTGGTATCAAAGGGGGTATAACCTACAATCCTTGTTTAGCTCTGTGACAATTTGGTTACGCTCAAAGGGATGGTCTCCATGAGTTACTTATCCAGGGCATTGTATTCAACTATGAGGACGACACTCACGAGTATCGCCGGAGGCTCATATGAGCTTGGGGCATGGTAAACCGATATGGTGCCAGGGCTTTGGGGCCAAAGACTTCCATTCCTATGGAACCTTACCTCCAGTGGGTACGAGCTCGTGCCCAGAAACTTATGATGCCCTATGTGGCCGTTTTACCAGTGATTATGGAACCTACTATTGAAGGGGGTATTCCTTACACGGTTCTCTATCCTTATATGCCCACTGATCTTGGGGAATTACAAAGGTCTTGGATTTAGTTGAAAGAGGAGCGGGATACTTACATGGATTAGTTCTATGCTCAGGAGAGGAAGGTTTTAGAGCTCACAAAGCAACTCCATGAAGAAAGAGGACTCAATGATATCTCGGCACAAAGAGGAAACATCCATGGAAATTTTGATTTCTTTTCTAGTTTTAGATTTGTTTTTTGTAACGCCTAAAAGGCATTTTGAATCTTCAAATTCAGCTAATAAAATCTTTGTTTATTTTGGTTTGCAAATTTAAATTTCCTGAAGTCTTTGAAATCATTGCATGCGCATCCCATTCATAGCATTGCATGTACAAGTACCATTACAAGTTTCTCATCTTCTTCGTTGTTATTTCAGCAGAAATGTCTTCCGAGCAAACCATCAAGGACCTTCAGGCACAGAACACCCAGTTCCAACAAATGTTCATAAGTCTGGAAAAAGGGCAGGAGGATCTGAAAGCCCTTATCCTGAAAGAGAAGAAGAAAAAGAAGAAGGCCGCTGGTATTCTGAATATAGGCAGAAGGTTTGGAGAGTAGTTGAAGCGACAATTCAATCTGACTTCTTCATCCAAGGAAGGGGAGAATCAAGAAGAAGAGAAAGATCCCAGTCCTACAGTTTTTCTGAAAATAATACCGACTACAATGATGAGCAATATCCTCCCGCTAAGGATATATACAAGCAGTTGGAAGATCGTTTGAGTGCTATGGAAGTTTAGAGGATACCTGGACTAGATTTCGAAGAATTGGGATTGGTGTCGGGAGTGGTCATCCCGCAGAAGTTCAAAGCTCCAGTTTTTGCTAAGTATGACGGGGTGTCCTGCCCAAAACTCCATCTTCGTTCTTATGTCAGAAAGATCCAGTCCCACACCGCTGATAGAAATCTGTGGGTTCATTTCTTTCAAGATAGTCTGTCAAGGACTCAGCTTGAATGGTTCTATCAGCTGGAGGGAGCCAATGTCCGAAATTGGGAAGATCTGGCTGCTGCTTTCTACAAGAAGTATCAATACAACGCCGACCTTGCTCCTACTCGTACTCAACTCCAGAGTATGTCCATGGGTGCAAGTGAAGGCTTTAAAGACTATGTGCAAAAATGGAGAGACTTGGCTGGGAGAGTTCAACCCCCGTTGTCTGATATGGAGTTGGTTGATATGTTTCTGGGGACGTTATCTAGTCCATTTTTCAATCATTTGATCGGCAGCTCGTCAGCTGGTTTCACCGAGCTGATTTTGACCGGAGAAAGAGTAGAAGCTTGGATTCGAAGCAGCAAAATACAGAAGGATGCCTCTTCGAGTTTAGTAAAGAAGCCTTTTGCTGGTAAGAAAGAAGCCAGTGCCATTTACAACCTGAGGGGCCAAAACAGGGCTGAACATCATCAGACAGTAAGTGTCATAATGATACCTAGGCCTGCAGTTGCTCCATAACGCAACAATCAACAAAGGGTGGAAAGACCACAACGTAAATTTACCCAAATCAATATGACATTGGCTAAAGTTCTACCTCATCTGCTGAGATCCAACTTGGCAACCTTGAAAGAGGCTCCCAAGAATCCAAATACTACATCTCCCCGATATAATCTAAATGCTCGGTGTGCCTATCATTTTGAGAGTCTTGGCCACGATACAAATGAATGCTGGGCTCTGAGGAACAAAGTACAAGACTTGATCAAAGCCAAGGAAATAGCGTTTGATGCTCTGGAGAAGCCAAATGTCATAACTGCTCCCATGCCTAAACACGGTCGTGGAATTAATGCTGTTGATACTGATTTGTTCGTTACCTCTGTTGATGAAGTTTCTACTCCTCTCATGACTGTGAAGAAGAATTTGCTGTTGGCCATTTTATTTCCGGGTTGTGGTGTAGGTTGCCACATGTGTTCGTTTCTATCTTCTGGTTGCAGTTTGCTGAAATTAGGTGTTCAACGCTTGATAAATAGTAAAGAAATTTTGTTTGAGAAAACTTTGGTTCCCGTTGTTCCATATGAAGACATTGCCATTATAACCATTTCCACCAATCCTTCCAAGGTCTCCTCGAGAAGACCTATTAGGATTACATTTGCTCCAAGAATTACTATGCTGATAATCACTGTTCCTGGTCCTGTCCCGTATGTCTCGGACAAAGTTGTCCCCTGGCATTATGGCGCCGATGTATACTATCATGGCATCAAACAAGATTTAAAAGATGAAGAGGCTGATCCTGATATTGGTAACATTGTTGGAACCAACAAAGTTACCCGACGTGGAAGGGTCTTCTCCCCAAGATTTCCCCTAAGACCGTCAACAAACCTATTATCATTCCATCTGCTGTTCCTGCTAGTACATCAACTATTGTTCCTGTTCTTACTCCAGTTATTACCCTTGTCGAAAAATCATCTGATACCCACGACAAAGAAATTATAGGTGAGCCTGCCCGGACGGAGGCGCCTAGAAAAATTGTTGTAGAAGCCTCTAAGCAAGAAATGGATGAAATACTGAAAATCATTAAGAAGAGCGACTATAATGTGGTAGAGCAGCTGGGGCAGACCCCATCGAAAAGATCCATGTTGCCTCTGCTGTTGTGTTCTGAAGCACATGCGAAGGATTTGATTGCATTTCTCAAGACTGTGCATGTGCCGCAGGAAACTTCAGCTGATCAGTTCAAAGATTGCGTGGCCAGCCTGACTGCTGAGAATGGGTTGGGTTTTTCAGATGCAGATTTGACACCAAAGGGAAGGAAGCATAATGATGCTCTGCATGTCTCGATTGAATGAAGGGGCACCACTATGGCTCATGTGCTGGTAGATACTGGGCCTTCGCTGAATGTTCTGCCGAAGAAGGCGTTGGACCGTTTGGATTGCAAGGGTTTGACTCTAAATCCTAGTAACATTGTGGTAAGGGCTTTTGACGGATCAAAGAGAATGGTGCATAGGGAGGTGGACATCCCTGTTAAAGTGGGTTCTCAGACTTTTGGGTCCACCTTCTACGTGATGGATATCAGGCTGTCGTATTCTTGTTTGTTGGGCCGTCCTTGGATCCACGAAGCTGGGGCAGTTACTTCCACACTCCACCAAATGCTGAAGTATCTGGTGAAAGGAAAAATTGTCACTGTACGGGGTGAAGAGGAGTATATGGTGAGCCACCTCAATTCCTTCCGCTATGTAGAGATGGATGGGGAATTCATAGAAACTCTTTGTCAGAACTTCGAAGAGGTCCCTCAGATCTTGACATCGACTAAAACTACTACCAGCGGTAAACCTCCTCTGAAGATGGCTTCTCTCAAGGATGCCAGGGCCGTAGTTGAATAAGGTGGATGTGCCAATTGGGGTCAGCTCCCTGATTTCACTCACAAAACTGACAAATTTGGTTTGGGCTTTACTACAGGAGCTCAAAGGGTTGTTCGACGCGCTCGGGCTGGAAGACCTCCCCTACACATCAGTAATCTGGGAATTAATGCCATTGAAGACAACGAGGAAGACTCAGACATTGGCAGCTGGATCTACCCAACTACCAATGGTGGACCAAGTAACTGGACGACTAGGGACTTCATACCAGTTTCTTTTATTCCGCAGTAATTGACTTATTTTTAAGATTTGTAATAAATAATTTCAAACTTTACGGCCTTGTGCCTTGCCCAAGGCACATTGGTTTTTCTTGTGAGGGCTATTATTTGTCATTTCATATATCATTAATAAAGCATTGGACGTTTCTTGCATACAAATTTTGCGCTCTCTATTTTTTTTCTTTTCTGTTTTCACTTTATCAAAACAACTATTCTCTTACACACACTCACGTATCATAATGCAGATCCATATCCACTCTGGATCCCATTGCTAACAGCTCTGCTATTGCCAATTATGACTTCAAAAATCCGATCAACCAAGCCGAGGACGAAGGTGAGGATGATTGTGAGGTGCCTGGAGAACTTTCTAGACTACTACAGTAGGAAGAGAGGGCCATACAACCTCATGAAGAACCAGTTGAGACAGTGAATTTGGGTACTGAGGAGGACCGAAAAGAGGTTAAAATAGGTGCAAATCTGGAGCTTAACGTCAAACAGAGGTTGATACAGATGCTACACAACTATGTTGAGATCTTCGCCTGGTCCTATGAAGACATGCCTGGTTTGGACACTAATATTGTGGTACATCGCCTTCCGACTAAAGAAGACTGTCCTCCGGTTAAACAGAAGGTCCGCCGTATGCGTCCCGAAATGTCAGAGAAGATAAAGGCAAAGGTTATGAAACAGTTCGACGCAGGATTCTTAGCTGTCACTTTGTATCCACAGTGGGTTGCTAACGTCGTTCCAGTATCTAAGAAGGACGGTAAGGTACAAATGTGTGTGGATTACAGAGATTTGAACAGGGCAAGCCCCAAGGACGACTTCCCACTTCCTCACATTGATGTTCTGGTCAACAACACCGTGCAACACAAAATCTTATCCTTCATGGATGGTTTCTCTGGCTACAACTAGATAAAGATGGCTCTTGAAGACATGGATGAGACAACCTTCATTACACAGTGGGGCACCTTCTGCTACAAGGTGATGCCTTTTGGGTTGAAGAATGTTGGGGCAACTTATCAGCGCACCATGGTCGCTTTGTTCCATGATATGATTCACCACGAGATCAAAGTCTATGTTGATGACATGATAGCCAGGTCTCAGACTGAGGAAGAGCACCTTGATCATCTCCAAAAGTTGTTCGACAGGTTGAGACATACAAGTTGAGGTTGAATCCGAACAAGTGCACCTTCGGGGTAAGGTCTGGTAAGCTTATGGGATTCATTGTCAGCGACAAGGGTATTCAGGTAGACCATGCGAAGGTAAAATCCATACAAGAGATGGCAGCTCCCCATAGAGAGAAGGAAGTTAGAGGTTTCTTGGGACGCCGGAATTATATCGCCAGGTTCATTTCACATCTGACTGCCACTTGTGAGCCAATCTTCAAGCTTCTGAAGAAAGATTAAGTTGTAAAATGGAATGATGAATGCCAGACCGCTTTCGAAAGAATCAAGGAATACCTTCAAGAACCACCAATTCTGATGCCTCCAGTTGAAGGAAGACCTTTGATATTATACTTGACAGTACTAGACAATTCAATGGGGTGTGTGCTGGGGCAGCATGACGAGTCTGTTCGAAAAGAGCACGTCATATATTACCTTAGAAAAAAGTTTACCAACTATGATACACGATACTCATTTCTCGAGAAAACTTGCTGTGCTTTGGCATGGGCTGCTCGCCGACTAAGACATTATATGCTGACTCACACTACTTTGTTGATATCAAAGATGGATCCCATCAAGTATATTTTCGAGAAGCCCGCTCTCTCCGGAAGGATAGCAAGGTGGAAAGTGATCTTAACTGAGTACAACATACAATATACAACCTAAAAAGCAATAAAGGGGAGTGTATTGGCTGATCATTTGGCTCATCAGGCCGTGGATGACTACCAGTCCATGAATTTTGAGTTCCCGGATGAGAAAATTATGTTGGTGACTGACTACGAAGAACCTGGACCGAATGAAGGACCTGAGGAGGGATCCCGATGGTCTATGTATTTTGATGGAGCCTCCAACGCACTAGGTAACGACATTGGCGTTGTAATCATATATCCCGAGGGCTGTCATACTCCGTTCACTGCCCGATTATGTTTCAATTGCACCAACAACATGGTGGAGTATGAAGCGTGCATCATGGGTATTCGAGCTGCTATTGACCTAAGGATCAAGTTCTTAAGTGTATTCAGAAATTACGCTCTGGTAATAAGTCAGATCAAAGGCGAGTGGGATACAAAGCACCCGAATCTCATCCCGTACAAAGAGTATGTACTGACACTGCTGTCGCATTTTGAAGAGATAACCTTCGAACATTTCCCACGAGAGGAGAACCAGTTAGCGGACGCGCTAGCTACCATGTCTTCTATGTTCAAGGTTAGGTGGGACAATGAAGCTCCCCAAATTACCATTGAGAGGTTGGATAAACCAACACACTGCTGTAAAATCGATACTGAAGAAGTGGCAGACAAACCCTGGTTTCACGAAGTCAAAAGGTATCTCGAGACTCAAGAGTATCCCAAAGGGGCATATGTCAACGATAAGAAGTTTCTGAGAAGGTTCGCTGCAAAGTTCTTCCTCAATAATGGAATCCTCTATAAACGCAACCATGACTCCACACTGCTACAGTGTGTAGACAACAGCGAAGCAGAGAGGATCATGACAGATCTATATGAAGGCACCTTCGGAACCCATTCTAGTGGACATATCATGGCTAAGAAGATCCTACGGGAAGGATATTACTGGTCCACTATGGAAGCCGATTGTTATCAGCACTCTCGAACTTGTCATAAATGCCAAATTTATGCTGATAAGGTGCATGTGCCTTCGGTTGCTCTGAATGTCTTGAAGGCTCCTTGGCCCTTTGCAATGTGGGGCATCGACATGATCGGAGAAATCAGGCCCACCGCTTCCAATGGACACCGCTTCATCCTAGTAGCCATTGATTACTTCATGAAGTGGGTTGAGGCAACTTCCTTTGCTACAGTAACCAAGAACACCGTGGCACGATTTATCTGACACAATCTGATCTGTCGATATGGTGTGCCAGAGAGAATTATTACTGACAATTGTAAGAATCTCAACAACACGATGATAACCGAGCTCTGTAAACAGTTCAAGATACAACATCATAATTCTTCCCCCTACTGGCCGAAGATGAACGGCCCTGTTGAAGCAGCTAACAAAAATATCAAGAAGATTGTACAGAAGATGACGATGACATACAAAGACTGGCATGAGATGTTACCATTTGCTCTTCATGGGTACCGTACCTCAGCACGGACATCGACAGGGGAAACACCCTACTCTCTAGTATATGGAATGGAGGAAGTCCTACCCATCGAAGTCCAGATACCTTCTCTCAGGATTATGAAGGATGCGGGTTTGAACGAAGATGACTGGATCCAAACCCGACTTGATCAGTTAAATCTAATCGATGAAAAGAGACTTACTGCTATCTTCCATGGTCAGACGTACCAAAAGTGAATAATCAAGGCTTTTAACAAGAAAGTCAGGCGTCAAGAATATCAAGTCGGGGATCTAGTAATCAAACGCATCATACTTTCGCAAGGTGATCCCAGGGGAAAATGGACCCCCACATACGAAGGGCCATTTGTGGTTAAGAACATTTTCTCGGGAGGAGCTATGATTCTAACCACCATGGATGGTGACGACCTTCTTCAACCTGTCAATACAGACATAGTGAAAAGATACTACGCCTAATCAAACCCGCTAGGTTGACTGGCCTAGGAAAAAATAAGGGCTTCCCGGCGAACCAAAAGGGTTCGGGCAAAATTAAGGGACGAAAATGAAAAAAAATATGTACACCCAGCAAGTCGAAAACCCGAAAGAGTGGCTTGGGCAAAAAGGGGTATCCCGGTGGACTGAAAACCCGAAAGGGCGGTCCAGGAAAAAGTTAGGGATTGAAGCGTATCACTATGTATTATTGGATCATCTTGCGACCAGACTTCGGTATCGACTATCAAGCTCAGACGACACCAACTCATCTGATCAACCTTCGGCCAAGTAGTAAAGTGATGAGACACTTGAAGATATAAAGGCGATAGCAGAGTTGGAACTCAATGGGGTCGTTTCACATAGCTGTTTTTTTCTTTTACACAAATTGTATAATTTCTATCTTTCAGCAGCGTTCTCTTACTAGAGCGTCAGCCTCTTTGTACAAAAAACACATATTACAGGCCAATTTCAAAAAAATCAATACAAGTCATTTTCACAAGAAACTTCAATTTGTTTTTTCTTTTTCTATTTTGTTTTGAAAGAAAGTCCAATGATTTATTTTTGATATATGCATTTGAAAATGATTGCTGCTCATAAATACTTACATAAGAAACAAAAGACAATTACTCGTAATTCCAGAAACAGAGAAAAAACAAGAAGTTCCAAACCCGACAGTTACTCCGCCCAACAGGTACCGGGATAGAGCCAGCTTTGGAACACAATCATTGGTACATACACTCCCCACAGAGTAAAAGTATCCAAAAGCATTGATGTCAGCTTTCCTGAGATCGGACTTAACCTCCCCAGCCAGGGTCATTCTGAAACCTGACAACTATGTCCTCCTGCCGAATTTCATAATCACGGGCGAGTCAGTAAATTTCATCCCCCAAGCAGAGTTTATTTCTCTGGATACAAAGGCTAAATCCTCGACGGAGTTCATCACTTCAGCTACAAAAATTCATTTTCTAAGTTTCTTCCCCGCAGAGTTTATTCTCAAGAAGAATCTCTTCATGACAGAATATTTATAAATCTCCAGCAACAATCAGGCATTTATTTTCCCAAACGCGAGCATACCCCGATAGCATTTCATGAACATACATCATGACATGAACATACATATCATATACAACATAATCTCATTTATTTTGAGAACATCATTTCACCCTGCATTTCATGCATCACATCTAACTAACCCTGATATCTTTCCAGGAAAAGAGGATTAGCTTTAACAAATTCAGTAGTTATGCAAGTCACATCTGCAGACGACTAACGGAAACTCAGTTCCCGAAACCAAACGGGTCAGCTAATCTACACTATCGCTTCGAAGTAACCCTACTATCCAGGTTCCTTCTCATAGCCCTATTATGCAGGCTTTCATATCGAAGTAACCCTACTATCCAGGTTGCTTCTTACAGCCCTACTATCCAGGCTTCCATATCGAAGTAACCCTACTATCCAGGTTCCTTCTCACAGCCCTATTATCCAGGCTTTCATATCGAAGTAACCCTATTATCCAGGTTCCTTCTCACAGCCCTACTATTCAGGCTTTCATATCGAAGTAACCCTACTATCCAAGTTCCTTCTCACAACCCTACTATCCAGGCTTTCATATCGAAGTAACCCTACTATCCAGGTTCCTTCTCACAGCCATATGATCCAGGCTTTCTTATCGAAGTAACCCTACTATCCAGGTTCCTTCTCACAGCCCTACCATCCAGGCTTTCATATCGAATTAACCCTACTATCCAAGTTCCTTCTCACATCACTACTATCCAGGCTTTCATATCGAAGTAACCCTACTATCCAGGTTCCTTCTCACAGTCCTACTATCTAGGCTTTCATATCGAAGTAACCCTACTATGCAGGTTCCTTCTCACATCCCTACTATCCAGGCTTTCATATCGAAGTAACCATACTATCCAGGTTCCTTCTCACAGCCCCACTATCCAGGATTTTATATCGAAGTAACCCTACTATCCAGGTTCCTTCTCACATCCCTACTATCCAGGCTTTCATATCGAAGTAACCCTACTATCCAGGTTCCTTCTCACAGCCCCACTATCCAGGCTTTCGTATCGAAGTAACCCTACTATCCAGGTTCCTTCTCACAACCCTACTATCCATGCTTTCATATCGAAGTAACCCTACTATCCAGGTTCCTTCTCACAGCCCTACTATCCAGGCTTTTATATCGAAGTAACCCTACTATCCAGGTTCCTTCTCACAGCCCTACTATCCAGGCTTTCATATCGAAGTAACCCTACTATCCAGGTTCCTTCTCATAGCCCTACTATCCAGGCTTTCATATTGAAGTAACCCTACTATCCAGGTGCCTTCTCACAACCCTACTACCCAGACTTTCATATCGAAGTAACCCTACTATCCAGGTTCCTTCTCACAACCCTACCATCCAGGCTTTCATATCGAATTAACCCTAATATCCAGGTTCCTTCTCACATCACTACTATCTAGGCTTTCATATCGAAGTAACCATACTATCTAGGTTCCTTCTCACAGTCCTACTATCCAGGCTTTCATATCGAAGTAACTCTAGTATGCAGGTTCCTTCTTACAGCCCTACTATCCAGGATTTCATATCGAAGTAACCCTACTATCCAGGTTCCTTCTCACAACCCCACTATCCAGGCTTTCATATCGAAGTAACCCTACTATCCAGGTTCCTTCTCACAGCCCTACTATCCAGGCTTTCATATCGGAGTAACCCTACTATCTAGGTTCCTTCTCACAGCCCTACTATCCAGGCTTTCATATCGAAGTAACCCTATTATCCAGGCTTTCATATCGAAGTAACCCTACTATCCAGGTTCCTTCTCACAGCCCTACTATCCAGGCTTTTATATCAAAGTAACCCTACTATCCAGGTTCCTTTCACAGCCCTACTATCCAGGCTTTCATATCGAAGTAACCCTACTATCCAGGTTCCTTCTTACAGCCCTACTATCCAGGCTTTCATATCGAAGTAACCCTACTATCCAGGTTCCTTCTCATAGCCCTACTATCCAGGCTTTCATAATGAAGTAACCCTACTATCCAGGTGCCTTCTCACAGCCCTACTACCCAGGCTGTCATATCGAAGTAACCCTACTATCCAGGTTCCTTCTCACAGCCCTACTATCCAGGCTTTCATATCGAGGTAACCCTACTATCCAGGTTCCTTCTCACAACCCTACTATCCAGGCTTTCATATTGAAGTAACCCTACTATCCAGGTTCCTTCTCACAAACCTACTATCCAGGATTTCATATCGAAGTAACCCTACTATCCAGGTTCCTTCTCACAGCCCTACTACCCATGCTTTCATATCGAAGTAACCCTACTATCGAGGTTCCTTCTCACAACCCTACTACCCAGGCTTTCATATTGAAGTAACCCTACTATCCAGGTTCCTTCTCACAACCCTACTATCCAGGCTTTCATACTAAAGTAACCCTACTATCCAGGTTCCTTCTCACAACCCTACAACCCAGGATTTCATATCGAAGTAACCCTACTATCAAAGTTCCTTCTCACATCCCTACTGTTGTACCCCAAAATTTTCCCTCCCATATTTCTCAATACATGTCAAGTGAGGTTCTCAAATTGCTCAAGGAAGTCCAAGGGTTGACCAGACAAACTCTCTCTTAAGGAAGTCTACCTCAAATTAGGGTTTCAGTTTGCATCAAGATGTTTGAGTCCAAAGGATCCCAAATGCTAACCATTTTCTTAATTTGTTCTCAAGATCATCCATACCAACTTTCAAGCCTTGCAGAGGAAATTTGCTCAGTCAATTTCTCAAAGGCCTGAAAAGCGACTATGTTAGGGTAAAAGTCAATTGTGGCCCACATACAGTCAAACTTCAAGATTTTTTGTCAACATTATCATTTTTAAGTATTATTCATCATTTTATCAAGGGTTGATCATGATTCCTCAAGGATTGCTCACAATTCATGAAAACCCAAAAGTTGCTAAATTAGGGTTTTGTAGGAAAAGTCAACTCAACTTTGACCAAGCATAATTTTCTCATACTTTATCAAAAATGAACCATACAAATATCATTTTGAAGAGGATGTAATTCCCTACAATTCATCTTCATCTCCCAAGTTCAAAATATGCACTCACAAATAGATATGAATTTGGACATTATAGGTCATTTTGGAAAGTCAACAAAAACACCTTTTGGGTCAAAGCTTCATACATGAACATGGAAGACTCAATTGAGATGATACCAAAAGGGTTTCTTATAGGACATCTTAAGCTTTCTAAAAAGTCCAAGAACACATCTCTAGGGTCAAAATTGAAAGATTTATGCATTGGCCAAGTTGACCCTTTTTACAAAATTGCCAAAAGACAAATGTGGCCAAAATTGCATTTTTTGCCAAATAGGCCCAACTTTTTATGCTTGCACTAAGTTTGTAATGTGACCCACGACCCATGACCCCTTCCATTTGTCATTCTTTTATTTTTTTCATTTATCTTGATTTTATTTCATTTAAATCAAATAAAATCAAAATAAAATATTAAAAATATCAAAAGCTAACCAAATCTTGAGATTTTGTGCATGTTTAGGTTCATTACACAGCTGGAAACAAGATCAAATCGTGCAAGGCTCATATGGATACAAAAAGATTGCATTTTGCTTGATTTGGAAAGATTTTTCACAAGGATCAAATCGTGAATCAATAATCATAATTGAAGAAGATTTGAAACAAATGGCAACCCTAATTCATTCTTGGATACATAAGGAACAAGTGCAGACCAAAAAAAGAGAGGTTGGAGGCTTGCAAGAGAGAGAACGAATTGCAAAAAATTCAAGAAAAAGTGTAAACTAACTTTCAAGTTTCAGGCCCTCTCAAGCCATTCTAGTCACACCAATCGTTTGCTGGACATCGAAGGATCTTGTTGCAATCGCTAGCAAGCTTCCTCACGCCTTGAAACGCCTTGTAAGAGTCACACGGTTTCCATATTTTCTTGAATTCGAATACGTTAATTCTGGCACATTTAACATGTTTAATTGATATATTAATAATCCTTGAGTTGTTTGCAAGCTAATGGTTACATTTAATTGCGTTTTTACTGACTGAACATGAAAGTGCCATGTCTAGGGTTCATACTTTGTTTTTAGGGGTTTTGCATATAGGAACAATTGGCCATTAATAATGGTACCATGATGCTCGTGAGGTTGCAACGAGTTGATTGGTACCATTGGTTGTGATTTATCATGCCTGCACAGGGTTTTGGAGATGCACAAGGTTATACCTATGCCTGGTGTCCGTAGGTAAAGGTCTTTTGTCTAAAACGACAGAAGCAACAAGGAAGATGATGGCATGGCAGGTGGTGAATGGCCAGTTTGAAAATTCGTGCGTTTTGAGATTAATATTTGGTTTTATCATATAATATTTATTTGTTATCATTTATACAACTAACATGGCTAGCCCAGTTGGTAAGCGCGCAGTGTGATAATGCCTAAGGGCCTGGGTTCGATCCCCAGGTCCCAACATTGCTTCATATTATTTTTCTTGGCATAATCAGGTGCACATGTATCCAATGAGTCCACCATGTATCATCAACGTCCAACCATCAGATCATCAACAAGTCAGATCTAAGGCCTTCCCAATGAAGGTCCACCATGGGCATAAGTCAAGCGTATGCATGGGATTGGAAAACTCAAAAGGGCCATCAACATCTGGGCCCAGAAAATTGCAAATAACACCCCCTTCTTGCTAAGAAACCAGACCCATCTTTCTTTCTTTTTTTATTTATTTGTTTTAATTCTTTTAATTTGCTTAGTTATTTTCTAACAAAATTAATTTCTTTTTCACAAAAATCATAAAATCAAGTTTCACAAATTTAGATTTAGGTTTTTTTAAATTATTTTATCAAATTTAATTTAATATTAGTTTAATTTAATTTAGGTTAATTCTAACTTTTTTATATATTTAAAATCAATTAGAAAAAATTAGGGTTAGTTTGATTTAATTTTTATTTCCTTCTCAAAATATAAAAATACAAAAAATAGGTTAATTTAATTATTTTTTCTTAAATTTAAATTAATTAGTAATTAGGTTATTTTTATTCAATTGAACTTTATTTTCTCAAAAAAATAATAAAAAACAACAAAAAAATGATTTTTCTTTAAATTACAATTAGGTAGTTGGGGTCAAAACCCTAAATCTCTCGTTTTCGATTCTTCGCGCACGTTTATTATTATTTTTGCAATGCTAATGTAACTGCTCACGGTATGTAATATTTTAATCTAGGACTTTCTTTCTTTTATCGTTTTATGGGTTTTTTTGGCTATGTAATCAATCCCTACCCCGAAGCCTTGTAATAGCGTAGGTTTTTTTATTTCTCGCATTTTAATTCTTGCAAATATTAACTGTTTAGATGTATGTTAATAGGATGGTATGACAAGATTGCATGACAATTTAAAATGGCTAGAAAACCATAATGTGCAAAGATAATAATTGAAAACAAATCACTCGCACATGTGCACTCTTAGGGTATACTCTCACTTCGGTTGCCTTTGGTAAGCGGTCATTAAGTATAGGGTGTCTTAGTGGTGGCCCTCCTATCTAAACAAAGATCAAATGTCCCATTCGGAAATCTTGCCTCGGAAAAGTTGCCTCGAAAATGTTGCCTCGAATATGATCTTAAGACATTAGGGTTATTACTAAGACGTCCTAACATTGCTTTAGTGATCGCACGTCCCTTTCAAATTGACCCTTACAACTCCAACGACGATGCTACCTACTCCTTAATAGTAGGATAGCGCGGTCTAAAGGAAACAAGAACAAGAAACGATCTTTTTCGAGTAGGTAGATGCTAGTAGGTACTTGCACAAAATAAAAACTTTTTCACACCAAACACTTTTCAAACAAAGTTTTCAAAAACAACTTCGTAACACTCTTAAGGACTGATACAAGGGTTAAAACGAAGTAAACAAAACTTTTCAAATCAAGCACACACAAGAAATTTAAAATATGAGCAAGTACCTAAGAGCCTATGGAGAACCATGGATAGAAATGGTGTTAATACCTTCCATTTCTATAATCTACCCCCCGTACTCAAAATCTCGAAAAAGGAATTTTTCTGTGATTTTTTCCTTTCCGGTTGGATAAAATAAAAGTCGGTGGCGACTCTTGCTTACCGCGACATTTTGCGAACAAAAAACACAAACCAGTATTAAACAGTCAGTTCTGCCACCGTATCACACCTATTATCCAGGTTCCTTCTCATAACCTTACTATCCAGGTTCTTTCTCTCTTATCTCTAGACAACAGTTCACAACACTGTAAGATCGGGACCTGATCAAACGCGATTGGTTTCTCATTTCCCCAGTAATTCGCGGTGCAGCTTATACCCTAACCAGATATACAGTTCACCTACACTTCCTCAAGCAGGATTTATTCCCCCAGTAGAGTAACGGACCACTGAAGCTCCTAAAATTCTATTTCTCCCAAGATAGATACCAACATTCCTTAGCAGATTCCTCATCAACAGGAATAGGAACTCTCATCGATGGAATGTGTCAGGAAATCAACATGCTCTGGATGGCATCTTTAAGCCCATCCCCGACGATTATCCATCACATTTTAGATGGCATCTTTAAGCCCATCTCCGACAATTCTCTAGCAACTTCCGAATGGCATCTATAAGCCCATTCCCGATATCACAAATCAAGTTCCACTTCATGCGAGTGCATATTTCTGGGCACTCTAGTGTTCAATCATCTTCCACCTTCAGATCACGAAAGGCAGACAGGCCAATATACATCCTCAAGTTTAAGAAGATTGAACAGGGGCAGCTGTTGTACCCAAAAATTTTCCCTCTCATTTTACTCAATACATACTCCTAGAGATCCTCAATTTGCTCAAGTTTGCCCAAGAGTTGACCATACAAACTCTCTCCTAAGGCAGTGTGTCTCAAATTAGGGTTTCCATTATCATCAAGAAAGGTGAACTCCAAAGATATCATATTCTCTCCATGATCCTAATATGATCTCAAGACCCTCCATGTTAAGTTCCATGCCTTGCACGAGAAGTTTGCTCAGTCAACTGCTTAGATGCTTGAGAATCGACTGTATTAGGTCAAAAGTCAACTGTGACCCACATACAGTCAAACTTCAATATTTTTTGTCAACATTAACATTTTGAAGTGACTTTCATCATTTGATCAAGGTTTGATCATGATTCCCCAAGGAATGCTCCAAATTCATCAAAACCCAAAAGTTGTTAAATTAGGGTTTCTCAGGAAAAGTCAACCAAACTTTGACCAAGCATAACTTCCACATGCTTTATCAGAAATTTTCCATCCAAAGCTAATTTTTAAGAGGATGAAATTCCCTACAACTCATCTTCAGCCCACAAGTTCAAAATATGCACCCACAAAAAGATATGAGTTTCTACATTATGGGTCCTTTTGAAAAGTCAACAAAAACACCTTTGGGTCAAAGCTTATTACATGAACATGGAAGACCCAATTGAGATGAGACCAAAAGGGTTGCTTGGGGGACATCCTAATATTTCTAAAAAGTCCAAGAACACATCTCTAGGGTTAAAATTGGAAGAAATATGCCTTATCAAAGTTGACTTTTTTTTGCAAAATTGCCAAAAGTCAAATGGGCTCAAAATTACATTTGTTGCCAAATGGGCCTAACTTCTTATGCTTGCACCTCACTTATAATATGGTCCACGACACAAATATTCACCCATAAATTATTTGCTTCATTTTCAATTTATTTTGATTTTTTATTAATTGAAAATTGAATTAAATCAAATAATTGGTGAATAATAGCAAATATATGTAAAGATTTGATTTTTTGACAGGTTTGCCATCAAAATATGCTGAGATATCAAGACCAAAACGAATTAAGCATAATTGGTACAAGAAAGGGATGATTTGGCTTAAAATATCAAGTTTACATATGGCATGGAAATCAAATAAAATCTTCCATAATTGCAAAGATTGAAGCCAATTTTATAACCCTAATTCATTCTAAGATATATATGGAACATGTACAAGGCATGAGACAAGGTTTTTGAGGCGTGAAAAGGAAGAAAAAAGTTTCAACTTTTCAAAGAAAAGTGCAGATCCAATCTTGCTCCATAGGCCGTTTCAAGCATTTCTAAAGATCAAGTCATATCCCTAGGTACTCATTGAACCTGTAGCAAGCATTTGCAAGGCCTGAAGCATCCAGAATCGCGCACTACAGCTCTCACGGTTTGCTTATTTTTCCAAATCGATTATTGAATTTCTTGCATCGTTAGCATATTTAAGTGATATATTTGTGATCATTGACATGTTTGCAATTTGACTGGATGATTTAATTGAGTTTTTGACCCATATATGTGCCTTTGCCATTATTAGGGTTTTCACGTGCATTTTAGGGGTTTGTCACACAGGTTAAATTTGGCCAAGAGAAGAACACCATGATGCTCACGAGATCAAGATGAATTGATCCATATAGTTGGAAGTAATTTATCACGTGTCTTGTGCATTTTGGAAATTCGCAGGGCTATAGCTACAAACGCCCAACCTTAGGTAAAAGGTATATACCTAAGATGACAGGCTGGAGGTAGAAGAAGGTGATTTGGCATCATCCTATTGGTTTATTTGAAATTCGCGCACGTGGGAGTTAACTATTTGTTTTCTTTATATTATATTTTGTTTTCATTATACTAACAACAAGTCACAATAGCGCAGCTGGCAAGGGCATTCAGTGGTAAGCACAAGGACCTGGGTTCGATCCCAGGTCCCAACAATGCTTATTTTCTTATTTTCTATTCACAGATCGTATGCAATTCTCATCCAAAGGCCTACCATACACCCTTGCATCTAGCCACTTGATCAGCCTAGCATGAGATCTGACACACTCCAGACAAGAGACGATGGTGCACAATCAGAAGGTCAGCACATGGGATTCAGGGTAGGGGTTGGGCCATCAGCTTTGGGCCCAAATATAATTCAGAATTGCACCCCTTGGGACATTCAACACAGGCCCAATTTGCTTTTCTTTCTATTTATTTTTAATTTCTTTAATTATTTCCTTTAATTGTTTTAATTAATTAATACAAAAATTATTTTTTATTAAACTAAAAAATCACAAAATAAAGAATTATGTCTTATTTATTCAAATTAATATTTTTAAAATAAATTAGGTTAATTAGTTTTATTTGATTACTTGTTTTAATTAAAATTAATTAGAAACTAGGTTTTAAATTTTGTAATTAAATTGTTTCTTTTCTCAAATAAAAACCACAAAAAATGCAAAAAATATTTTTTCATAAGATAATTTTCTTGAATTATTTAATTTAGTTTAAATTAGGTTAATTTCAATTTCTTTTATAATTAAAAATAATTAGAATTAGGGTTTTAATTGTACATAACCTAATTAAGTCTTTTCTCAAAAATAATTTAAATATTTTTTCAATTAGATTTTTAGGGTTCTCAATTTTTCTCGCATTTAATTTGCCGCACACATTTTAGTTTGTTTTATTATTATTGTAACTGTTTCGAGGATGTAATAGTAACTAGGGTTTTAAACTTCCGCATTTTTTTCCGGTCAAGATAATTATGTAACTGTCAAAGCCTTGTAATAGCTAGGTTTATTTTTCGCACTTTAAATTCCTGCAAATATTTAACTCTCTAGATGTATGCTATATGATTGTATGGGAAGATTGCTTGAAATTTAAACGGTAGATCACCTAATGTGCAAAGACTAATTAACTGAAACAATTCACATGCACATATCCACCCCTAGGGTTTATCTCACTTCGGTTGCCTTCGGTAAAACACTCATTAAGCATAGGAGATTTTAAGTGGATGCCCTCCAGTCTAAAAGATCAAAATGTCCCATTCGAATGTTGCCTCGGAAATGTTGTCTCGGAAATGTTACCTCGAAAATATTGTCTCGGTAAGATCTTAAGACTCTAGGGTTACTACTAAAGTTTTCTAACTATTGCTTTAGTGATTGTACTTGTCCCTTTCGATAGTCCCTCAACATCCAACGATAGGGCTACCTACTCACTAATAGTAGGATAGCGCTGTCTAAAGGAAACGAGAAAATGAACAACCTTTTTTCGAGTAGGTAGAAACTCTTAAGTACTTGCTCAAAACAATAAAAACTCTTTTTCACAAACACTTTCAAAACAGTTTTCAAAAACAACTTCGTTACACTCTTGAGGATAGATACAAGGGTTATCACGAAGTTAAACAAAAACCTTTCAAAACACACACAAGCAATTTCAAAATGAGCAAGTACCTAAGAGCCCATGGAAAACCACAGATAGAAAGGGTGTTAACACCTTACCTTTCAATAATCTACCCCCCGTACTCAGAAACATCTCAAAAAAGGTTTTTTTTGTTCTTTTTCCTTTTCCTGATTGGATAAAATAAAAGTCAGTGGCGACTCTTGCTTACCGCAACATTTGCAAACAAAAAATGCAAACCAGTATAACAGTCGGTTCTGCCAACGTATCACACTCATCCAAGGAGTGGTATTCGACTACGAGAGTGACGATCAAAGCTACCGTCAAAGGTTTATGCGATATTGGAGGATGGTAAGTGTTGTAACCCAAAATTTTCCCTCTCATTTATCAAGTAATCTCTCACAAGATCTCCTTCGGTTCAAGAGTGCATGAGGTTTGATTAGCTCAAGACACCTCCTCAAGCACCAATGATTGGAAATTAGGGTTTGAGATTTGCATAAGGATAAATGGACTTTTAATGTCCCATATGACTTTCATGGGTTATTTTGGATCCTCAAGACTGTTCATGCCAAGTTTCAAGTCTTGGATCACATTTTTGCTCAGTCAATTGACCAGTTGACCTAAAAATCAATTGTATTAGGGGAAAAGTCAACTGTGGTCAATTTACAGTCAAACTTCATAATTATTGATACATGTCAACATTATGAACCTATATATGTCATTTGATCAAGTTTGGACCCCAATTCCTCAAGAAATTTGATCAGATCATCAAAAGGGCAAAATGGTCAAAATTAGGGTTTTGACTGAGGAAGAGCAATTTCTGATTTTTTACCTAGAAAATGGTTGATTGGTTGGAGACATGATCTCAAGGATTCAATTGCATCATTTTTACCTAATGGCATGACTCAAAACTTCCCTCAAGATCAATTGATTGATAATTGAATTTCAGTCAACTGATGAAAAGTCAACTGTACACCGAAAAGTCAAACTTTGACTTTTTAATCAAAATCAAGTTTCAAAGATTACATTTCATCAAGACATTCAAGAATATCAAGATTGATCATCAAGAAGTCAAGAAAGTCAAAAGTCAACTTGAAAAGTCAAAATTTCCAAGACTTAGAAATTTTCTAATTGTTTTTATACATGATAGTTTCATCACTTCATGCCATTCTTTCACCAAGATGCAAGACAGTTCAAGGAAAACTTCCAACAGGAAAGTTGTAGATCCCGATGAGATCTACAACTTTTCTTTGCTGATCAAATCCTAGAAGTGCTTGGATTTTGAGTTATAAATTCACGAAGTCATGACATTTTCATTTAACACTTGGAGAAATTTTCAACAAATTTTGTTCAGGTTTTTATCCCAACTTCCTGGCCAATTTTCATCAAGTTCCAGTTTGATTTAATAAAAGTAGTAAACATGAAAGTTATAAAGGATGTTTCAAGCTCTCCAAAACATCCAAGAGCATGAATTTATCATATTTGAGCTAGGAGATTCAAGGGCCTGAAGTTGGGCATTCATTCTTGAATTGCAAGCCATTTTTGTTGAAGAACACATAATCAAATTGGCATGATTTGCTGCATAATCTTATGTTGCAGGCCTCCTTGCTTGCAAATCTCATCATGATTTAATGCTTACACCCACTCTTGAACTATTACCCAAGTGTTTGAGCCATTGTCCAAAATATCTTTCCATTTATGGCATAAAGGCACCATTGCTATTCTTGAAAAGCAAGCTTTTTGTACAAAGTTTGTCTTTAGCCCATACCTTGCTGGTTGCTGATTATACTCCATCATAAATCATGGAAAGTAGCTTCTCAATACCAACAACTTTGGTACTTCATCTTGGGATTATGAAGTACTTGACTTAGTTTGATCTTTGCAATCCAACCAAACCATAACATGCTGTTTTGAAAACCTAATCAGCTCATATGCACAAACCTCTTGCCTATAAATAGAAGAAGAATTTGCAAGAGAAAGAGGTTAGAAAAAAGAGAGAGAAAAACCAGAAGTTTTATTGTAAACTAGCCATCAAGATCCCATCTCCAAAAAGCCATAATTGTCCAAAAAAGCTTCCACTCTTGAGTTTTAAAGTCCAAATATTTGGAACTCTCACACCTTGCAAGCTCTACCCAAACATCTAAGCACCTCACATGCATCACCTAGAAATTGTTTAAACTCAAAAACAAGCTTCTACAACATCTCTGTTTTCTTTTCCAAGTTCAAGAACAGTCAAGACAACAACTCAAGCTCAAAGTATAAGATCCAGCATCAAGGTAAGTTTCTTGACTTTAGTTCTTCATTTCAAGCATCATTAGTAATTCTTTTTTTTAAGACAAAGTGTAGTAACCATTGTGCTTAAAGCTAACCTTTTCTTTTATATTTCATTCTTTACATTATGTGTCGAGAACTAACCCATGTATGCAGCAAAACAATGTTGAAATAAAAAAATGACAGTATGAATCGACACATAGCCTTATGAGTTGATACATACTGCTTTACAGGCCCAAAACAGAAGGAAAAAGAGTGTATGAGTCGACACAAAGCACGCATGAGTCGACACATGCAGTGTATGAGTCGACACATACCATTATGTATTGACTCATAGTGAGTTGATTTGGCAATACAGGGACAAGGAAAGTTATGTGTCGATGCATAAGAGCTTGTGTCGACACATAATAGCTCAAAATGCAATTTTTCTTTCCTTTTACACTGTTTTCACATTTCCTTCATTGTTATTCGATATGGTTGTAATATTTAAGTTCCTATTTCATCCCCATTTGTAATTTGTACCCCTATCCCCAAATGATGTAATAGCGTAGGACTTTACATTTCCGCAATTTATCACTTTCAAATATAAATGCTAGTAACTAGGGTTTGTATGGCAAGACATAAAATCAACAAGTAGATAACCCTAATCAAATATTAAATGCATGCAAATCAGACACACTATTAACACATGCACATTTAAGGTTAACTCCACTTATTGCCTTAAAAATGGTCATGTTATGCGTGTGGGATGTCTTAGTAAAAACAATTGAAATACAAGATCATAGTCCCTTGATGACGCTATAAATGTTGCCTTTCAAAATGATCTTAGTCCCTCAAAAATAAATGCTAAGATACCTCACAACATTGCTATCATGACTATACGATTACCCACTCCCGTCCCTTTTACATCCAAAGATAGGGTTACTTACCAAATCAATGGTAAGATAACAATGTCAAAGGAAAAAGGAAATGAACACGAAAGACTTTTGAGTAGGTAGAATGTTCCTAGTTACTTGCTCCATTTAAAAACAAAAACATCCTTGCTATTTTCAAAACAAACACCTACACTTTCAAAACACCTTTCAAACTTGAAAACATTTTCAAAAGATCAACACCTTTGTATACATTCTTACGAACGAGAATCATTACAAAGTTTGCCTAAACAATGGCCTCTTTTCAAAAATACTTTCAAAACCACACAAAGCATAATTTCAAACAAAAGCAAGTGATCTAGCAAGTAACTAAGAGCCCATGGAAAACCATGGATGAAAAGGGTGCTAATACATTCCCTTTTCATAATCTACCCCCCCGAACTCAAGAAAACATCTCTAAAGGTATTTCCTGTTCTTTTCAGCCTTTCCTTTTGGATAAAAGAAAAGTCGGTGGCAACTCTTGCTAACCGCAACATTTGCAATCAAACGAAAAGCAACCAAGTCAGTTCTCCCACCGTTTCACAAAACTGGTGACTATGCTACGGAAGATTCTTAAAGTGGGGTTACCTTAGGGATAGACCATAGTTACTTGCTTCCTTTGTTTGACTTGTATGCTTTACATTATGGTTCTTTGGTTGGATTTGAATCCTCTACCCGAATTTGGGATACCTTATAGGTAAGTAGCAATACATTGTGGAAACTTTGTGGGGTATACCGACATGGTCTAAGCAATAGCTACATTAGTGTGACATATTTGTGGGTACCGGTAGCCCTTGAGTAGTCAAGGAGAATACGGGGACGCTGAGTAATGTCATGAAGCACTAATGAACTTTTAGAACCTTTACTTGACCAACTTGGCCATTAGGACGTAGTAAGATGACCGGGTTTGGTGCAGTCCGAAGTTGGTAGATACTCGATACTACACTCATTGAGGTTTGGTTTTTTGGGATATTTCGATCGCCATTAAAGAGGCTTGCGCTGAAACAATGCCCGAGAAAACAAATCAGTGATATTGAGCTCCTTAGAACTCAATTACTATTACTAGGACAGGTTTGAGCCAACTAAACTTCAAGAGGGTACTTACCTATGAGACTCCATGCAAGCCTAAACCTGAGGACTTGTTTGCTTTGTTTGTATATATATATATATATATATATATATATATATATATATATATATATATATATATATATATATATATATATATATATATATATATATATATATATATATATATATATATATATATATATATATATATATATATATATATATATATATATATATATATATATATATATATATATATATATATATATATATATATATATATATATATATATATATATATATATATATATATATATATATATATATATATATATATATATATATATATACACACTTGTACATAACATCATAAACATCATAACATCATACTCATATTCACTAACCATTTCAAGGATCTTGGGATTTATCTTTGTTCTGTTTTGTAGGACATGGATTCTATTCGCATGAAAACCATTCAAGTCAATCTCGTAAGGATCCATCCTCAAATCAAAGAGTTAGCATTAAAGGTTCCTGATAATTATCCATTTACCGAAAGACATGATCGCCTCCTAAACTTGGTTACCTCCAACACTGATGAAGATATGATGAAGGTGCTTTTCCAATTCTTTGATCCTCTACACCATTGCTTCACTTTTCTCGACTATCAACTTGTGCCAACTTTAGAAGAATTCTCCCAACTCTTGAGGATCCCCATTCTTAATCAACTACCCTTCAACGATACGGAAAGAGATCCAAAATATGAAGAGATTGCTCAAGCCCTACACTTACAACAATCTGATGTCACAACTAATTGGGAAACAAGGAGTGGTGTCAAAGGTTTCTTGGCCAAATTCCTATTTGAGAAAGCTCAAGATTATTGTAACTTCTTGGACTTGCAAGCTTTTGAGGAAATTGTGTCCCTTCTCATCTATGGGATGGCGTTGTTCCCAAATCCTGACCAACTCATAGATGTAAACGCCGTAAAAATCTCTATGTCTCATAACCTGGTGCCTACTTTGTTAGGAGACATCCTACATTCTTTTCACTCTCGCACTGTGAGGAAGAGAGGTATCCTCATGTGTTTTACTACTCTCTTGGCAAGATGGTTTATTTCGCATCTTCCCCAATCTGTGTTGAAAAATGAGCAAGGTTCAAGATGGTCCCATAAGTTGATGACGCTCAGACGCATTCAGATATTCATTGGTGTTCCCGCTCTGTGGAGAATGTTACTATCATAAACCGTTGTGGAGAATTCCCTAATGTCCCTTTGCTTGGCATTAGAGGAGGTATCAATTGTAACCCCTGCTTAGCCCTGCGACAGTTTGGTTACGCCCGAAGGGATGGTCCCCACGAGATGGTTATCCAAGGAGTGTTATTTGAATACGAGAATGACAATCAAGTTTACAGTCAGAGGTTTATCCGAGCTTGGAGGATGTTGAACAAGGTGGATAGCAAGACGTTAGGACACAGGAACTCCATTCCCCTCGAGCCTTACCTTAAATGGGTGCGAGCTCGTGCTCAGAAACTTGTGATGCCTTATCCTTACATCTTACCAGTCATCATGGAGCCTGTGGTCGAAGGAGATGTTCCCTACACTATCCTCCATCCCGACATGCCTACCTCTCTCGAAGACTTGCAAAAGGGTTGGATTCAGCTTAAGGAAGAATGAGATACTTTCAAAGCTCAATTCTATGCTAGTGAGAAGAGGGTCTTAGAGCTTACGAAGCAGATACAAGAAGAGTAAAATGTGAACGCTTATCTCGCGCCAAAGAGGATACGTTCGGTCTTTGTATCTTAGAAAGTTATTTTGTAAGCCCAAGAGGCATGCTGTAATCTCTCTTATTTTGTCTAATGAAAATTAACGTTTGTTCTTTTGTCTATTCAAATTTAAATCTCATTAATCCTTGAAATCATTTGCATATGCATATTCATGCGTCATAACATGACATGTTTTCACATAACATGTTTCCTTATCTCTCTGCTGTTTATTTCAGCAAGATGGATCTAGAGAAAACCGTGAAAGATCTCCAAGCCCAGAATTCTCAGTTTAAGGGGACTCTACTAGCCCTAGCCAAGGGGCAGCAAGATATGATGGATTTGCTGGTTGTTAAGAAGAATCCAAAGAAGAAAGATCTACTCAACATGGGTAGAAGGTTCAAGGAGATATTCCGTCGAATCCCAGTAGGAAGAGACCCATCTGAAGAGGATGATAACTAGATTGGTGAGGTCAAGAGTACTCAGGCTGATTGTGCTGATGATCAAGCATCTGATGATGATTTTTTCAATGAGCAATATCCACCCACCGATATCAAATACAAACAATTAGAAGACAAATTGAAAGGTGTTGAAATCCAAACCATCCCCGGTTTAGATTTTGATGATTTGGGTTTGATCTCTAGGGTAGTCATCCCCCACAAATTCAAAATATCAGTCTTTGCAAAGTACGATGGAGTTTCTTGTCCAAAACTCCATTTGAAATCTTATGTGCGCAAGATACAGCCGCACACCGCTGATAAGAAGCTCTGGGTTCACTTCTTCCAAGAGAGCTTGGCTGGAACACAACTTAAATGGTTTTATCAGTTATAAGGTTCTCGTATCAATACTTGGGAGGATTTAGCTATTGCCTTCTACCATCAATATCAGTACAACGCCGACTTGGCGCCAACGAGGGTTCAATTGCAAGATATGACCATGGGGAAGAATGAAGGATTTAAGGAATATGCGCAAAAGTGGAGAGACCTTTCTAGTAGGGTCCAACCGCCCTTGATTGATAGGGAGCACATCGACATGTTCATGGGCACTTTATCTGGTCCTTTCTTTAATCTGTTGGTTTGCTGCTCTTCTTCTGGTTTCACCGAATTGATCTTAACCGACGAAAGAGTTGAAAGTGGCATCAAAAGTGGGAAGATCTCTGTGGCGTCTACCTCCACTTCCAATCCTATTAAGAAACCTTTTGCTGCAAAAAAGGAAGTCAATACTATGTATGAGGAAATGGCCCATACCAAGAAGAAGGATCATCCGTCTGTAAATGTCGTCTGAATCTCCAATCCAACTCATACTCCAAGACCATCTGCAAATCATCAACATTTTGAAACTCCAAGAAGACAATTGTCTCAAGCCTTACAACATTTGCTCAAGGCTAATTTAGTGACATTGCGTGATCCTCCCGCCAACCCTGATACCTCGTCACCAAAGTATAATCCAAACGCTAAGTGTGCTTACCACTCCAGCAGCCCTGGGCACGAGACTGACCAGTGCTAGGCCTTGAAGAACAAAATCCAGGATTTAATTGATAACAAAACTATTGAGTTTGATCCTCCTCCAACACCGAATGTAATCACTGCTCCAATTCCAAAGCATGACAAGAGTGTTAATGCCGTTGAAGATACAATTTTTGTTGCCTCTGTTGAAGAATTGACTACTCTGCTGAATATAATAAAAAACAATCTGTTGAAAGTCGGGATTTTCCCTGGCTGCGTAAAGGACTGTGTGTGATGTACAAGACAACTCAATGGATGTGAAGGGCTGAAGAAAGGCATACAACGTATGATGGATAGCCACGAAATTCTATTTGAAAAGACTCTACTTACCAAGAGTTTGATTAACAAATGTGAAGACCTCTCCATTATTACCATCTCAAACAAGCCTTTTAGGATCACCTCCAAAGGTCCTATTAGGATTTCAAATGAACCCACTATTGCTCCCTTAATAATTACCAATCCCGGACCAATTCCCTACTCTTCAAACAAAGCGATACCATGGAATTATGGTGTTGAAGTGTTCTATCATGGGATTAAACAAGATGCGTGGATCGAAGAAAGAAAAGATGACGATGTCGGTAACATAGCTGGTTCAAGCAAAGTAACTAGAACTGGGAGAATATTTTCACCTAATATCTCACCACTAGTTGTTACAAGGATGCCCATCCGCATTACTGCTGCCAAGCCAAGTACTGATACAAGAGGGAAGGAGAAGGCTGTTGAGCCTGATGTGATTGAAGTACCCTACAAGGACGTAGCTGATGAAGAACCCTCCACTCACGAGATGGATGAGATCTTGAAGATCATAAAAAGAAGCAACTTCAAGATTGTGGAACAGTTGGGGCAAACCCCTTCTAATATTTCAATGTTGTCATTGCTGATTTGTTCCGATGCCCATGCTCGGACGTTAATCAAGTTCCTAAAAAAGGCTCATGTCCCCCATAAGACAACAACAAACCAATTTGAGAATTTCTTGGCTAGCCTAACAGCTGATAATGGCCTGGGATTTTCAGATGCTGACTTAACACCTGTTGGGAAGAATCACAATAAAGCTTTACATGTTTCTGTCGAGTGCAAAGGGACTACCTTAGCACATGTGCTAGTCGACACTGGTTCTTCTCTAAATGTATTACCCAAGGGGGCGTTAGACCGCCTAGACAGTGAAGATTTAGTATTGAAGCCAAGTGATATCATTGTAAGGGCATTTGACGGATCAAAGAGGACTGTCCATGGGGAGGTAGATCTTCCGATCAAAGTGGGCTCCCAAATCTTCAACTGCACCTTCTACATTATGGATATTCGTCCTACTTATTCTTGTCTGTTAGGTCACCCGTGGATCTATAAAGCTGGGGCAGTAACCTCAACCCTCCACCAGAAACTCAAATATCCAGTCAAGGGTATAATAGTCACCGTCTATGGAGAAGAAGAGTTTATGGTGAGCCACCTTAACTCGTTCAAATACGTAGAGATGGATGGAGAATTCATTGAAACCCCATTCCAAGCCTTTGAAGTCATGCTGCCGATGATTGCTGCTACCAAAATTTCTTCTGATGAGTCTAAAGCTGTTAAGGCCATGCCAAAGATGGTTTCAGTCAAGGATGCCTGCACGAAAATTGAAGAAGGAAACTTTGATACTTGGGGGCAACTCCTCGATATCCCATTTAAAGCGGACAAGTTTGGTTTGGGCTTCATCGTCAAAGCTCAGAAGGAAGTGAGGCGTGCTCGTGCTGGAAAGCTACCTCTCTGAATTGGAAGCCATGAAGTCAACGCCATGGGTGATTCTGATGAAGAAGCGGCATTTGAAGATTGGGTGTATCCAACTACAATGGAGCTGAAGAATTGTCATGCAAAGGACTTTGTGCCCATCTCCTTCATTGAGGAGTCCACATCCATTATGGATCCTATTGCCAATGACTATGCTATTGCCGACTATGACTTTGAATGTCCTATCAACCAAGCCGAAGACGAAGTTGAGGAAGATTGTAACATACCAGAAGAACTATCCAGACTTCTATTACAAGTGGAAAAAGCTATTCAACCGCACAAAGAGTCAGTTGAAGTTATCAACTTGGGTACTGAGTCAGATAAGAAGGAAACCAGGATCGGCGCTAACTTGGAAGACAGTGTCAAGAGCAGGTTGGTTCAGATGTTGCATGATTATATGGAAGTATTTTCTTGGTCTTATGAATATATGCCTGGGTTGGATACTGACATTGTAGTTCATCATTTGCCAACAAAAGAAGACTGCCCTCCTGTTAAACAAAGGGTTCGTCACATGAGGCCTGATATGTCTGAGAAAATCAAAGCTGAAATGATGAAAAAGTTTGATGCAGGGTTCCTAGCTGTGACATCCTATCCCCAATGGGTTTCCAATGTGGTTCCAGTGCCGAAGAAGGACGGAAAAGTTCGCATGTGTGTAGACTATAGGGATTTGAATAGGGCAAGCCCCAAGGATGACTTCCCTCTACCACACCTTGACATCTTAGTTGATAATACTGCTCAACATAAAGTCTTCTCTTTAATGGATGGCTTCTCAGGCTATAATCAAATAAGGATGGCTCCCGAAGACATGGAGAAGACTACTTTCATTACGCAATGAGGCACCTTCTACTACAAGGCCATGCCGTTCGGATTAAAGAATGCAGGGGCAACATATCAAAGGGCTATGGTAGCTTTATTTCATGGCATGATTCATAATGAGATAGAGGTATATGTGGATGATATGATTTCTAGATCACAAACCGAAGAAGAACATCTCGATCATCTATACAAATTATTCGAGAGGCTGAAGAAGTACAAGCTGAGGTTAAACCCTAACAAGTGCATGTTTGGAGTACGATCGGGAAAGCTTCTAGGTTTTGTTGTCAGCAATAAAGGCATTGAAGTTGACCCTGCCAAGGTAAAGGACATCTAAGAAATGCCAGTCCCTCATTTTGAAAAAGAAGTCAGAGGATTCTTGGGTCGTCTCAATTACATTGCTCGCTTCATATCACACTTGACTACTACTTGTGAGCCAATCTTCAAACTCCTGAAGAAAGATCAGATAGTCAGATGGAATGATGAGTGCCAGGCTGCCTTTGACAAAATTAAAGAATATCTACAAGAAACTCCTTTTCTCATGCCTCCAGTTGAAGGAAGATCCTTGATCATGTACTTGACATTATTAGAGAACACTATGGGGTGTGTTTTGGGCCAACATGACGAGTCTGGCCGAAAAGAGCATGCTATTTATTACCTGAGCAAAAAGTTTACCGACTGTGAAACCAGATATTCACTGCTCGAGAAAACTTGCTGCGCTCTAGCATAGGATGCTTGCCGGCTAAGACAGTATATGTTAACTCATACCACTCTGTTGATTTCCAAGATGGACCGAATCAATTACATCTTCGAGAAACCTGCCCTTTCCAGACGGATAGCCAGATGGCAAATGATATTGACTGAGTACGATATTCAATACACTATGCAACAGGCCATCAAAGGAAGCGTGCTAGATGATCATTTGGCCCATAAAGCTGTGGATGATTATCAGTCAATGAACTTCGACTTCCCTGATGAGAATATCATGCTGGTAACCGATTACGCGAGACTTGGACCATATGACGGACCTGAACAAGGATCCTGATGGACTATGGTCTTCGATGGGGCTTCCAACGCCTTAGGTAACAGAATTGGTGTTGTGATCATCTCTCCTGAAGGTTGTCACACTCCTTTCACTTCCAGACTATGCTTCAATTATGCGAACAATATGGCCGAGTACGAAGCGTGTATTTTGGGTCTAAAAGCTGCCATTGATTTGAGGATCAAACATTTGAATGTGTTTGGGGATTCTGCTCTAGTGATTAGCCAAGTAAAAGGAGATTGGGACACTAAACACCCTAATCTAATCCCTTATAAGGAACTTGTGTTGTCCCTGATTCCCTACTTCAAAGAGATCACCTTTGAGCACTTCCCTAGGGAGGAAAACCTGTTGGCTAACGCTTTGGCAACCATGTCTTCACTGTTTAAGGTCAGATGGGACAACGAAACCCCTATGATTACAATTGAAAGATTCGACGAACCTTCACATTGCTGTGAGCTTGAAACTGATGAACAAAAGCCTTGGTACCATGAGGTGATGAGATATCTTGAAGCACAAGAGTATCCCGAGGGAGCATCCATTAATGACAAAAAATTCTTACAAAGATTTGCAGCCAAATTCTTCCTAAGTAATCGGATATTGTACAAGCGTAACAACGATTCAACTCTACTATGATGTATGGACAAGAAGGAGGCAGAGGAAATCATGGAAGACATGCACGATGGTCTCTTAGGTACTCACTCAAGTGGACATACGATGGCTAAGAAAATCTTAAGAGCCGATTACTATTGGTCAACAATGGAGACTGATTGCCATCAACATTCAAGAACTTGTCACAAATACCAAATCTATGCTGACAAGGTCCATGTGCCTCCTATCCCTTTGAACTCCATGACTGCTCCGTGGCCATTTGCAATGTGGGGAATTGATATGATTGGAGAAATCAAGCCAACCGCTTCCAATGAACATTGCTTCATTTTGGTTGCTATTGATTATTTCACCAAGTGGGTCGACGCCGCTTCTTTTGCCTGAGTCACAAAGAATGTGGTAGCAAGATTTATCAGACACAACCTCATCTGCCGTTATGGTATCCCCAAAAGGATTATCACCAACAATGGAACTAACCTCAACAATGCTATGATTACTGAGCTTTACATCCAGTTCAAGATCAAGCATCATAATTCTTCTCCATATAGACCGAAAATGAATGGCACAATCGAAGAAGCCAACAAAAATATCAAGAAGATTGTGCAGAAAATGGTGGTAACCTATAAAGATTGGCATGAGAAGTTGCCGTTTGCTCTACATGGATACCGCACTTCAGCTAGAACATCAACTGGGGTAAATCCCTTTTCCTTAGTCTATGGCATGGAAGCTGTTCTGTCGATGGAAGTTCAGATTCCCTTGTTGAGGATTATGAATGAGGCAGGCTTAGGAGAAGATGAGTGGATTCAAACGAGATTGGATCAACTGAACTTGATTGACGAAAAACGATTGGCTGCTATTTGTCATGGTCAGACGTACCAAAAACGGATGATCAAGGCTTTCAACAAAAAGATCAAGCCTCTGGTATATCAAGTTGGTGACTTGGTGATAAAACGCATCATTCTATCACAAGGCGACCCTAGAGGCAAATGGACTCGCACTTATGGAGGGCCATTTGTTGTCAAGAGAGTTTTCTCTGGTGGTGCCATGATGCTGACTACCATGGATGGTGAAGATTTCCTACATCCTATAAACACGAACATAGTTAAAAAATACTACGCATAAAAGACCCGCTAGGTAGACACATATAGGCAAAATAAGGGCATCCCAGCAAACCAAAAGTTTTGGGCAAAAATTAGGGATATATGCAAAAGATTATACACCCGGCAAGTTGAAAACCCGAAAGGGGGACTTGGGCAAAAAAGGGTATCCTGGTGGGCTGAAAATCCGAAAGGGCGGTCCTGGCAAAAATTAAGGATTAAAAGCGTATGACTATGTCCTTTGGAATCAACATAGTCAGTTTTATCACCAAGGTCCAAGTTCAAACAGTCCAAGATCAATTTAATCAACTTCTATCAACGACAAAGGACATTCGAAGACATTGGGGCAATAGTAAAGTTGGAAGGCAATGAGATCGTTTCACATGGCTATTTGTTTTCATTCTCAATTTTGTTTTCCTTTCGACGATTTCCTCTTACTAAGATCTTCGTCTCTCTGTACAAAAATGCCTATTCATCGGAAAAATATCAGTACAAATATACTTTGAAGTGCAAAATTTCTGTCTTTGTTTTGAATTCAAATTTGTCCAATGACTAAAATTGAATGAACATATGCATATGAACATAATCAAAGTTGTTTGGCACATATGACCTAAGCAGTAACAGACACCTTTTTAATGAATATGGAATACCCCCACAGAGTTATTTCACTAACATCCTCCTCAACATAGTTACTCACAAAGTCTCTTTGCATAGGATAATCCCAAACCATAGTCTCAATCTCTTGGTAGCTCTCTCTCCAGCTAAGTCAATTTTTACAAGTTGAAGCCTCGTGGATATTTTCCTAAAAGAAACTCACTTCCACAACATGATTTATTTCCCCAACAGGGTTTATTTCCCTAACAGGGTTTATTTCGCCAACATGGTTTATTTCCCTAATAGGTTTTATTTCCCCTACATGTTTTATTTCCCCAACAACAATCGAGGAACCACAAAATTCCCCAGCCGAGTACATCCTCCCCAACCGAGTCTGTATTCCCCTGACATAGTCTATCTTCCCCAGCTGAGCCTGTTATCCCCAACTGTGTATATCCTCCCCAAGTTGAGTCTGTCCTACCCGACTGAGTCTACACTCTCCAGTTTGAATTTTCCTTTCAGATTATTGCAAATCATAGGGCCATAACCCCAGATCCCCAGTAAAGCCGTCAACAAAGCCTTTACTATTTCCAAAAAGATACTATGAATCCTGGACCCGACCAGATATTAGCATAATTTTCAAGTTATTACTGAAGCCTGGACCCGACCAGATAATAGTTTAACTTCTTTAATTGCCGAAGTCTGGGCCTGACCAGATAGCAGTTTAATTCCTACAAAATCATTAGCAAAACTCCTATTCTCCAATAGAGTTTGCCACTATCCCTAGTGAATTACTGAAACCTGGACCCGACCAGATGACAGTTGATCTCAATTTCAAGATACTATGAAACCTGGACCCGACCAGATGATAGTCTAACTCTTCAAAGATATAGAAGAACCTGGACTCAACCCTGAAGATGTGAAAAACACAAGAAGGGGGGGGGGGGTTGAATTGAAAACTTGGATCTAAAACAACTTAATGACACAATATTTTTATCCTGGTTCGTTTGATCTCAAACTACTCCAGTCCACCCGTCAAGGTGATTTCGCCTCTCTCCAACGTGGTCTTAATCCACTACTCTCAAAAGATTACAACAACTACTTTAACAACTGTTAAAGTCTTCTTGAGTACAACCACAATCCAGTTAATCTCAAGGAAATCTTTTACAATATGATTAAACAAAAATGTGTTGTTGTTTTCTAACAAAATAGTTTATCACAACTGTGATAAATTACACATGTTAAGCTTAGAATAAAGAATGAATTTGCTAGATCTTGAGTATGCATGATTGGTGTTCTTAGAAAATTGTTGTGTGTACGTACGTGCTTCTTTTTGCAAGCAGACTTGTTTATATAGGCAAGGTAAAGACGTTGTCCATAAAGCAAGTTTAATGATATTAACACACTTTCCTTTTGGAGAAGATCTTGTCTGAAGAAAGCCGTTAGAATTAATTCTTTCTTGAATGTTCAATAACGCTTCAGAGTCTTCTTTCCTTAACTGCTGATGACGCTTCAGAATATTGATGACTTGGTTGATGTGTCTTGTTCAGAATCAGAGTATTGTTATTAAGCGCATGTTCTAGTCACCAATCTTCGGCATATAATCTTATTGCTCCAACGTGTAATACTTTATGACTTATCTTCTGATGCTGATCAGATCAGAACTTCTGCATACATAAAACATATTTTTAAGGAGCATATTTGTTCTATGTATTTATTCTTTGTATTTATTTATTCTTGTATTTGTTATCATCAAAACTCTAACCAAGGGTTGTAGAATCAAACCATGTTCTAACAAACCCGACCAAGGTTTAACTTCTTTTCCCCAATAGAGTTTGCCTCTGCCCCAACAAATTACTGTGAAACCAGGATCCGACCAGATATCAGTTTTCAATTTCATCTTTTCAAGCAAGTTATTGTGAAGCCTGGATCCGACCAGATAACAATTACCCTCAGAGATTCGTTGTGACACCTGGAAACGGACTAGATAACAACTAAATCCCCAAACAGTTTATGGTGAAACCTGGACCCGACCAGATAACAATTGACCTCGTCAACCTCAGAAATTTGCAAAGCCTAGACCCGACCAGATGACAGTTTTTCAAACAGTTTATGGTGAAACCTGGAGCCCGACTAGATAGCAATTAACTATGATCCCCAGAGAGACACTATGAAGCCTGGACTCGACCAAATAATAGTAAACTTTCCAAAAACCATGAATCCCTGACTCGACCAGATAGTAGTTACAACTTCAAGTTACTATGAAGCCTGGATCCAACCAAATAATGGTTAACTTCCGTATCCCCAACAAGTTGTTGTGAAACCTGGATCTGACCAGATAACTATTTAATTTAAAGAAATTTTCTGCAAAGCCTGGAATCTGATGAGATAACAGTTCATTCGTCTCTTCCCCCAGTAAGTTGCCATGAAGCCTGGATCTGACCAGATAACAGTTGACTACTTCATCCTCAGCAAATTGTGAAGCCTGGATCCGACCAGATAACAACTCACATTCAAGAGATACTCCCCAGCGAAAGCATCCTTTCAACAAAGTTTGAAGATATGTATATTCTTCATCCCCAACGCCAATCAGGGATTCAACCCCCCCCCCCCAGAATTTCCTCAGCAGGCAGTCAGGGATTTATTTTCCCGGACAAAAACATACATCTCACGTTCATACATCATATCATGTACATACCATATGCATTTAACATAATACCACATCCGGTGAACATTATGCATACATCTGAATTTTACTAACTCTTTTTCTCGTAGGTAAAGCATCAAGTATTAGTATAAATCAACAAGAGATTTATGCTGATACTTCTTCCAGTGTTTACCAACATTCCTCCAAATGGCATCTATAAGCCCATTCACCATCCATCTTCGAGTGCAAATTTCTGGGCCCTCTAGTGTTCAATCATCTTTCACCTTCAAGTCACGAATGGCGGATCTGCCAATCTAACTCTTCAGGTTTAAGAAGATTGAACAGGGGCAGCTGTTGTACCCCAAAATTTTCCCTCTCATTTATCAAGTAATCTCTCACAAGATCTCCTTCGGTTCAAGACCGCATGAGGTTTGATCAGCTCAAGACACCTCCTTAAGCACCGATGACTGGAAATTAGGGTTTGAGATTTGCACAAGGATAAATGGACTTTTAATGTCCCATATGACTTTCATGGATTATTTTGGATCCTCAAGACTGTTCATGTCAAGTTTCAAGTCTTGGATCACATTTTTGCTCAATCAATTGACCAGTTGACCTAAAAATCAATTGTATTGGGGAAAAATTCAACTGTGGTCAATTTACAGTCAAACTTCATAATTCTTGATCCATGTCAACATTATGAACCTATATATGTCATTTGATCAAGTTTGGACCACAATTCCTCAAGAAATTTGATCAGATCATCAAAAGGGCAAAATGGTCAAAATTAGGGTTTTGACTGAGGAAGAGCAATTTCTGAATTTTGACCTAGAAAATGGTTGATTGGTTGGAGACATGATCTCAAGGATTCAATTGCATCATTTTGACCTAATGGCATAACTCAAAACTTCCCTCAAGATCAATTGATTGATAATTGAATTTCAGTCAACTGATGAAAAGTCAACTGTACACCGAAAAGTCAAACTTTGACTTTTTAATCAAAATCAAGTTTAAAAGATTACATTTCATCAAGACATTCAAGAATATCAAGCTTGATCATCAAGAAGTCAAGAAAGTCAAAAGTCAACTTGAAAAGTCAAGATATCCAAGACTTAGAAATTTTCTAAGTTTTTTTATACATGATAATTTCATCACTTCATGCCATTCTTTCACCAAGATGCAAGACGGTTCAAGGAAAACATTCAACATGAATTGATGATCAAATAATAGAAGTGCTTGGATTTTGAGTTATAAATTCATGAAGTCATGACATTTTCATTTAACACTTAGAGAAATTTTCAACAAATTTTGTTCAGGTTTTTATCCCAACTTCCTGGCCAATTTTCATTAAGTTCCAGTTTGATTTAACAAAAGTAGTCAACATGAAAGTTATAGAGGATGTTTCAAGCTCTCCAAAACATCCAAGAGCATGCATTTATCATATTTAAGCTAGGAGATTCAAGGGCCTGAAGTTAGGCATTCATTCTTGAATTGCAAGGCATTTTTGTTGAAGAACACATAATCCAATTGGCATGATTTGCTGCATAATCATATGTTGCAGGCATCCTTGCTTGTAAATATCATCATGATTTAATGCTTACACCCACTCTTGAACTATTACCCAAGTGTTTGAGCCATTTTCCAAAAGATCTTTCCATTTATGGCATAAAGGCACCATTGCTATTCTTGAAAAGCAAGCTTTTTGTACAAAGTTTGTCTTGAGCCCATACCTTGCTGGTTGCTGATTATAATCCACCATAAATCATGGAAAGTAGCTCCTCAATGCCAACAACTTTGGTACTTCATCTTGGGACTATGGAGTACTTGACTTAGTTTGATCTTTGTAATCCAACCAAACCATAACATGCTATTTTGAAAACCTAATCAGCTCATATGCACAAACCTCTTGCCTATAAATAGAAGAAGCATTTGCAAGAGAAAGAGGTTAGAAAAAAAAGAGAGAAAAGCCAGAAGTTTTGTTGTAAACTAGCCATTTGGATCCCATACTCTCCAAAAAGCCATAATTGTCCAAAAAAGCTTCCACTCTTGAGTTTTAAAGTCCAAATATTTGGAACTCTCACACCTTGCAAGCTCTATCCAAACATCTAAGCACCTAACATGCATCACCTAGAAATTGTTCAAACTCAAGAACAAGCTTCCACAACATCTCTGTTCCTTTTCCAAGTTCAAGAGCAGTCAAGACAACAACTCAAGCTCAGAGTATAAGATCCAGCTTCAAGGTAAGCTTCTTGACTTTAGTTCTTCATTTCAAGCATCATTAGTAATTCATTTTTTGAAGACAAGGTGTAGTAACCATTGTCCTTAAAGATAAACTTTTGTTTATCTTCCATTCTTTACATTATGTGTCGAGAACTAACCCATGTATGCAGCAAAACAATGTTGAAATAAAAAAATGACACTATGAGTCGACACATAGCCTTATGAGTCGATACATACTACTTTACAGGCCCAAAGATGGAAAAATAGTGTATGAGTCGACACAAAGCACGTATGAGTCGACACATGCAGTGTATGAGTCGACACATACCATTATGTATCGACTCATACTAAGTTGATTTGGCAATACAGGGACAAGGAAAGTTATGTGTCGATGCATAGGAGCTTGTGTCGACACATAATAGTTCAAAATGAAATTTTTCTTTCCTTTTACACTGTATTCACATTTCATTCATTGTTATTCGATATGGTTGTAATATTTAAGTTCCTATTTCATCCCCATTTGTAATTTGTACCTCTATCCCCAAATGATGTAATAGCGTAGGACTTTACATTTCCGCAATTTATCACTTTCAAATATAAATGCTAGTAACTAGGATTTGTATGGCAAGACATAAAATCAACAAGTAGATAACCCTAATCAAATATTAAATGCATGCAAATCAGACACACTATTCACACATGCACCCTTAAGGTTAACTCCACTTGTTGCCTTAAAAATGGTCATGTTATGCGTGTGGGATGTCTTAGCAAAAACAATTGAAATACAAGATCATAGGCCCTTGATGACGCTATAAATGTTGCCTTTCAAAATGATCTTAGTCCCTTAAAAATAAATGCTAAGATACCTCACAACATTGCTATCATGACTATACGATGACCCATGCCTGTCCCTTTTACATCCAAAGATAGGGTTACTTACCAAATCAATGGTAAGTTAACAATGTCAAAGGGAAAAGGAAATGAACACGAAAGACTTTTGAGTAGGTAGAATGTTCCTAGTTACTTTCTCCATTTCAAAACAAAAACATCCTTGCTATTTTCAAAACAGACACCTACACTTTCAAAACACCTTTCAATCATGAAAACATTTTCAAAAGATCAACACCTTTATATACATTCTTACGAACGATAATCATTACAAAGTTTTCCTAAACAATGGCCTCTTTTCAAAAATACTTTCAAAACCACACAAAGCACAATTTCAAACAAAAGAAAGTGATCTAGCAAGTAACTAAGAGCCCATGGAAAACCATGGATAAAAAGGGTGCTAATACCTTCCCTTTTCATAATCTACCCCCCAAACTCAAGAAAACATCTCTAAAGGTCTTTCTTGTTCTTTTCAGTCTTTCCTTTTGGATAAAACAAAAGTCGGTGGCGACCCTTGCTAACCGCAACATTTGCAATCAAACGCAAAACAAACAAGTCAGTTCTCCCACCGTATCACAGTAAGCAAAGTGGGCAACAAGATGTTAGGACACAAGAATTCCATTCCCCTTGAGCCTTACCTTAGGTGGGTAGGAGCTCGTGCTCAGAAACTTGTGTTGCCTTATCCCTCCATCTTACCAGTTATCATGGAACCTGTGGTTGAAGGAGATGTCCCGTACACTATCCTCCATCCCGACATGCCTACTTCTCTGGAAGACTTGCAAAAGGGTTGGATTCAACTGAAGGAAGAACTAGATACTTTCGAAGCTCAATTCTATGCTAGTGAGAAAAGGGTCTTGGGCTTACAAAGCAGCTACATGAAGAGCAAAGTGTGAACGCCTATCTCGCGCCGTGGAGGATGCATTCAGTCTTTTCATCTTAGAAAGTTATTTTGTAAACCCAAGAGGCATGATGTATTCATTTTGAACTAATTAATGAAAATTGACGCTTGTTCATTCTTTTGTCTATACAAATTTAAATTTCATAAATCCTTGAAATCATTTGCATATACATCTTCCATGCATCATAACATAACAGGTTTTCACACAACAGGTTTCCTTATCTTTCTGCTGTTTATTTAAGCAAGATGGATCTAGAGAAAACTGTGAAGGACCTTCAGGCACAAAACTCTCAATTCCAAGAGACTCTACTGGCACTATCCAGGGGGCAACAAGATATGATGGCATTGCTGGCAGTTAAGAAGAAACCCAAGAAGAAAGCTCAGGTCAATATGGGTAGAAGGTTCAAAGAGTCGGTTCGTCAGATCCCGGTGGTGGAAGACTCATCTGAAGAAGACGAGAATCAGATTGGTGAAATTAGGAGTACCCAAGCTGACTGTATTAATGATCAAGCGTCTAATGATGATGATTATTTTGACGGGCAGTATCGTCCCGCCGATGTTAAGTACAAACAACTAGAAGACAAGTTAAAGGTTGTTGAGATCCAAGTCGTCCCCGATTTAGATTTTGATGATTTAGGTTTGATCTCTGGGGTTGTTATTCCCCACAAATTCAAAATACCAGTATTTTCAAAGTATGATGGGGTTTCCTGTCCAAAACTTCACCTGAAATCTTATGTGCGCAGGATACAGCCGCGCACTGCTGATAAGAAACTTTGGGTTCACTTTTTTCAAGAAAGCTTGATCAGAACGCAACTAGAATTGTTCTACCAGTTGGATGGTTACCGCATTAATATTTGGGAAGACTTATTACTGCTTTCTACCATCAGTACCAGTATAATACGGACTTGGCGCCGACAAGAGTTCAATTGTAAGATATGACAATGGGGAAGAATGAAGGATTCAAAGAATATGCACAAAAGTGGAGAGACCTGGCTAATAGGGTTCAATAACCTTTGACTGATAAGGAGCACATTGACATATTTATGGGTACTTTATCTGGTCCATTCTTTAACTTGTTGGTTGGCTATTCTTCTTCCGGTTTCACCGAGCTAATATTAACCGGTGAAAGAGTTGAAAGCGGCATCAAAAGCGGAAAGATTCCCATGGCATCCGTCTCCACTTCAAATCCTGTAAAGAAACCTTTTGCTGCTAAGAAGGAAATCAATGTTGTGTACGGGGCAAGGGCCCGTACCAAGAAGAATGATCATCCGTATGTTAATGTTGTCCGAATCTCCAATCCAACTCTTGCTCAAAGACCATCTGCTAATCATCAACAATTTGAAACTCCGAGAAGACAGTTCATGAGGTTAGGCATGTCACTATCTCAAGCCTTATAACATATGCTAAAGGCTAATTTTGTGACATTGCGCGATCCTCCTGCCAATCCAGATACCTCTTCACCAAAGTATAATCCGAACGCCAAATGTGCTTACCACTCAAGTAGCCCCGGGCATGAGACTGACCAATGTTGGGCCTTGAAAAATAAAATTCAGGATTTGATTGATAGCAAAAGAGTTTGATCCTCCTCCAACTCCGAATGTAATCACCGCGCCTATGCCGAAGCACGACAAGGATGTCAGTGTAGTTAACACTGTAGGTGATTCTGATAATGAAGTTGTATTTGAATATTGGGTATATCCTACTACAGCGGAGCTAAAGAATTGGCACGCAAAGGACTTCGTGCCCATCTCCTTCATTGAGGAGTAATCTACTTTTTTATTACTTTCCTATTAATTCAAGGACATTTTGTCTGTAATATTTAACAATGACTTTTATGCCATGTGTCTGACCCAGGGCACTTTGGCCCATTTGTCAAGGGTTTTATTTATGTTCATCTTATCATATGATCATTCAATACAAATCATTGGACTCTTTTGCATTCAAATCTTTGTGTTCATTGTCTTCCTTTTCTTTAAATACATTTTTAAAATAGCCATGTATCTTACATGCACATACACACTCTTGCAGATCCTCATCCACTCTAGATCTTATTGCCAATGTCTCTACTATTTCCGACTATGACTTTAAATGTCCAATTAACCAAGCCGAAGATGAAGGCGAGGAAGATTGTGAAATACCGGGAGAACTAGCCAGACTTCTATTGCAATAGGAAAAAGCTATTCAGCCGCATGAAGAGTCAGTTGAAGTCATCAATCTGGATACCGAGACAGATAAGAGAGAGGTCAAGATCGACCCTAACCTGGAAAGTAGTGTCAAGAGCAGGTTGGTTCAAATGTTGCATGACTATGTGGAAGTGTTTGCATGGTCGTATGAAGATATGCCAGGGTTGGATACCGACATCGTAGTTCATTGTCTGCCAACAAAGGAAGATTGTCCTCATGTCAAACAGAAAGTTCTTCGCATGAGGCCTGACATGTCTGAAAAGATAAAAGCTGAGGTGATAAAACAATTTGACGCAGGGTTCCTAGCTGTGACATCCTATCCCCAATGGGTTGCAAATGTGGTGCCAGTTCCAAAGAAAGACAGAAAAGTTTGTATGTGCGTAGATTATAGGGATATGAACAGGGAAAGTCCCAAGGATGACTTCCCTCTACCACACATTGACGTCTTGGTTGATAATACTGCTCAAAATAAAGTCTTCTCTTTCATGGATGGCTTATATGGCTACAATCAAATTAGGATGGCTCCTGAAGACATGGAGAAGACCACTTTCGTTATGCAATGGGGTACCTTCTGCTGCAAGGTCATGCCGTTCAGATTTAAGAATGTAGGGGCAACATATCAAAGAGCTATGGTAGATTTGTTTCATGATATGATTCATCATGAAATAGAGGTCTATGTGGATGATATGATTTCCAGATCACAAACTGGAGAGGAACATCTCGATCACCTGTACAAACTATTCGAGAGGCTAAAAAAGTACAAATTAAGGTTAAACCCTAACAAGTGCACATTCAGAGTACGATCTGGAAGGCTTCTAGGTTTTGTTGTCAGTAATAAAGGCATTGAAGTTGATCTTGCCAAGGTAAAGGCCATCCAAGAAATGCCAGTCCCCCACTCTGAAAAGGAAGTTAGAGGATTCTTGGGTCGTCTCAATTACATTGCCTGCTTCATATCTCACTTGACTGCTGCTTGTGAGCCAATCTTCAAACTCCTGAAGAAAGATCAAGTAGTCAGATGGAATGATAAATGCCAAGCCGCCTTCAACAAAATCAAAGAATATATGCAAAAACCTCATATTCTCATGCCTCCAGTTGAAGGAAGACCCTTGATCATGTACTTGATAGTACTAGAGAACTCCATTGGGTGTGTTTTGGGCCAACATGACAAGTCTGGCCGAAAAGAGCATGCTATTTATTACCTGAGAAAAACGTTTACCGACTCTGAAACCTGATATTCATTGCTCGAGAAAACTTGTTGCGCTCTGGCATGGGCTTCTCGCCAACTAAGACAACATATGTTGACTCATACCACTCTGTTGATTTCTAAGATGGACCCAATCAAGTACATCTTCGAGAAACCTGCTCTTTCTGGACGGATAGAAAGATGGAAAATGATCTTGACTGAGTATGACATTCAATACACAATGAAAAAGGCCATCAAAGGAAGCGTGCTAGAAGATCATTTGGCCCATCAAGCTGTTGATGGTTATTAGTCTATGAACTTTGACTTCCCAGATGAGAACATCATGCTAGTGACCGACTGCGCGAAACCTGAACTGTATGATGGACTTGAACAAGGATCCCAATGGACTATGGTCTTTGACAGGGCTTCCAACGCCTTGGGTAAAAAATAGGTGTTGTGATCATATCTCCTGAAGGTTTCCACACCCCTTTTACTATCAAGTTATGCTTCGATTGCACGAACAATATGGCTGAGTACGAAGCATGTATCTTGGGTCTGACAGCAACCATTGACTTGAGGATCAAGCATTTGAATATGTCTTGTGATTCCCCTTTAGTGATTAGCCAAGTAAAAGGATATTGGGATACTAAGAACCCTAATATCATCCCTTACAAGGAACTTGTGCTATCACGGATTCCTTACTTCGAAGAGATCACCTTTGAAGACTTCCCTAGGGAAGAAAATCAGTTGACTGACGCCTTGGCAACCATGTCTTCTATGTTCAAGGTAAAATGGGATAACGAAGCCCCTATGATTAGAATTGAGAGATTCAACGAACCTGCACACTGCTGTGAGCTTGACACTGATACAGAAAAGTCATGGTACCATGAGGTGAAGAGATACCTTGAAGCACAAGAGTATCTCGAAGAAGCATCCATCAATGACAGAAAGTTCTTACGAAGATTTGCAGCCAAATTATTCCTAAGTAACGGGATATTGTACAAGCACAACCATGACTCTACTCTACTCTGATGTGTGGACAAGAAGGAGGCAGAGGAAATTATGGAAGACATGAACGATGGTCTCTTTAGGACTCACTCAAGTGGACATACGATGGCCAAGAAAATACTGAGAGCCGGCTACTATTGGTCAACAGTGGAGACTGATTACCATCAACATTCAAGAACTTGTCACAAATGCCAAATCTATGCTGACAAGGTCCATGTGCCTCCTATCCCTCTGAACGTCATGACCGCTCTGTGGCCATTTGCAATTTGGGGCATTAACATGATTGGAGAGATCAAACCCACTGCTTCCAATGGACATCGCTTCATTCTTGTCGCTATCGACTATTTCACCAAATGGGTCGAAGTCGCCTCGTTTGCCTCAATCACCAAGAATGTGGTAGCCAGATTCATCAAACATAACCTCATCTGCCTCTATGGTATCCCCGAAAGGATCATCACCTACAATGGGACTAACCTCAACAATGCTATGATTACTTAACTTTTCACTCAGTTCAAGATCAAGCATCACAATTCTTCTCCATATAGACCTAAAATGAATGGCGCAGTCGAAGCGGCCAACAAAAACATTAAGAATATTATGCAGAAGATGGTAGTAACCTACAAGGACTGGCATGAGATGTTACCGTTTTCTCTACATGTATACCGTACTTCAGCTAGGACATCAACTGGGGCAACTCCCTTTTCTCTAGTCTATGGCATGGAAGCTGTTTTGCCAGTGGAAGTTCAGATTCCCTCACTAAGGATTATGAATGAGGCAGGTCTAGGCGAAGACGAGTGGATTCAGACAAGATTGGATCAGTTGAACTTGATTGACAAAAAGCAACTGACTGTTGTTTGTCGTGGTCAGGCGTACCAAAAATGCATGATCAAAGTTTTTAACAAAAGGATCAAGCCTCAAGTATATCAAGCTAGTGACTTGGTGATAAAGTGCATCATTCTGCCACAAGGCGACCCCAGAGGCAAATGGACTCCCACCTACGAAGGGCCATTTGTTGTCAAGAGAGTGTTCTCTGGCGGTGCCATGATGTTGACTACCATGGATGGTAAAGACTTCCCACATCCTGTAAACGCGGACATAGTTAAAATATACTATACATAAGAGACCCGCTAGGTTGACATACCTAGGAAAAATAAGGGCATCCAGGCAAACCAAAAGGTTTGGGTAAAAGTTAGGGATATATGCAAAAGATTGTACACCCGGCAAGTTGAAAACCCGAAAGGCCGACTTGGGCAAAAATGGGTATCCTGGTGGACTGAAAACCTGAAAGGGCGGTCCAGGCATAAGTTAAGGATTGAAAGCGTATGACTATGTCCCGTGGAATCACCACAGACAACTTTATCACCAAGGTCCGAGTTCAAACGGTCCAAGATCAATCCAATCAACTTCTGTCAACGGCAAGGGGCATTCGAAGACATTGGGGCAATAGTAGAGTTGGAATGCAATGAGATAATTTCCACATGGCTATTTGTTTTTGTTTTCAATTTTTGTTTTCCTTTCTACGATTTCCTCTTACTAGGATCTCCGTATCTTTATACAAAAATGCCTATTCATGGGAAAAATATCAATACAAATATACTTTGAAGTGCAAACTTTCTGTTTTTATTTTGAATGCAAAATTGTCCAATGACTAAAATTGAACGAACATATGCATGTGAACATAATTAAAACTATTTGGTACATTTGTCATGCTAAACAGCAATAAGCATCTCTTTAATGCATATGGAATATCCCCAGAGTTATTTCATTAACATTATCCCCACAAAGACGGCTACAATAAATCCATCTCCAGCCAGAGTCTCAATCTCTTGACAGATCTCTCCCCAACTAAGTTGATCCTATAAGAAAAAGAACTCACCTCGTCAGTAGTTCATCGAGTATTCATCAACAAGGTTAATTTCCCCAACAAACAATAATAAGAAAATTCCCCTGGTATAGTCTATCTTCCCCCAGCTGAGTCTATTATCCCCAGCTGAGTATATTCTCCCCGAGCTAAGTTTGTCCTCCCCGATTGAGTCTACACTCTCCAGCATGAGTTTGCCTTTCAAACTATTAATCATAGGGCTACAACCCATGATCCCCAGTAAAGTCGTCAACAAAACCTTTACTATCTCCAAAAGATACTATGAAGCCTGGACCCGACCATATTTTAGTATAACTTTCAATACTATGAAGCCTGGACCCAACCAGATAGTAGTTAACTTCTCAAGACGCTTTGAAGCCTGGGCCTGACCAGATAATAGTGTAACCTTTCAAATATTGTGAAGACTGGACCCAACCAAATAATAGTACAACTTTAAAATACTATGAAACCTGGACCCGACCAGATAATAGTTTAACCCTTCGAGACATTGAAGAACCTGGACTTAATCAGACCAAGGTTTAACTTCTTTTCCCCAGTAGAGTTTGCCTCTACCCCAACAAATTATTGTGAAGCATGGATCCGACCAGATAACAATTCCCCTCAGAAGTTTATTGTGAAACCTGGAAACTGACCAGATAATAACTAAGTTCCAAGCAAGTTACTATAAAGCCTGGACCCAACCAGATATGAGTTCAACTCTATCTTTTCAGACAAGTTTATTGTGAAGCCTGGATCCGACCAGATAGCAATTAACCTTATCCACCTCAGAAATCTGCAAATCCTGAAATCCGACCAGATAGCGGTTTAATGTTATTAAGTAACTGTAAAACCTGGACCCAACCAGAAACCAGTTCAACCTATCTCTTCAGACAAGTTTATTGTGAAGCCTGGACCCGACTAGATAGCAATTAACTTCGTCCACCTCAAAATTTGTGAAGCCTGGATCCGACTAGATATCAGTTCAATTTCGTCTATTCAAGCAAGTTATTATGAAGCCTGGAGCCCAACCAGATAACAACTAGCTACAATCCTCAGCAAGACGCTATGAAGCCTGGACCCGACCAGATAATATTACAACTTTTCAAAAACTATCAAGCCTGGACCCGACCAGACAATAATTACCACTTCAAGTTACTATAAAGCCTAGACCCAACCAGATATCAGTTCAACTTCTACCTTTCTAGCAAGTTACTGCAAAGCCTGGAATCCGACCAGATAACATATAACTTCCTTATCCCCAGCAAGTTGTTGTGAAGCTGAGAATCTAACCAGATAACAACCTAACTTCACTCTCCCCAAGAAATTTTCTACGAAGCCTGGGATCCAACCAGATAATAGTTAGTTTATCCTTACCCAGTAAGTTACCGTGATGCCTGGATCCGACCAGATAGCAGTTGACTTCCTCATCCTCAGCAAGCTGTAAAGCCTAGACCCGACCAGATAACAACTATTATTCAAGAGATAATCCCCAACAGCAATTCAGGATTCAGAGCTCCTCAGCAGCAGTTAGGGGTTTATTTTCCCGGGTGAATGTGCATCCCACATTCATACATCATAGAATATACATACAAAATGTATTTAGCATAATACCACTTCTTATGAACATCATGCATACATCTGCATTTAACTAACCCTTTTTCCACAGGTAAAACATCAAGTTTTAGTATAAATAGACCAAAGATTTGTGATGATACTTCTTCCAGTATTTAGCATCATTCATCCAAGTGGCATCTATAAGCCCATTCCCAATACATCTTCGAGTGCAAATTTCTGGGCACTCTAGTATTCAATCATCTTCCACCTTCAAGTAACGAATGGCAGATCCACCAATCTAACTCTTCAGGTTTAAGAAGATTGAACAAGGGAAGCTATTGTACCCCAAAATTTTCCCTCTCATTTTTCAAGTAATTTCTCACAAGATCTCCTTTGATTCAAGACTGCACAAGGGTTGATCAGCTCAAGACACCTCCTCTAACACTGATGACTGGAAATTAGGGTTTTAGTTTGCACAAAGAAAAATGAGCTTTTAATGCCACATATTACTTTCATGGATCCTTTTGGACCCTCAAGATTTCTCATGTCAAGTTTCAAGTCTTGGATCACATTTTTGCTCAGTCAATTGATCAGATGACCTAAAATCAACTGTATTGGGGAAAAAGTAAATTGTGGTCAATTTACAGTCAAACTTCATAATTTTTTATCCATATAAACATCATGAGCTCATATATGTCCATTGATTAAGTTTGGATCACAATTCCCCAAAAAATTTGATCAGATCATCAAAAGGGCAAAATGGTCAAAATTAGGGTTTTGACCGAGAAAGTGAAATTTTTGATTTTTGACCTAGAAAATGACTTGTTGGTTTGAGACATGATCTCAAGGATTCAAATACTTCATTTTGACCTAATGGCATGGCTCAAAACATTTCTCAAGCTCAATTGATTGACAGATGACTTCCAGTCAACTGATGAAAAGTCAATTGTATACTGAAAAGTCAAACTTTGACTTTTTGATCAAGATCAAGTTTCAAAGATTACAATTCCTAAAGACATGTCAAAATATGAAACTTGTTCATCAAGAAATCAAAAAGTCAAGATTTCATTTTGAAAAGTCAAAATTTCTAAACTTAGAAATTTTTCTAAGTGTTGGAAATTCACATTTTTGTCATAACTTTGAGCCAAATTTCCACCATGATGCAAGATGATTCAAAGGAAACTTCCAACATGAAAGTTGTAGATCTCAATAAGATATAAAACATTGCAGAACACAACTTTTTCTATAAATTCATGGATTTCAAGTTATTATTTTAAGAAGACATGTTCATGAAACTTGGAAACTTAGTGAAATTTTGCCCCAGTTTAGGCAGGATTTTGACCTAACTTCATGGAAAATTTTCACATAGTTCCAAGATGAATCTTCAAAAATGTATAACCTATAGGTTTTAGAGTATGTTACAAGCTTCCCAAAATGTTCAAGAAATCATTGAGATCATACTTGAGCAAGGATAATTGAAGGCAAGAAGTTAGGGTTTCATTCTTGAATTACAAGTTATTTCTTGATGAACACATAATTCAATATCAATGTTAGGCTGCATAATATTGCTTTACAGGCCTTCTAACTTGTGTATCTATCCATAATTAATGGATTACACAAACTTTTGAGCTATAATCCAAGTGGTTTTAAGCTTTGTCCAAGTTAAATTGCCATTTTGGGAAGAAAGTGAAGAATGCCATTCTTGAAAAGCAAGCTTTATGCACAAAGTCAAATATTGAGCCTCTCACTTATTCCCTCTGATCACACTCTATCTACAAAGTCAGAAGCAAGTTTGTTTAAAGCATAACCACTCTACATTAACAAGTACAAAAGGCATTGAAACATGATTTTTCAAAGAAATCACATGTTGAGCTTAAACATTTGATTTTGAATTCTGATCAAATACAAGCCTCCAAACTTGTTGCTTATAAATAGAAGCACTATTTGTGAGCTAAGACACGATCTTAAGCACCCTGAAACTCTCCTAAACTCCCTCAATCCAGAAATTGTCCAAAAACTCCATTGATGCACAAATTCTGACTTTGAACTTGAAACTCAGAATCTACTCGTGCGTTTCTTGGACTTTTGATTCCTAAAGCTCTCACACATCAAATATAACATATCCCTGATCCTATTTCATAACTGTAACTCCATTTCCATCATCCTCCATAACCAAAAACATAACACTGCAAGTTGACTTCTTCAGACCATTCAAGTCATCCATTGCTCAAGCTAATCATTGCATTAGCTTCCTAGGAACTTGAGGAAGCTAACCTAATCACTGCAGCACCTTGAATCAAGCTCATTTGTATTTCACGATTTCCAGTTTTGAGGTACATTTTCTAAACTTCTATCTTTTCATTTAGGCACTATTAGGCTTGCATTTGTGAAGATAAAATATAGACATCATTGCCCTAAAACTGTACATGTCCATAGATTTCATTTATATTGATTGAGCTTAGAGAATTTTAGGTTTGAATCTCTGAAAATAATTAAGTCAGAATTTGGTACTTTTAGAAATTCTCATTCATCTTTGATTTATAGCTTATGATATTTATATGGTTGGATTCGTATGGAAAAATGGAGCAACTTTCATGTTTGCATATTTCATTTTTATTGAGAAATGGTGAAGTTACAGATGTTCAGGCTGGAGGTTGAAGATGAAGTCATATTCAGGACATGACTTGTGTTATGTATTTATTGTTTTGTTTATGTTACCGGATGTACAACCACCCCAATGGCAAAGGTAGTGCGCGTGTATGCTGAGGGTCAGGGGTTCAAGTTCCAGCGCTGCCTTTTGTGCATTTTCTCACATTTTCCTCTTTTTTGTTTCAAACAGCAGCGCCTGGGCCTCCATCTTTGGGCCTTGCCTTTCTTTTGCTTCTTCTAACCCCTGCCATTTACTTTTGCACCTGACCCATTTGTTTTTTTTTATTATTTCATTTTCTTTTTTATTTTATATTATATTATATTTTTATTTATTATTTATTATTATTACTATTATTATTATTATTATTATTTTTATTAAAAACCCGAAAAATATTTTATTTATTATTTTCACATTTATATGTTTATTTTCTTTATGAAACAAAAAGAACAAAACAAACATTTTCTTAAACAAATTAATTTCTTTTTTTCTTAAATAATTAATATTTAGATTTAGGTTTAATTATTATTTTACTTTCTTTTAAATTAAAATTAACTTAGAATTTAGGTTTCTTTTAATTATTTAATTTTCATATTATTATTAATTTAAAACCTTTTCATAAAAAACCCTAAAAAATGTTCCATACTTAATCTCTTTCTTAATTAGTTTAAGTTTAATTTTGTTTAATTTTAATTAATCATTCTCTTTAATTAGGTCAAAACTAAACCCTTTCATTAAAACCAAACAAAAAAATCATTTCTTTTTCCATTTATATTGCATTATATTTTCAATTCTTGTACAACATTCAATATGGTTGTAATAAATAATTAGGTTTAATTTTCTTGCAATCCACATTTGTAAATTGGTATACCCCCTCCCCTAATGATGTAATAGCGTAGTAATTTTAATTTCCTCAATTTATCGCTTTAATATAAATGCTAGTAATTAGGGTTTGTATGGCAAGACTAAAATCAACAAGTAGCAAACCCTAATTCAAGATAAACAAGGCATGTAAATTAAACACACTTGCACACTTACACCCTTAGGGTAATTCCACTTTGTTGCCTTACAAAAATGGTCATGTTATGCATGTGAGATATCTTAGCAAAAGAAATCAAAAATACAAGATCATAGTCCCTCGATGACGCTATAAAATGTTGCCTTTCAAAATGATCTTAGTCCCTCAAAGAGAAAATGCTAAGATATCTCACAACATTGCTATCATGACTATACGATGACCCACACCCGTCCCTTTACATCCAAAGATAAGGCTTCTTACCAAATTAATGGTAAGATAGAAATATCAAAGAAAAGGAAGAAATGAACAAAGACTTTTGAGTAGGTAGATTATTCCTAGTTGCTTGCTCACTTTCAAATCAAACATCCTTGCTTATTTTCAAAACAAACACCAACACTTTCAAAACACTTTCCAAACATGAAACATTTTCAAAAGTCAAACACTTTGTATACGTTCTTACGAACGAGGACTATTACAAAGTTTTCCTAAACGAAGGCGCCTTTTCAAAATACTTTCAAAACCATTGCAAAGCACAGTTTCAAACAAAAGCAAGTAATCTAGCAAGAAACTAAAAGCCCATAGATAACTATAGATGAAAAGGGTGTTAACACCTTCCCTTTTCATAATCTACCCCCCGAACTCAAGAAATAATCTCAAAGGTCTTTCCTGTTCTTTTCCACCTTTCCTTTTAGATAAAAGAAAAGTCAGTGGCGACTCTTGCTAACCGTAACATTTGCGATCAAACGCAAAACACCCAAGCCAGTTCTCCCACCGTATCACACTATTATTGACCATTGTTGGGAATTCCCTAATGTCCCTCTACTTCGCATTAGGGGAGGTATCACCTACAATCCTTGTTTGGCTTTGCGACAGTTTGGGTATGCTAGGAGGGATGACCCTCATGATACACTTATCCAAGGAATTGCATTTGACTACGAGAGCTATGTCCAAGATTACCGTCAGAGATTCATACGAGCTTGGGGCATGGTTAACAAAGTTGATATTAAGACATTGGGGCATAAGAACTCCATTCCTTTGGATCCTTATCTCAAGTGGGTGCGAGCTCGCGCTCAAAGCCTTATGATGCCTTACGAATCCATCCTACCTATCATCATGGAGCTAATTGCCAAGGGAGACGTTCCATATATTGTCCTTCATCCTGATATGCTTACTTCTCTTGAAGATTTGCAAAGAGCTTGGATTCAGCTAAAGGGGGAGCGAGACACCTTTGAAGCCCAGTTTTATGCAAGCAAAAAGAAGACATTGGAGCTCACGAGGCAACTTCATAAGGAGAGGAAGCTGAACGCCTACATTACTCCAAAGAGGAAGCGCCCATAGGAGACTTGAGCCTTTTTATTTGTATTTAGTTCATTTTTGTTTATTTTGTTTCAATGTAAGCCCAAGAGGCATGTTGTAATCAAGATGAACTTATTAATGCAACTAATGTTTGTTCCTTCTTTGTCTAAACAAAATTAAATCTTCTAAGTCCTTGAAATCATTTGCATACGCATTTCATGCATCATAACATAAGCAAGCTTTCCACAACAGGTTTCCTCATCTTTCTACTGTTTATTTCAATAAGATGGATATCGAGCAGACCGTGAAATATTTGCAAGCACAAAATTCCCAGTTCCAAGAAACCTTGCTGACCCTAGCCTAGGGACAACAAGAGTTAATGAGACTGCTGGCGACCAAAAAGAAGACTAAGAAGAAGGCCCTCATCAACATGGGGAAGAGGTTTAAAGGCCCATTCCATCAGGTACAAATAGTTGAAGAGTCATCCGAGGAAGACGAGAACCAGGATGAAGAAGCAAGGAGTACCCTCATTGGGGGTGCAAACAATCAAGTTTCTGAGGATGGAAACTACTTTGATGAACAGTATCCACCGACTAAGGATAAATACAAGCAGTCAGAGGATAAACTGAAAGCTGTTGAAATTCAAGCCATACCTGGTTTGGGTTTTGGTGATTTGGGTTTAGTACCTGGGGTCTTCATTCCCCACAAGTTCAAAATACCAGTCTTTACTGAGTATGATGGATTTTCATGCCCAAAACTTCATCTGAGGTCATATGGCTGCAAGATACAAACACATACTACTGACAAGAAGCTCTGGGTCCATTTCTTCCAAGAGAGTCTGGCTGGGACTCGACTAGAATGGTTTTACCAATTAGAAGGTTCCCGAATTCACACATGGTAAGATCTAGCCATTGCTTTTTATCATCAATATCAGTACAAGGATGATTTGGCACCAACTAGAATTCAACTTCAAGGAATGACAATGGGTACTAATGAAGTGTTTAAAAAGTACATGCAAAAATGGAGGGATCTTGCTGGTAGGGTCCAACCACCACTAACTGATAGAGAACTATTTGATATATTCATGGGTACATTAACTGGCCCATTTTCAACTTGTTAATTGGGAGTTCTTTGTCTGGTTTCACTGAGTTAATCCTAACTGGTGAAAGGGTCGAAAGTGCCATTAAGAGTGGAAAAATTCCCATGACATCTACTTCCACATCCAACTCTGTAAAGAATCCCTTTACTGGGAAGAAAGAAACCAATGATGTGTATGGGGAAAGGGCCCATACCAAGAAGGATCACCAACCCTCTGTTAATGCTGTGTTAATCTCCAACCCTCCATTTTCTTAAAGACAATCATCCAACCATCAACAATATGAAATTCCTCAAAGACAGTTCACGAGAATTAACATGTCACTGTCCCAAGCCTTGAAACACCTGTTAAAGGCCAACTTAGTGACATTGCATGATCCGTCATCAAATCCAAATATTTCATCACCAAAGTACAATCCTAACGCCAAATGCGCATATCATTCCAACAACCCTTGACATGAAACTGGTCACTGTTGGGCTTTGAAATGCAGAATTCAAGATCTTATCGATAACAAAAATATTGAGTTTGATCCATCTACAACTCCAAATGTGATAACTGCACCAATGCCAAATCATGGCAAAGGTGTCAATGCAATTGAATACACTATTTTTGTTTCCTCCGTTGAAGATTTGACTACTCTACTGACAAATGTTAATGATAACCTGCTGAGAGTTAGGGTGTTCCCTGGCTGTTTGAAAGACTGTAATTGCTACGCCGAACAAGTTAATGGATGCAAATGGCTGAAAGAAGGTGTTTAACACCTGATAAATAGTCATGAGATCCTGTTTGAAAGAACTCCGTCCATCAAAAGTTTGACCGGTAAAATTGAAGACGTTTCTATCATAACAATTTCCAACAAGCCTCTTAGGATATCCTCAAAGGGTCCTACTAGGATTTCAAACGAACCAACAATTTCTCCTTTAATAATCACTGCCCCTGGGCCGATTTCTTACTCCTCCGATAAAGCAGTTCCATAAAACTATAATGCTGAAGTTTACTATCATGGAATAAAGCAAGATTCATGGATCAATGAAGACAATACCAATAATGTTACAAATATTGCGGGTTCTAGTAAGGTAACAAGAATAGGGAGGATCTTCTCCCCTGATATTTCACCTCCGACTACTACAACAACTCCTGTTCACATAACCAATAACAAGCCTAATGCCAATACTAGAGGCAAAGAAAAAGTAAGTGAGCCTGCTGGGATAGAAGCACCTGCCAAAGATGTTGACGATGAAGAGCCCTTCACTCGAGAGATGGAGGAAATCCTGAAAATCATAAAGAAGAGTGATTTCAAAATAGTCGAACAGATGGGGAAAACCCCCTCCAAAATCTCCATGATGTCATTACTACTATGCTCTGATGCTCATGCCCAAGCTTTAATTAAGTTTTTGAAGAAAGCTCATGTGCCCTAAGAGACTACAACTGACCAGTTCGAGAATTATGTGGCGAGTTTAACGGCTGACAATGAATTAGGTTTCTATGACGCTGACTTGACTCCTGTTGGAAGGAATCATAACAAGGCTTTGCATGTCTATATTGAATGCAAGGGAACTAACCTGGCCCATGTTCTGGTTGATACCAGTTCCTCTCTAAATGTTCTACCCAAGGGTGCCTTGGAATAGTTAGATTGCGAAGGTCTGGTGTTAAAGCCAAGCGACATAGTTGTAAGGGCTTTTGATGGAATTAAAAGGATGGTGCATGGAGAGGCGGATCTCCCTATTAAAGTAGGATCACATATTTTCAACTCCACCTTTTATATAATGGACATACATCTCGCCTACTCTTGTTTTCTTGGGTGCCCTTGGATCCATGGGGAATGGGAAGTAACATCCACCCTTCATCAAAAGTTAAAATACCCAATCAAAGGGAAGATTGTCACTATATGTGGTGAAGAGGAATTTTTGTGGTGAGCCACCTCAATTCCTTCAAGTATGTGGAAATGGATGGTGAATTTATAGAAACTCCGTGCCAGGCTTTCGAGGTTGTTCCTCATATGGTTTCCGCCACCAAAATCTCCTATGACATATCAAAAGCTGATGAAGTTGTACCAAGAATGGTTTCACTTAAAGATGCCCGTGCCGTGTTCGAAGATGGAAGTTGTACTATCTGGGGACAACTCCTCGACATTCCATTTAAAGCAAACAAATTTGGGCTGGTGTTGTACCCCAAAATTTGCCCTCGCATTTTTCCCAAGAAATCTCAGCTTCAGACATTTCCTGACTTTTCAAACTGGCTCAAGAATCGGACAAATGGACTTTTCTTGACTGTCAAGCAAAATTAGGGTTTTTACTGATTTTCAGAGCTCTGGGTTGTCTCATACAGTTGGCTTAGGGTTTGGATGATTTTTGGTTCAATTTTGATCAGGCGAGCGTTATTTGGCATTTAATCAGGAGTTAGGGTTTTATGGGCATGTTCTCAGAAGAATTTAAATTCCACAGCACTTTGCGGTTTATTCCAAGATTCGGATTAAAATTCGCGTTATCTTGGTTTAATCAGTAAAAGAGACAATGGTTTGAATTCAGTATGTTTTGAGTGGGCCAGTCAGGTACAGGATGCAGTATTGGATTCACAGTGTTTATGCGTTTGATCAGTCCATTTGGGTTAACTGCTGCTTTGTTTTGGATATTGGATAAGACAGGTTTAATTGACCAATATTGTTATTATTTAAGTTATTTATTATTCTAAAAGATTGAATGATTGAAATTTATTTTTCAATTGTTTTAATTCTAAGAATCTTAAATAAATAAATAAACAATAAAGAAAATTAGAACCAATTGGATAATTTGGATTTTATTGATATTGGAATTATTTGTATAAATTGTTGTTTATAATTTAAATTACAGACAATAATTTACATTAATTTAAATATTACATAAAATAAAGACTATCCTAGTTCTAATATTCTTCATTCTTCACTCCACGCCGGTGCTCCGTTTTCATCTGCAAAGAGAACAAGAAAAGTCAGAAAGCATTAAATTGGAAAAGACAGTTAAAACTTGCTCATCATTAGGGGCCACTGACTGGGATCAGTTGACCCTCTCTGCAAATCGCGGGATTTCTCCCGGTTCACAGAGAGGGAAGATTTTTTATTCAGGAAATGCAAATGTCAAGAGTACAAGTTCCAAAATTCAAAACTGCATAGAATCTCAATTTCAAATTCAAACTAAACTGGAAAGTCCAAATGCCAAAGAAATCAAAGTAGTACAAGTTGCTGTCAAAACTGTCAAAGCTGTCAAAAAGGGATTTTTACCAAGATATCAAGGAAAGGTCAGCACACATAAACTGTCAAAAGAGATAAAGATGCAAAATGTGTTATGCAAGCAATCTTATCATCATTTCCCAGCATAGTAGGCCCCTTCAGAGCAAGTACAACATAAACATTATAAAATTCTAAAGCTGTACTTTAGGAGAGAAGAAAGGGAGATAAAGCAGCAGTAGGCAGGGTTCAGGTCTGAGGCTTAGAAGCAAGACAAAAAAAAAGATATAATACAAAGAAAACAACTCAGTTCAGCAAGGCAGGATAGAGAGAGGGAGAAAAGATACAAAACACACAACTCTGCATCAATATAAAGATCCAGAAGCCAAATAAAACAGTTCAGAATAGAGAGGAGAGAAGAGAAGTATACAAACTCAGAACACCCTGCCTTCACTTCAAAGAAAAAACCTAACCAAAACTGTGTTAAACCAAGCTTCAAGACTAAAAAATCTGCATCATCCTTACAAAATCACAAGAACCTGCATCAGTCTCAAAAACCCAAACCTCATATCAGCATCATAACCTGCCTAATCAGAAGAAAACACACACATAACCTTGAACCGAATAACCAAGATTGTGTTACACCCAAGCTTCAAAACCTGAACCACCATAACTTGCAAACTAAGTGACCAAGCCAAGCTAACATAAAAACCAGATAAAACCACCACCCTGTTAAATCACCAAAACCATAACCAGAATCACTAAAACCATAACCAGAATCACCATGCCCATTGCCTAATCTCAAGCTTGACCATTACCAAAACACCATACTGTCAACAAACTCACAAACATAAAGGTTCAAGGCAATACAGGTGAGGAAACCCACGAGCCCTCAGTACAAGCATCATCGGGCAATAAATCTCAGAAAGGCATCCAGTCCAAGGCAATAACTATTCAAAATCGTTCAAGACAGTAAAGGCAACGAAAGAAGAAGAAGGAGTTAAATCAGTACCAAGTTTTCAGGCAAATCGACGCATCATAAAACCTAAGCAACAGGCATACAGCAACTCAGGGACAAAGGAGAAGCATACAAATACTCAGGAAACAATTCAAAGCAATCAGTGACATAGAAGAAGAAGAAAGAAGGGAAAAGGTTCTCAGTATACATCATCATAAAACCCTTCATAACAAGAGGTAAGAACAAAGATACCAGAGTCCCCAAGAAGCGAAGAATCGCGCAAAACCCTCCTCCGTTCGCTTCGGCCTCCTCAGCGCCTCCACTCTTCTCTCCTCCTCCTCCAAGGTCAGGTAGTGAGTTCTGTTCCTCTTTCTTTCCTTCACCTCATAATAATAAAAACTCAACTTAAGACTCAAATCAAAAAATGCGTATCATTCACGAAAGAACATAAAGTGTGGAAATCAAACCTTGTATCGAGGACGCGAAGTTAACGCCATGGAGGGAAGAGAGATTCGAGAGTGACACTGGTGGCCGGAGGAAAGGCTTTTGCTAAGGAAGCTTGCAAGGATGAAGAAGAACGATGGAACTCAGTGAACGCCGCCGCTGCTTCGCCTAAACCCATTTCTTTCCCCAAATTGAACAGACAAACGTGAAACCCTAAGAACGCTGCTCCAAGCAAACCTGGGCTTGACCCGTTTCTGATTTTCTCCTAAGGCCCATCCTTTTCATTTGTTTCTAATCCTCTCAAAAAACATCATTTTCATTTCTAACCAAGCTTTTTTAAACACTAACTTTTTTTTATATTTTATACAAACATTTTATTTGCTTTATAAAATCGTTCTAATGCAAAATCCCCTTTTTACATTCTTCAATATTTACAATTTAGTTAAAACATTATATATATGCTTAATTTAATTAACTTGAAAACATTTTTTAATACACATTGAAATACATTTGTACATAAAAATAACAAAATACTCTTTTTATACATAATTAACTTGAATACATTTTTAATGCACGTTAAAATACATTTGTACATAGCAATTAAGAATATACTTCCTTTTTATCCATAATTCAATTTTCTGACATTTTAGTGTATCTTCATATATAATACAATTCAATTAAAATTTGAACATACCATTCTTAATTTAAAACTTGAACATTTTTTGTACGTAATTAAACATACAAAATCACAGACTCATTTAAAATACACTTCTCTAGGTCAAACCCTAATATGCTTCAACTTCACATTATCGCACTTGTACAATTCATATACATATACACTTGTACACTTACACAAAATACATTCACATTGCCTTATACATATTTTTACCTTATATTTGTACATTCGATATTTACATTTGGTTGCGACTTCGATTTGGTTGTAATTTATTTTGGGTACTATAAGTCTCATCCCCTTTGTACATTTATACCCCACTCCCGGACACTATCTTGTAATAGCGTAGATTTTATATTCCGCAATTTACAGTTTTCAATTATACCATGGTTAGACTTAGGGTTTGTATGTACATAAAATCAAACGTTAGATAACCTAATACAAGACAAATGCATGTAATCAATACACAAATCACACTTGCACCCCCTAGGGTAATCCCACATGTTGCCTTCCAAAATGGGCCATGTTTGCACGTCAAGTATCTTTGGCAAAACAAAATCAAATGATCATAAGTCCCTCAAAGTGTTGCCTAAACGGAATGATCATAGCCCCTTCAAAACAAATTGCCAAAGACACTTGGCATCATTGCATTCATGGTCCATACGATGACCCGCGCCCGTCCCGAATAAACTTCCTAAATGCAAGATTGCCTGCCAATTTCAATGGTAGAACAAAATTGTTAAAAGGGATTAAAACATGACAAAGACCTTTGAGTACAATAGGGTAGACAAAAAATCTTAGTTACTTGAGATCAATTTGCAAAAACACTTGCCTAATTTCAAAACCCACTTCACAAACACTTTCAAAAATCAACTTTTCAAACCCTTGAAACATCTTTTTAAAAGATAAAACACCTTTTGTAAAACATTCGAGTAAAGAATTGTTACAAGGTTAGCCTAACACAAGGCATCTTTTCAAAACATTTTCAAAACCACACACAAAGCACCATTTCAAACAATTGAAAACCAAGGCAAGATTGATCTAAGCAAGTACCTAAGAGCCCATGGATAACCATGGATGAAAAGGGTGCTAACACCTTCCCTTTTCATAATCTACCCCCCGAACCCACGAAATATCTCAAAAGGTTTTTGCTGTGCTTTTTAACCTTTCCTTTAGGATAAAATAAAAAGTCGGTGGCGACTCTTGCTAACCGCACAAGTGCGAATACGAACGCAAAACACTAGTCAGTTCTCCCACCGTATCACAGCTGGGTTTCGCCATCAAAGCTCAGAAAAAGGTCAGGCGCACTCGCGTGGGAAAGCCACCTCTTCACATTGGAAATCATGAAGTAAACATTGTGGAAGACTCTGACGATGAATGTGCTTTTGAAGAATGGATCTACCCTACTGCCAGAGGAAAGCTCAAAACTGGAACGCAAAGGACTTCACTCCCATCTCCTTCAATAAGGAGTAATTATTGTTTACTGTTTTCTGTTAATTCAAAATTTTTTGTCTATAATCTTAATTCCAAACAATGACTTTTAAGCCATGTGCCTTGCCTGGGGCACCATGGCCCATTTGTTAAGGGTTTTATTCATGTTCATTTATCATATGATCATTTAATGAAAAACATTAGGCCTTTGCATTCAAATTTTGTGCTTATTGTCTTTCTTTTTCTTTATTGCATATTTCAAATAGCCATGTATCACACACGCACACACACTTGAAGATCCTCATCCACTCCGGATCTCATTGCCAACGACTCTACTATTTCCAGTTATGACTTCGAACATCCAATTAACTAAGACAAAGATGAAGGCGAGGAAGATTGTGAAATACCAGGGGAACTAGCCAGACTTCTAATGCAAGAGGAGAAAGCTATTCAACCTCATGAAGAACCAGTCGAAGTTATCAACCTTGGTATTGAGACAGACAAGAAAGAGGTCAAGATCTGTGCCGACTTAGAAGACGGTATCAAGAGCAGGTTGGTCCAGATGCTGCATGACTATGTTGAAGTGTTTGCTTAGTTGTATGAAGACATGCCAGGGTTGGATACTAACATTGTGGTTCATTGCCTACCGATAAAGGAAGATTTCCCTCCTGTCAAACAAAAGGTTCGTCAGATGCAACCTGACATGTCTGAAAAGATAAAAGCGGAAGTGATGAAGCAATTCGATGCAGGATTCCTAGCTGTGACATCTTATCCTCAATGGGTTACAAACGTGGTCCCCGTGTCGAAGAAGGATGGAAATGTTCATATGTGTGTAGACTATAGGGATTTAAATAGGGCAAACCCTAAAGATGATTTCCCTCTACCTCATATCGATATCTTGGTTGACAACACTGCTCAACATAAACTCTTCTCCTTCATGGATGGATTTTTTGGCTACAACCAAATCAAGATGGCTCCCAAAGACATGGAGAAGACCACCTTTATTATGCAACGAGTCACCTTCTACTACAAGGTCATGCCATTCGGTTTGAAGAATGCATGGGCAATATATCAAAGTGCTATGGTAGCTTTATTTCATGATATGATCCATCATGAAATAGATGTCTATGTGGATGATATGATTGCAAGGTTGCAAACTAAAGAAAAACACCTCGATCACCTATACAAGTTGTTTGAGAGGTTGAAGAAATACAAGTTAAGGCTGAATCCTAACAAGTGTACTTTCGGAGTAAGATCTGGAAAACTCTTAGGTTTTGTCGTCAGTAGCAAAGGCATTAAAGTTGATCACGTGAAGGTTAAAGCCAAACAAGAAATGCCAGCTCCCACTCTGAGAAGGAAGTCAGAGGTTTCTTGGGTCGACTTAACTACATTTCCTGCTTCATATCTCACCTAACTGCTACTTGTGAGCCAATCTTCAAACTCTTGAAGAAAGATCAAGTAGTCAAATGGAACGACGACTGCCAAGCAGCCTTCGACAAAATCAAGGAATATTTGCAAGAGCCTCCTATCCTTATGCCTCCAATTGAAGGAAGACCCTTGATCATGTATTTGACTGTGCTAGAGAAATCTATGGGGTGTGTGTTGGGCCAACATGATGAGTCTGGACAAAAATAGCATGCAATATACTACCTGATCAAAAAGTTTACCGACTGTAAAGCCAGATATTCACTGCTCGAGAAAACTTTATGCACTCTGGCATGGGCTGCTCTCCGGCTAAGACAGTATATGTTGACTCATACCACTTTATTGATTTCTAAGATGGACCCTATCAAGTACATCTTCTATAATCCAGCTCTCTCTGGATGAATAGCTAGATGGCAAATGATTCTGACCGAATATGACATCCATTATACCATACAAAAGGCCATCAAAGGAAGTGTATTGGCAGATCATTTGGCCCATCAAGCTGTTAATGATTACCAGTCTATGAACTTTGACTTCCTAGATGATAATATTATGCTAGTAACTGACTATGAAGAACCTGGACCGTATGACAGACCTGAACAAGGATCCCGATGGACTATGGTTTTCGACGGGGCTTCCAACATTTTGGGCAATGGAATTGGTGCTGTGATTATTTCTCCAGAGGGTTTCCATACTCCTTTCACTGCTAGATTGTGCTTCGATTGTATGAATAAAATGGCTGAGTACGAAGCATGCATCTTGGGTCTAAAGGTTGCCATTGACTTAAGGATCAAGTTCTTCAACATATTCGGATATTCTGCTCTAGTGATTAGTCAAGCCAGGGGAGAATGGGACACTAAGCATCCTAACCTCATTCCTTACAAGGAGCTTGTGTTAACCCCGATACCATACTTCGAGGAGATCACCTTTAAACATTTCCCTAAAGAAGAAAATCAGTTGGCTGACGCCTTGGCAATAATATCTTCCATGTTCAAGGTCAAATGGGACAACGAGGCTCCTAGAATCACAATCAGAAGATTTGACGAACATGCACACTGTTATGAGATTGACACTGATGAAGAGAAACCATGGTACCATGAAGTAAGGAGATATATTGAAGCACAAGAGTATCCTGAAGGAGCTTCCATCAACGATAAGAAATTCTTGCAAAGATTCTCAGCCAAATTCTTCATAAGCAATGGAATCCTGTATAAGCGAAATCACGATTCTACTCTACTCCGGTGTGTGGACAAGAAGGAGGCAGAGAAAATTATGGAAGACATGCATGATGGAATATTTAGGACTCACTATAGTGGGCACACTATGGTAAAGAAAATCCCGAGAACTGGTTACTATTAGTCCACAATGGAAACTGATTGTCATCATCACTCAAGGACTTGCCACAAAAGTCAAATCTATGCTGACAAGGTCCATGTACCCCCAATTCCTCTGAATGTCATGACTGCTCCGTGGCCGTTTGCAATGTGGGGCATTGACATGATTGGAGAGATCAAACCTACTGCTTCCAATGGACACCGTTTCATCCTTGTTGGCATTGATTACTTTACCAATTGGGTGGAAGTTGCCTCATATGCCTCAGTTACCAAGAACGTTATAGCTAGGTTTATCAAGCATAACCTCATCTGCCGTTACGGTATCCCCGAAAGGATCATCACTGACAATGGAACCAATCTCAACAATGATATGATTACTGAACTCTGTATGCAGTTCAAAATCAAGCATCACAACTCTTCTCCATACAGACCTAAGACGGATGGCACAGTGGAAGCCGCCAATAAAAACATAAAGAAGATTGTGCAAAAGATGGTTGTGACCTACAAAGACTGGTATGAGATGCTACCATTTTCTCTTCACAGCTATCGTACTTCGGCTCGAACTTCAACTGTGGCAACCCCTTTATCCTTAGTATTTGGCATGGAAGTTGTCCTACCTGTGAAAGTTCAATTTCCTTCCTTAAGGATTATGAAAGAGGCAGATCTAGGCGAAGACGAATGGATTCAGACTAGATTAGATAAGTTGAACTTGATCAACGAGAAGAGACTGGCTTCTATTTGTCATGGTCAAATGTATCAAAAGAGTATGATCAAGGCTTTCAACAAAAAGATCAAGCATCGAGTATATCAGACTGGTGACTTGGTAATAAAGTGCATCATTCTTCCACAAGGCGACCCCAGGGGAAAATGGACTCCCACTTACGAAGAACCTTTTGTTGTTAAGAAAGTATTCTCTGGTGGTGCCATGATGCTAACAACTATGGACGACGAAGATTTCCCGCATCCTATGAACGCGGACATGGTCAAAAAATACTATGCATAAAGAATGACCCGCTAGGTTGACATACCTGGGAAAAATAAGGGCATCCCGGTAAACCAAACAGTTTGGGCAAAAGTTAAGGATATATACAAAAGATTGTACACCCAACAAGTCGAAAACCCGAAAGGGCGGCTTGGGCAAAAATGGGTATCCTGGTGGACTAAAAACCCGAAAGGACGGTCCATGAAAACGTTAAGGATTAAAGCGTACGACTATGTCCCGTTGGATCTCTGCAACCAGCTTTATTACCAAGGTCCAATTTCAATGATCCAAGATCAATTCAACCGGCTTCTTTCAACAACAAGGGATGATGTTAGAAGACATAGGGGCAATAGAGGAGTTGGAACATAATGAGATCACTCCCACATGGCTATTATTTTTGCTTTCACTTTGTATTTCCTTTCATTCTTTCAACGATTTCCTCTTACTAGGATCTGTCTCCTTGTACAAAAACACCTATTTATAGGCAAAATATCAATACATATATACTTTGAAGTGCAAACTTTTGTTTTCCTGTTTTGAGTGCAAAAACGTCCAATGACTAAAATTGAATGAACATATGCATTTGAACATGATTAAAATGTTCACAAGTGTATGCATAAAAATAATAACAAGCATTTCCTTAAGGATTCAGGATATTCCCACAGAGTTGCCTCAATAAGATTATCCCCACAAAGTTAGATTCATGCAATCCTCAACAGAATTTCAATCCCTTGAAAACCCTCTCCCCAGCTGAGTTGGTCTTAAGAAAGAAGCCTTATGGAGTTTCTTCCTTAAAAATTCACTCCCCCAGTAGATCGTCAAATAGTCTCTTCAATAGGGTTTATTTCCCAAATAAAACTACAAACTCCCCAGTTCGAGTTTACCTCTCAGGCTATTACAATCAATGGATGAAACCCCTTAATCCCCAATAAAGTTATTTCAATCCCCAACGGAGTCGTCGCTCTCCCCAAAAGTTATTGTGAAGCCTGGAAACCGACTAGATAACAGTTGGCTCAATTTCTCCAAGAAAGTTACTGTGAAGCCTGGAAACCGACCAAATAACAGTTGACTCCATTTATCCAAGCAAGTTACTACGAAACCTGGACCCGACCAGATATTAGTTTAATTTTTTCAATCCCTAAAAAAACTCCTCTTCCCCAGTAGAGTTCGCCTCTATCCTCAGTAAGTTATTACGAAGCCTGGAATGCGACCAAATAACAATTAACTTCATATTCCCCCAGTAAGTCACTGCAAAGCCTAGAATACGACCAGATAACAGTTAACTTTATTATCTCCAGCAAGTTGTTGTGAAGCCTGGATTTTGACCATATACCAGCTAACTTCCATTCTCCCCAGTCAATAAATAATTCCCAGGTAGAGTAATGGATAACTAAAGCTCCTGAACTCTATTCCCCAAGCAGAGATCAACATTCCTCGCAGAGTTTCCTCAAGCAAAAATCCAAAGTCAATTTTCCCCATAGGATTTCTCCTCAACAAAATAGGAATCCCCAACGAAAGCATTCTAAACGAAGTTCATAGATACACATACTCTTCATCTCCAACAAACAGTCTGGGATTTAACTTCCCAAAGCTCCCCAGCATTTGTCAAAGATGCACTTCATTAAAACATATCACGTTCATACATCATATCACATACATGGAAAATACATATGGCATAATCTCATTTATTTTGAGAACATCATTACACCATGCATACATCTTCATGCAACTAACCCTCTTCCTTGTAGGAAAAATCAATCATCAATCAAAGTCTTCTTCTGGATGGATTCACTTCTTCCATTTAATAATAGGAAATCAACATTCCTCTTCTGGTTAGATTTATTTCTTCCAAATTAAAGACAAGCGAACAAAGAGCTCTTCTGGTTAGATTTATTTCTTCCAGATTAAAGACAGGCGAACGAAGAACTCTTCTGGTTAGATTTAGTTCTTCCAGATTAAAGACATGTGAACAAAGACCTCTTCTGGTTAGATTTATTTTTACCAAATTAAAGACAGGCGAACGAAGACCTCTTCTGGTTAGATTTATTTCTTCCAGATTAAAGACAGGCGAACAAAGACCTCTTATGATTAGATTTATTTCTTCCAGATTAAAGATAGGCGAACAAAGACCTCTTCTGGTTAGATTTATTTCTTCCAGATTAAAGACAGGCAAACAAAGACCTCTTCTGGTTAGATTTATTTCTTCCAGATTAAAGACAGGCGAACAAAGACCTCTCAAAATTTTCCCTCTCTTTTCTCAAGACATTTCACAAAATATCTTCAATGCTCAAGTATTTTCAAGGAATTGACCAAACAAAATCACCTTCGAAACACTGAGACCATAAATTAGGGTTTTGACTGAAAACAACTGATCACTGACCTTTGACCTAATATACAATATATTGGTTTGAAACAAGGTCCCAAAGATTCAAATGCATCATTTTGACCTAATTGCATATATCAATTCATTTCTCAAGATCATTGGATTGACAGATGAAATTTGGTCAGCTGATGAAAAAGTCAATTGTATACTGAAAAGTCAAACTTTGACTTTTTGGCCAAATTTGAGTTTCAAAGATCAAAATTCATCAAGACATTCAAGAATACAAAGCTTGATCATCAAGAAATCAAGAAAGTCAAAAGTCAATGTGAAAAGTCAAACTTTTCAAGACTTAGAATGTTTTCTAAGTGTTTTTTATACATGATAATTTCATTACTTCATGCCATTCTTTCACCAAGATGCAAGATGACTCAAAGAAAACTTTTAACATGAAAGTTGTAGATCTTGATGATATATACAACTTTGATTTTCTGATCAAGTCCTATAAGTTCTTGGATTTTGAGTTATAAATTCATGAAGTCATGGCATTTTTGTATAAACACTTAGAGAAATTTTCAGCAGGTTTGGTCAGGTTTTTATCTCAACTTCTTGGCCAATTTTCATCAAGTTCGAATTGGGTTATTCAAAAGTAGAAAACATGAAGGTTGTAGAGGATGTTACAAGCTTTCCAAAATATCAAAGAACTCATTGAGATCATACTTGAGCTAAGATAATCAAAGCCATGAAGTTAGGGTGTCATTCTTGAATTACAAGGTAGATTTTGTGATGAACAAGAACCAAATCCATAGCCATGTTGCATAATCTTAACTTTGTAGGCCTCAAACTTATATATCACTCCTTAATTAAATGCTCACACAACTGATTAAACTATGATCTAAGTGTTTGAGCCTTTGTCCAATTGATCATTCCATTTTTGGAAGAAAGTAACATATCCATTCTTGAAAAGTTCACTTTAATCACAAAGTCAATTTCTTGAGCCTCTAACTTGTTGTTCTGATCACACTCAACTTCTACAAGTCAGAACAAACATGTTTAAAGTGATCAAACACTTTATATAGTTGGGTATAAACATTGGAAACATTTTCTTCATGCTTGCTTCAAAAACAAGCAAGATAGCCATAACATGTGATTTCAAAAAATCTGAGTTGTTTCAAATCTCAAACATTCTCTATAAATAGATAGGCCATTTGCAAGATAAAAGGGTCAGAAGTTTTATTGTGTAGACAAGCCCTCAAAATTTCATACTCTCAAAAATCCATAACTATTCACAAAGCCTTCACTCTTGAGCTTTGGAGTCAAGAAACTTTGAACCTCTCACACCTTGCAAAGTTCTGTCTAAACAAACCATCCAAACACTCCATATACATCTTATAGGAGTTATTTAAACACAAGAACAACTTCTGTAACATCACTATTACCATTTCCTAAGCTTAAAAACATCTGACGCAACAGTTCAAAACTCAAAACACAAATTTCAGCTTCAAGATAAGTTTTCTTGACCTTGAACTTTTCATTTCAAACATCATTAATAATCCATTGTTGAAGATAGATGTAGTAACTATTTCCTTTTGAAGCTAACCATTTCCTTGCTTTTCATTCTTGTCAATATTGTGTTCAGAACTAACCTATACACACAATAGAACAATGTTTAAGGAAAAAAACTGCAGCATGAGTTGACACATTCTCACACGAGTCGACACATTTTAGTTACAAAACCAGGCATGAGTTAACACAAGACATTATGCGTTGATACATACTGATATCCAGACCCAAAAACAGAAAGACCAAAGGTGTATGAGTCGACACAAAACACGAATGTGTCGATACAAACAAGAAATGAGTCGACCATACCCTTATGTATTGACTCATACTGAGTTTATTTTGGTTTTACAGGAACAAGAAAAGTTATGTGTCGATGCAAAGATGCATGTGTCGACACATAATGGATAAAAATATTTTTTTCCTTTCTTTTTACACTATTTTTATATTTTCTATATATTTTTCATTCATTGCTATTCAATAAGATTGTAATAATTAGGACCTTTATTGCTTTCCACCCCCCATTTGTAAATTTGTATACCTCATCCCCAAATGATGTAATAGTGTAGGACATTTATTTTCCGCAATTTATCTCTTTTATATAAAATGCTAGTAATTAGGGTTTGTATGGAAAGATAAAAAATCAATACTTAGACAATCCTAATTCAAGAACAACAATGCATGAAAAACAAACACTTGCACACCTGCACCTCTAGGGTTAACTCCACTTGTTGCCTTGAGTAAATGGTCATGTTATGCATGTGAGACACCTTAGAAAAAACAATAAAAATACAAGATCATAGTCCCTTGATGACGCTTCAAATGTTGCCTTCAAAATGATCTTAGACCCTTAAGAAAAATGCTAAGGTATCTCACAACATTGCATTTTATGACTATACAATGACCCACACCCGTCCCTTCACATCCAATGATAGGGCTTGTTATCAATCAATGGTAAGATAGTAATATCTAAAGGAGGAGGAAAAAAACTAAGACTTTTTGAGTAGGTAGAACGTTCATAGTTGCTTGCTCACAATCATTCTTCAAAACATATTTAAAAAATACACCAACACTTTCAAACATGAAATATTTTCAAAAGTCAACACTTTGTATGCATTCTTATAGAGACTAGAATAATTATAAAGTTCGCCTAAACGATGGCATTTTTCAAAAATACTTAAAAAAAATCACAAAACACATTTCAAACAAAGCATTTCAAAGTGAGATAGCAACTAAGAGCCCATAGATAACTACAGATGAAAAGGGTGCTAACACCTTCCTTTTTCATAACCTACCCCCCCGAACTCAAGAAAATTCTCAAAAGGTCTTTCCTGTTCTTTTCACCATTTCCTTTATTTGATAAAAGAAAAGTCAGTGGCGACTCTTGCTATCCACAACAATTATGTTAAATCACAAAACACCCAAGTCAGTTCTCCTATCGTATTACACATAATATGTGAGCTCTGGCGCAATGGTAAGGCAGGCAGTGATAAAGGCTAAGGGCGTGGGTTCAACACCCACCCCTGTCATTTTTGCTTTATTTTGCTTCTAACTTGTTCTTTTCCCCTATTTTTCCTTTAATGCAGTGTGGAAGGCTAAGGGCCTGGGTTCAACATCCACCCTTGACGTTTGTTTCATTTTGCTTTCAACTTGTGGTTTTTCCTTAATTCTCTTCCCATAAAGCCTAATTCTTTTGGCAGACTTAACCCTAAATTCACATAACCAAAAAACCATAAACCTTTTTTTTACAAACCTAAAATAATTTTTTTTTGTAAACCCTAAAAATAATTAGGTTTTAGGTTTTTTATCATTAACCTTTTTTTAATTAATTTAATTAATCAATTATTTTGTTAATTAAAATTAATTAATATTTAGGTTTTTTATCATTAACCTTTTTTATTAATTTAATTAATCAATTGTTTTGTTAATTAAAATTAATTAATTTTTAGGTTTTTCATCATTAACCTTTTTTATTAATTTAATTAATCAACTATTTTTGTTAATTAAAATTAATTAGTTTTTAGGTTTATTCAACATTAACCTTTTTTATTAATTTAATTAATCAACTATTTTTGTTAATTAAAATTAATTAATTTTTAGGTTTTTCATCATTAACTTTTTTTATTAATTTAATTAATAAACTATTTTTGTTAATTAAAATTAATTAGTTTTTAGGTTTATTTTAATCATCATTAAAAAAACTTTTTCCATAAAAAATCATCAAAAACATTTCTTTTTTTTCTCTATTTTTATTTTATTTTATTTTCATAGATAAAGTGTATGGGATTCGCAATTTGTAAATAGTCTTATCTTGCACTTTTCCATTATTATGTAACTGCTCTAGTATGTAATAGCTTAGGATTTCTATTTTCTGCTTTTCTATTATGTAACTACCCCAAGGCCATGTAATAGCGTAGGAATTTTATTTTTCGCACTTTACTTTTCCTGCTATTATTTTACTATGTTGTTGTTAGTAATTAGGGTATATGGCAAGATAAAACCTGACGATAGAAAACCTTATTCTCAAAGATAAAGTAATTGAAAACAACACACTTGCACATGCGCACCTCTAGGGTAACCTCTCTTGTTGCCTTTCTATTAAACAGACATATCCCTCAAACGTGGGGACACTTTAGCAAAGTCCCTCCGATACAAAAGATCGTAGTCCCTCGATGACCCTTCGATGCTGCCTTCGATAAATGATCTTAGTCCCTTACGATGAAATTGCTAAAGTGTCCTCACCAGTTGCCTTTACGACTGTACGATGACCCGCGCCTGTCCCTTCACATCCAACGATAGGGATTCCTACTAACTAATGGTAGGATAACACTATCTAAGAAGGAGGAAAATAACACGAAATACTTTTGAGTAGGTAGATAGCTCGTAACTGCTTGCTCACACAAAAAACATTTTTTCACACATACACTTTTTTTTTAAAAATATTTTCAAAATAAACACTTTGTATGTGTTCTCAACTGATTTGAGAATCATTACAAATTTTGCCGAACTTAGGCATTTTCAAAATATTTTCAAACACATACGCAAAAGCAAATTTTTAAACAAAGTGAGCTAGCGATTAAGAGCCCGTAGATAACTATGGATGAAAAGGGTGCTAACACCTTTCCTTTTCATAACCTACCCCCCGAACTCAAAAATCTCAAAGGTTTTTCCTTTTATTTTCACCCTTTCCTTATTGGATAAAAGAAAAATTGGTGGCGACTCTTGCTATCCGCAACATTTGCGATAAAACACAAAACAAGTCAGTTCTCCCACTGTATTACAGAACTGGCAAATCTGCCGGGGAAAATAAAATAGGGGTTACCTTAGAGTTAGATCACTTTTACTTAAAGTTGTTTGCCTTGTTTGCTTTATATTTGAGGGTTGCTCGGGTTTATTTCTTGTAAAGATCCTACACTCGAATCTGAGGGCATTTTAGTAGCAATAGATCATGGAAACTATACGATTTATACCGATATGGTTGAAGTGATGGCTACGTTAGTGCGACACATTGGTTGATACCGGTGTCCCTCGAGTCAGTTGGGGAGAATACTAGGCTGTCGCATGGTTTCATAAGCACTAACTGACCTTTAGAACCTTAATTGACCCCACTTATCCATTAGAAGGTAGTGAGATAGTCGGCTTTGGTGCAGTCCGAAGTTGGTTGATACTCGATGCTACACTCATTGAGATTCAACTCTCGGGATATTTCGGTGGCAAGTTAATTGCACTGCCAAAATAATGCCTGAGAGAAAGATCAGTGATATGAGACTCCTAGAACCGCTTACTATTCTTAGGACAGGTTGAGCCAACTGAACTTCAAGAGGGTACTCACCTTTGAACCCCATGCAAGCCTTAAACCTAAGGCTCTTATGTGCTTTGTTTGTGTTTATTATCTGTTCAAACATGACATTATAACATCATGACATCATACCATATCATTTTCACTGATCATTTCAAGGATCTCAAGGGCCTGTGATGCGGATTATCATGAACCAGACGTCTAGCAAGGGGCAAGGGGCAAGGGGATTTATTTACCTCAAACCAAATGTCGTCAAAGTATCATGAACCAGGTGTCTAGAAAGGGGCAAAGGGATTTATTTTCCTCTAACCCAATGTTGTCAAAGACAAAAATACACTACATTGAGTCAAAGGCTAGGACCCACTCGACATGGTGAACTTGAGTCTCATAGAAGGACGTTCAAAGACACAAAGTTCTTAAGTCAAATTTGTGGCTAGACTCAATTTCTAACATTTTACTTTTGTTTATCCCACGAGATCCTTGAAAACATTGCATCCACATATCTTACGCATCATGTCATAACAGGTATTTCCCAAGATAGGTTTTCTCATCTTCTTACTGTTTATATTAGTAAAAGATGACTCTCGATCAAATATTGAAAGATCTCCACGCTCAGGATGCTCAATTCCAGGAAATGTTCCTGAACCTATCTGTTGTACCCCAAAATTTGCCCTCTCATTCTTCAGGAAATTATCCTGGATTCTTATAGTCTCTCTGAAGCAAATCCAAGTCCTGAATCATCATTTCTTCCCAAGCAAACCATTTACAAGAGCAAAATGATCACACAAGCTCTAAAGGCGACGCTTTTACCTTGAAAAATTAAATTCTAAACATTTGGAATTTTTCTCTAAAAATGGGTGTTTAAGAAGAAAATAACACTTCAGAACTTCTGGACCAACCTCCAGACATAAACGGTCAGAAGTTGCAAGCTTGGCTCAACGCAGTCAGAAGTTGGCTCTTCAGCAGCTACATTAACTCAGTTAGAGGTTTCAAACGTGGTTCAACATGTAAGCCTCAAACAGAACATGGCTCTTTCAGAAGTTACGCAAGTTCAGCCAGAGTTTGCTAGAGGAATGCAAAGGAAGCAAAGAAGTCTGAAGGTTCCTTCAGAACATGCTGGAATCAGAAGATGAAAGGGTCAGAAGAGTGGGTGTTACACTGACACAGAATCTCTAAGTCCAGGATTTCCAGAAGCAAATCCAAGGAACGTGTTAGAAAGTCAGGAGAATCCCCAGAATTTACTGAGACAGCAAGAGGCCAAGATCAAAGCTTGGTTCACGTTGTTTTTGGTAAAACAGAACTGCTGGATCAGGTTTTCTCCTATTACAAGAATTTTGGTGTTGATAAGTCTCATCACCATTTAATGCTCATTAATGCTCCCAACCACTCCTGAACATTCATCCAAGAGGTCTCTTCACGTGTGGCTTGGTAAACACCTTTATGCAGGCTTAGGCATGGGTCTACGCGCCACCTTCCACCTATAGAGGTCACTTCTCCTCAATCCTTGCCTGCTGTTCTAGCCTAGGCTGAAAAGCTGTGCATTATCACAACTTTCCATGAACTTCTTTAAAAAAAAAACAATTTAACCTCTATTGGCGCCTTTAACGTTCAAGATTCCACAAGAACTTTGCCTATAAATAGAGCACCATTGACCACTAAGAAGTAGTCCAAAAAAAACCAGAAAAAATTGCTAGAAGAGAAACAGAAATTTTTTAGCAAGAAAATACTTTGAAACTCTGTCAAAAAATCTTGGTGTCTCAAGAGCCTCAAACATAACTTTGAATCTCCTGTCTCAAAACCTCATTTGTACCCAGATTGCTTCTCGATTAAAGAAATACGCCCCTACAGCTTCTGACCACATATACTCTCCATCCACCCCTTCAAAAAAGAACCTGTCCAGAACACCATCAGAGCTAAAAGCTAGCTCTCACTCACAAACTTTTCCAACAGCCAGGTAAGCACCTGTTGACCTTCATCACGCTGCTAAGCATCATCAGCTTTGCATGCTCAAATAAACATAATGTAAATATCATGTTGCTGCTGTTTGCGTTCTGAGGATTTTCATACCTCAGAATGTTTGAGTAGGAAGTAAATCAGCGTAGAACCTGCCTGTGAACTTATTGGTTCTGTCTCCTAAAACACTTTGAATTTGCTGAAGCTGTCCCAAACATGTTTTCTGTTTTGTGGAACAATAAAAAAACTGCAGATGTTATGACTAGCACAGGGAGAAGCCAAGTGCTGACTTTGACGTTAGCACATCTGAAGCCTGTTCTGCTGTCAATAATATCAGAACTTCTGAAGATTATTGTATCTCCAGCAGGATCAGAACTTCTGATATCCCCACTAACAAATTTTTGTCTTGCAGCGCATGGGGGTCAGAACTTTTGATCTTCCCACTAACAGGTTTCTATTTTGCAGGTGCCAGAGTCAGAAGTTCTGACTCATACAGTTTAACCAAAAGGTTGATAATCTGGCAGCAGGCCTGAGTCAAAACTTCTGATGGCCTCTCAGCAGCGCGCTGGCTCTCTCTCTCTCTCTTTCTCTCTATCTTACCTTTGTTATTTTCTTTTTTTATCTATTTTTCTCATTGAACCACCCCATGTACAAATATGTATCCCCACCCCCTAATTGCTGTAATAGCGTAGGGTTTTATATTTCTGCTTTTTATTGCTTTCAAATATAAATGCTAGTAATTAGGATTGGTATGGCAAGATAAAATCAATGAAACAGAAAATCCTAATTCAAAGATAAACTCTTATATGCAATAAAACACACTTGCACACTTACCCTAGGGTTACATCCACTTGTTGCCTTCAAAAATGGGCCATATTTGCATGTCATGTATTTTGGCAAAACAAAACAAAAACAAACAAAATGATCATAGTCCCTCGATGATTCTATCTAGTTGCCTAAACAAAATGATCATAGTCCCTCAAGAAAATCGCCAAAATACTTGACACTATTGCTTTCATGGTCTATACGATGACCCGCGCATGTCCCGTTTACATCCTAACACAAGGTTGTTCACCAAATACAATGGTGAAGTAACACTGTTAAAAGGGTTAAAAACATAAGGAAAGATCTTTGAGTAAAATAGGGTAGACAACTCTTAGTTACTTGATCAAACTTGCAAACAAACTTCCTTGCTACTTTTAAAAAAAAACACACATCACAACACAATTTCAAAACAACTTTCAAAAAACATTGAAAACTTTTTCAAAAGACAATACACCTTTGTATACATTCAAACAAGAATCATTACAAAGGTTGCCACAAATGGCCTCTTTTCAAAATATCTTTCAAAACCACACACAAAGCACCATTTCAAACAATTGAAAATGCAAAGCAAGTGATCTAAGCAAGTAACTAAGAGCCCATGGATAACCATGGATAGAAAGGGTGCTAATACCTTCCCTTTCTATAACCTACTCCCCGAACCCAAGAAAACATCTCAAAGGTCTTTCCTGTGCTTTTTGACCTTTCCTTAGGATAAAATAAAAAGTCGGTGGCGACTCTTTCTAAACCGAAACATTTGCGAACACAAACACAAAACCTCAAGTCAGTTCTCCCACCGTATCACAGAACTGGCGACTCTGCTGGGGAAATGTCTTTAAAAGTGGAGTAACCTTAGGGATTAGATCACCTTTTGCATGATTAATTGTTTGCTTTGATTGCTTTACATTTTGGTTCTCTTGTTTGGGCTTGAAATCCTACACCCGGATTTGGGAAACATTCATAGATAGCAATACGTTGTGGAAACTGTGCGGGGTATACCGACACGGTTGAAGCAATAGCTATATTAGTGCGACATATTTGTGAGTATCGGTAACCCTTGAGTTCAATCAAGGAGAGTACGGGGCCGCTGAGTGATGTCACTAAGCACTAATGACCTAGAACCTTACTTGACCATCTTGGCCTTCTATTAGGGGTAGTGAGATGACCGACTTTGGTGCAGTCCGAAGTTGGTAGATACTCGATACTACACTCATTGAGGGTTGTTTTCTTGGAATATTTTGGTTGCTAGTTAAGTGGCTAAACCAAAACAATAAACATAGAAAACAATCCAATGATATTGAGCTCCTTAGAACCCGGTTACTATTTAGGACAGGTTTTAAGCCAACTACACTCAAGAGGGTACTTACCTATGAAACCTCATGCAAGCCTGAAACTAGGGTTTTGTGTGACTTGCTTGTACATGTGTTTGTGCATACATCATGAACATCATAAAGCATCATATGCATCCACTAACCATTTCAAGGGTTTGGATCTTCATCTTTGTTCTTTTTTTGTAGGTCATGGAATCTCTTCGTAGGAAAACTATCCAGGTCAACCTTGTGAGAATCCTTCCTCAACTCAAGGAGCTTACATCCAGAATTCCAGAAAGTTCTCTGTTCAGTGAAAGACATGGTAGACTGCTCAGCCTAGTCAACACCAACATTGAAGAAGACATGGTGAAAGTGTTGTTCCAATTCTTTGACCCCCTTCACCACTGTTTCAAATTCCCCGACTACCAGTTGGTGCCTACTTTGGAGGAATTTTCTCAACTCCTGAGAATTCCTATTCTTAATCAACTACCCTACAATGGTACAGAAAAAGAGCCAAAGCCTGAAGATGTTGCTCAAGCACTACACTTGCAACCATCTGACATCAAGGGGCATTGGGAAACTAGAAGTGGTGTCAAAGGCTTCTTGGCAAAAATCTTGTTTGAGAAGGCACAAGAGTGTTGGAATTCTTTGGATCTGCAAGCCTTTGAAGAAATTGTGGCACTCCTCATTTATAGGTTGGTCTTGTTCCCAAATCCTGACCAACTTATAGATGTCAATGCTATCAAGATTTTCATGTCAAAGAATCCCATACCTACATTACTTGGGGACATCCTACACTCATTTTACACACGAACAATGAGGAAAAGAGGTGTTCTCATGTGCTGTACTCCTCTCCTAGCAAGGTGGTTTATTTCGCACCTTCCACAATCAGTTTTGAAGAACGAGCATGGTTCAAGGTGGTAACAACAATTGATGACCCTCACGTATTCTGATGTACATTAGTGTTCTCGGTCCAGAGAAAATGTCATCATCATCGATCGCTGTGGTGAGTTCCCTAATGTTCCATTACTTGGCATTAGAGGAGGAATTACCTACAACCCCTGCCTAGCTTTAAGACAATTTGGATACGCTCGGAGGGATGGCCCTCATGACATGCTAATTCCTGACCTAGTTTTTGACTTCGACAACGATGCACAAGGACTTTGCCAAAGATTCACCAGAGCTTGGAGGATGCCTAACAAGGTAGATAGCAAGACACTGGGGCACAAGAACTCCATCCTTCTTGAGCCTTACCTCAAGTGGGTACGAACCCGCGCCCAGAGTCTTATGATTCCTTACCCTCACATTCTCCCTTTGATCAAAGAGCCTGTTAAGGAAGGAGAGGTTCCATACACCATCCTACATCCTGACATGCCAACATCATGGGAGGAAATGCAGAAGAGTTGGATCCAACTCAAGGAAGAACGAAATACTTTCGAAGCCAGCTTCTACGCCAGTGAGAAGAAGGTTTTCGAACTTACCCGCTGACTTCATGAGGAGGAGACCCTCAACACTTACATCGCACCAAAGAGGATGCGCAACGTATTTTTACCTTAAGAAGTTTTTGTAATATTTGGCCCATGGGGCATTTATGTATTGACAAAATTTCTTCTTATTAATATGACGGGTGTTCTTTTTGTTTGCAACAACTTTGAACTTCTAAACCCTTGAATGCATTACATGAATAAACATATCATTCATCATATGCACAAACAGGTCTTCACACCAGGTTTCCTTATCTTTCTCCTGTTTATTCAATAAGATGGATATTGAGCAGACGGTCAAAGATCTGCAGGCACAAAACTCGCAGTTTCAACAACTTCTCATGACCTTAGCAAAGGGTCAGGAGGATCTTAAAGCACTGTTAGGGAATAAAGAGCAAGAAAAAGGAAAAAAGAAAAATAAAAGAGTCGGGGTAGCTACACTGGGAAGAAGATTTGAGAATGAAGCTAGGAGAGTTCTTGATTTCCCCTCCACATCTGACGAGGGGACCGGTAAGGGAAAAGGAGATGCATTACCCTCTGAGTCTGAGGCTGAAGAAGAAGAGGTTGAGGAAGATGAAGATTACTCAGAGCAGCAATACCTGCCAGTGGACGACAAATACAAAAACCTGGAGGATAGACTGACAGCTATGGAGCTGCAAAGGGTTCCCGGGCTAGATTTTGAAGAATTGGGATTGATTGCTGGGATTGTTATACCTCCCAAGTTCAAGGTACCAACTTTTGCAAAATACGATGGTCTGTCTTGCCCAAAGATGCACCTGAGGTCGTATGTCAGAAAAATTCAGTCTCATTCATCCGATAGAAATCTCTGGGTACACTTCTTCCAGGACAGCCTGGCTGGTACACAGCTAGAATGGTTTTACCAGCTTGAAAGATCAGAAGTGCATAATTGGGAGGACTTGGCAGCTGCCTTTTATCGCCAGTATCAATACAACGCCGACTTGGCGCCAACCCGTACTCAGCTACAAAGTATGGGGATGGCCTCAAATGAGGGATTCAAAGAATACGCCCAGAAATGGCGCGACTTGGCCGGAAGAGTGCAGCCACCTCTTTCAGATAGGGAGCTAGTTGATATGTTCTTGGGAACCCTATCTGGCCCTTTCTTCAACCATTTGATCGGGAGCTCTTCTGCAGGGTTTACTGAACTGATTCTGACTGGCGAACGGGTGGAAGCTGGTATTAAGAGTGGGAAGATTCAAAAGGATGCCTCTGCATCCACAACTGTTAAAAAACCTTTCCCGGCAAAGAAGGAAGCGGCTGTTATATACTCTCAGAAAGGATTGGGAAGAACTGAGCGCCGGTCAACTGTAGGGGTCGTGATGATTCAAAATTCGTCAAATGATCAGCCTCGTAACAATCAGTCGAGACCAAATCAGCAACGGGTAGAACGGCCACAACGGCAGTTCACCCGCATCAACATGACGCCTGCACAAGTTCTTCCCCATTTGTTGAAGTTAAATCTGACTGGTTTAAAGGAGGCACCGAAAAACCCTAACACCACATCTCCATACTATCATCCAAATGCTAAATGTGCCTATCATTCTGACAGCGCCGGGCATGACACCAACAATTGCTGGGCGCTTAAGAATAAAATTCAGGATTTGATAGATGCTAAAGAGGTTGAGTTCTACGCCCCTGAGAAGCCGAATGTAATCTCCGCTCCAATGCCGAAGCATGGTCACAATGTCCATGCTGTTGAAGAAGATCTGTATGCTGCTGCTGTTGATGATCTGATAACTCCACTACTGACAATCAAGTTGAATCTGTTGAAGGCTGGGATTTTCCCAGGTTGTAAAGAAAACTGCTACCTTTGTTCCGCCCTACCAACCGACTGTCCATTGCTGAAGATAGGCATCCAACGCCTAATGGACAACCAACAAATTCTTTTCGAAAAGACTCCCGTTACTCCAACTCCTATCAATGAAGTTTCAATAATAACCATTTCCGCCAATCTTTCCAAGGTCCCCAAAAGACCTGTTAAGATTACATCTGCTCCGAAGATAGTACCTCTGAAAATAACCATGCCTGGGCCCGTCCCCTACAAATACGACAAATCAATACCGTGGAATTATGGTGGAGAAATCTACTACCATGGCGTTAAACAAATTGAGATAACTGAAGGGAGCTCTGACGAAGAAACTGCCGACATTGGAAACATTGCCGGAGCGAGCAAAATTACCCAAAGTGGAAGAATTTTCTCTCCAGAGATTGCCCCTCCAAAGGGAATCTTTGGACCCTCAGCTGTTCCCAAGGTTACCTCTGCCCCGGTAAAACTATCTGCAAGAACGCCAATGATTGAAAAAGCTGTTACTCCTGTGGTTGTCCATCCTGCTGCTGCCGATAAGGGGAAAGGGATCCAAGAGGAGCTCGTCAAGACGAGGGCTCAGCCATTGGTCATCCCCGAAACCTCTAAAAAAGAAATGGAGGAGATTCTGAAAATAATCAAGAAGAGTGATTATGATGTGGTGGAGCAACTGGGGAAAACCCCCTCGAAGATCTCCATGTTAGCCTTGCTGCTTTATTCGGAGGCTCATGCCAAAGCCCTGATTAAGTTTTTGAAGACGGCCCATGTTCCCCAAGAAACCTCAACCGATCAATTCCAGGATTGTGTAGCCAGCCTTACCGCCAACAACGGCCTGGGTTTCTCTGATGCTGACCTGACTCCGAAGGGAAGAAAGCACAATGACGCACTGCATGTGTCAGTTGAATGCCGAGGAACCACCCTCGCCCATGTCTTGGTCGATACTGGTTCTTCCTTAAATGTGCTGCCTAAGAAGGCTCTCGACCGGTTGGATTGTGAAGGTTTGGAGCTGAAACCAAGTAATATCATTGTCAGGGCCTTTGACGAGTCTAAAAGGATGGTACATGGGGAGGTCGACATTCCACTCAAGGTAGGCACTGAAGTGTTCCACTCAACCTTCTATATGATGGACATCCGCCCATCATACTCTTGCTTGCTAGGAAGACCATGGATACATAATGCTGGGGCAGTCACCTCTTCTTTACATCAGATGCTGAAATACCCTGTTAAGGGTAAAATCATAACTGTACACGGTGAGGAGGAGTACATGATCAGTCATCTGAATTCCTTTCGGTATGTGGAAGTGGATGGAGAATTCATTGAAACACCTTTTCAACACTTTGAGGAAGTTTCTCCCGAGGTTGCAATAGCGAAGGCAGTAGCTGAGGTACCCAAGAAGGTGGCCAGGATGGCATCTCTGAAAGATGCAAAGGCTGCAATGAAGGAGGGAAAGAGCACAGTGTGGGGACAGTTGCCTGATTTTCCTCACAAAATAGACAAGTTTGGTTTGGGATTTACTGCTGCGGGGCAAAAGGCTATGCGTCGCTCCAAAATTGAAAAGACACCCATCAAGATTTCTCCTCGTGGAATCAATGCTTTAGAAGACAGTGATGAAGAGGCTAACTTTGAATATTGGATCTTTCCAACCATTGAAGGAGGGCTGAACAACTGGGAGGCGAAGGACTTCGTTCCCATTACTTTCATCAATCACTAATTCATCTTCTGAACATTTCCTGTTGGTCTGTAATAATTACTCTTAAACAATTCGCACACTCTTTTCACCTCATCCTTTTCCCGAGGCATGTAGGTCCATTAGTAAGGGCTTGATTCTCTTCATAATCATATGCCATGTTTAATGAATCATTGGACGTTTTTCATTTATAAAATGTTGTGTTCATTTTCTTTCCTTTTGCATTTTTGTTTGTTTAAGGATGGCTATCCCTTACACACACCCACACTCACAAATGCAGGTACCCATCCACTCCGGATTCCATGGGTGACTATTCTGTTGTATCCTTCAAAAACTCTGAAGATTTGGTCAATCAGGCTGAGTACGAAGACGACGAAGATTGTGAAGTGTCGGGAGAGTTAGCCAGACTTCTACAACAAGAAGAGAGGGCCATCTTACCTCATGAAGAGTTGTTGGAAACCGTCAACTTAGGAACAGAGGAAGACAGGAAAGAAGTAAAAGTGGGTTCCAACTTGGAACCAGGTATCAAGGAGCACTTAGTACAGTTGTTGAGTGAATACGTTGAAATCTTTGCCTGGTCTTATGAAGACATGCCAGGGTTAGACGCAGACATCGTGGTTCACCGCCTCCCTACGAGAGAGGACTGTCCACCGATTAAGAAAAAAGTCCGCCGAATGAGGCCCGACATGTCTGAGAAGATTAAAGCTGAAGTAATGAAGCAATTCAACACTGGCTTTCTGGCTGTTACATCCTATCCGCAATGGGTTGCTAACATTGTGCCCGTTCCCAAAAAAGACGGCAAGGTCAGAATGTGTGTGGACTACCGGGATTTGAACAGGGCTAGCCCTAAAGATGATTTTCCGCTACCATATATCGACATTTTGATTGACAACACGGCTCAGCACAAAGTATTTTCTTTCATGGACGGATTCTCGGGCTACAACCAGATCAAAATGGCCCCCGAGGACATGGAGAAAACAACCTTTGTTACACAATGGGGTACCTTCTGCTATAAGGTGATGCCGTTCAGACTGAAGAACACAGGGGCAACCTATCAACGCGCCACAGTAGCTTTGTTTCATGATATGATACATCATGAGATCGAAGTTTACGTAGACGACATGATAGCTCGATCACAAACAGAGGAAGAACACCTTGAACACTTGCAGAGGCTACTTGCCAGGCTGAAGGAGTACAAATTCAGACTGAATCCAAGTAAGTGCACTTTTGGAGTTAGGTATGGTAAACTTCTGGGATTTATTGTCAGCAGCAAAGGCATTGAGGTCGATCCAGCAAAAGTAAAGGCTATACAAGAAATGCCCGCCCCCCGTACTGAAAAGGAGGTTAGAGGATTCTTGGGACGCTTGAACTATATCGCCAGGTTCATCTCTCACCTGACGTCTACCTGTGAGCCAATTTTCAAACTATTGAAGAAAGATCAGGTAGTTGAATGGAACATTGATTGTCAATTTGCTTTTGATAAGATCAAGGAGTATTTGCTAGAACCTCCTATTCTGATGCCACCCGTCGAAGGAAGGCCATTGATCATGTACCTGACTGTTTTGGACAACTCAATGGGGTGCGTACTGGGCCAACATGACGAGTCTGGTCGAAAAGAGCATGCCATTTATTACCTTAGCAAAAAGTTTACCGACTGTGAGACTCACTACTCACTGCTCGAGAAAACTTGTTGCACTTTGGTATGGGCTGCTCGCCGACTAAGGCAGTATATGTTGACTCATACCACTTTGCTGATTTCCAAAATGGATCCTATCAAGTATATCTTCGAGAAGCCTTCTTTATCTGGAAGAATCGCTAGATGGCAAATGATCCTGACTGAGTATGACATCCAGTATACTACCCAAAAAGCTATAAAAGGGAGTGTACTAGCTGACCATCTAGCTCATCAAGCTATCGAAGATTATCAATCCATGAGATTCGACTTCCCGGACGAGGACATCATGACATTGGACAACATTGAAGGTAACGGACCGTATGACGGACCTGAAAAAGGATCCCGATGGACCCTGTACTTTGATGGTGCTTCAAATGCACTTGGAAATGGTATCGGTGCGGTACTTATTTCCCCAGAAGGTGGCCATACACCTTTCACGGCCCGACTTTGTTTCAGCTGTACCAACAACATGACCGAATATGAAGCTTGCATCTTTGGTCTCAAGGCTGCTATAGACTTGGGGATCAAATCTTTAATCGTATTTGGGGACTCGGCTTTGGTTATCAGTCAAGTCAAAGGAGAATGGGACACCAAACATCCTAATCTTATCCCATACAAAGAACATGTTTTGACATTGCTGCCTCATTTCGAGCAGATCACCTTCGAGCATTTCCCGCGAGAAGAAAATCAGTTAGCAGATGCTCTGGCTACAATGCCTTCCATGTTTAAACTTAACTGGGATAACGAGGCTCCCCAAATCACCATCGAGCGAATGGACGAACCTGCGCACTGTCATGAGATTAATATCGAAGAAGTAGTGGAACAACCCTGGTTCCATGAAATTAAAAGGTATCTCAAGACTAGAGAATATCCTGAAGGAGCTTCAGTAAATGACAAGAAGTTCTTAAGGAAATTTGCCGCCAAGTTCTTCCTAAGCAATGACATCCTTTATAAGCGCAACCATGATTGTGTTTTACTGCGTTGTGTGGACAAAGCTGAAGCAGAGTTGATCATGACTGAGATACACAGTGGCACATTTGGCACTCACTTGAGCGGACATACAATGGCTAAGAAGATTCTAAGGGCAGGCTATTACTGGTCTACCATGGAAGCTGATTGCCATCAACATTCCCGTACTTGCCACAAATGTCAAGTCTACGCCGACAAGGTTCATATTCCTCCTGTCCCTCTCAACGTTATGACAGCTCCTTGGCCATTCGCAATGTGGGGCATTGACATGATTGGAGAGATCAAGCCCACGGCATCCAACGGACATCGCTTTATCTTGGTCGCTATTGACTATTTCACCAAGTGGGTCGAAGCAGCTTCCATTGCCTCTGTTACAAAAAATGTGGTTGCCCGCTTCATCAAGCAGAACCTCATATGCCGGTATGGTGTCCCCGACAGGATCATCACAGACAACGGTACAAATCTGAACAATACCATGATCACCGCTCTATGCGAACAGTTCAAGATTTATCATCACAATTCATCTCCCTATCGGCCGAAGATGAATGGTGTTGTTGAAGCTGCAAACAAAAACATCAAGAAGATCATCCAGAAAATGACAGTCACCTACAAGGACTGGCATGAGATGTTACTGTTTGCTCTGCATGGATACCATACCACGGCACGTACTTCAACAGGGGAAACCCCATTTTCTTTGGTGTATGGCATGGAAGCTGTCCTACCCATGGAAGTTCATATTCCTTCTTTAAGTTATGAAGGACGCTGGTTTGAGTGAAGACGATTGGATTTAGACCCGACTTGATCAACTCAATTTGATCGACGAGAAGCGACTCACTGCTGTTTGCCATGGTCAGACTTACCAAAAACGAATGATCAAGGCTTTCAACAAGAAAGTCAGACGTCAAGTATATCAAGTCGGAGATCTTGTGATCAAGCGGATCATCTTGCCGCAAAGTGATCCCAGGGGCAAATGGACTCCTACTTACGAAGGACCATTTGTAATCAAGAGCATCTTTTCTGGTGGTGCAATGATTCTGACCACCATGGACGGCGACGATTTTCCACACCATGCGAACACAGACATAGTCAAAAGATATTACGCATGAAACAACCCGACAAGTCGAAAACCCGAAAGGGCGGCTTGGGCAAAAAATGGGTGTCCTGGTTAACTGAAAACCCGAAAGGGCAGTTCAGGAAAAAATTAGGGATAAAACAAAAATCTGTACACCCGGCAAGTTGAAAACCCGAAAGGGCGACTTGGGCAAAAAAGGGTTTCCCGGTGGATCGAAAACCCGAAAGGGCGATTCAGGAAAAAGTTAGGGAATTAAAGCGTATGACTACTCGTCGGATCACTTTAAAGAACAATCTCTTCATCAATAAGCTCCGAGCTTCTGATCAATCCAATCATCGGCGGACGAAGCAATGAATGAACAAGATATTCAGAGTTGTGAAGGCTATAACAGAATGGGAATCCCATGGAATTGTTACACATAGCCATCTTTCTTTTGTATAAATTTTTCAATGTTTACGACAACATCCTCTTACTAGGGTGTTTGTCTCCTTTGTACAAAGATACTCATAAAAAGTTAATACAAATACTTTTCCAAGTACAGAAATTTTGCTTTGTCTTCCTTTTCTTTTTACACCTATGTTTTATTTGAGAAACTTCCAATGTTTTGTTAAATAGGCATATGCATTTGAACATAATCATTTGCTTACAAATCAAGAAAAGATGATTGCTGATAGGTTGAAGGTACAGACATATATCTTGAGGCCCTTTCAAAAGAAACCCCCAGCGGAATTAAACTCCAAGTTCTTCAACTGAGTTAAAATCCAGAACTTAATTCCCCAAACAGAGTTAAACTTCAGGATCCTCAGTAGAGCAAAAGCTTTCTAAAAGCTGATTTCCCCAGCTAAGAGAGCCTTCCAGAACTTAACTCCCCTCAGAGTTGAGTTTCAAGATCCCCGGTGGAGCCAAGACTGATAGTCCCCAACGGAGCTAAAACTTCCAACTATCAATCCCCAGCGGAACCAGATCAACGAACATTCTCCCCACAGAGATACTTCCCATCAGATTGAAGATTCTCAGTCTCACTTCTCCAGCATAAGTCTCCCAGGTTTTAAATTCCCCAGTAGCGATCGTCAGAATTCTCATTCCCCACAAGTCACCAAGGATTTTCAATCCCCAGCAGTGGTCCTAAGATCCCTCAACAATTGAAGATCTTGCTCCCCAAGCAGTCAGCAATCAACAATCAGCAAAGATTTCTCATCTCCAATGATCAAAGATCCTTGGAATCCCCAACTTCGGTCATGGATTTTTTTCCCCGACAACAATCAAAGGATTTTCAAATCCCCGGCAACAGTCTAGGATTTATCTTCCTCACAAGACAGCTACTCGGCTTACATGCATAATCATTACATTCATATATCATAAACATTGATGAAACGCAATTCATTGCATCATACATATCATGCAACATAACTTTGTGTTTTGGCTAACATTTTATCCTTTTCAGGATAAGATTAAAAGGCTATCGCTAACAAATAGTCAGATACAGTATGGATACACCCCAGACACGGCGGTCATTCTATTACTCATTCAGAATTTCATGTCAGATACAGTATGGATACACCCCAGACATGGCGGTCATTCTATTACTCATTCAGAATTTCAAGTCAGATACAGTATGGATACACCCCAGACACGGCGGTCATTCTATTACTCATTCAGAATTTCAAGTCAGATACAATATGGATACACCCCAGACACGGCGGTCATTCTATCACTCATTCAGAATTTCAAGTCAGATACATTATGGATACACCCCAGACACGACGGTCATTCTATTACTCATTCAGAATTTCAAGTCAGATACAGTGCAGATACACCCCAGACACGACGATCATTCTACTACGCATTCAGACTACAACAATCGAATACAGACTAGATACGCTCCAGACACGGCAGCCATTCTATCTCTCATTCAAATTCATTTATCAACCTCAAGTCCAGATATGCTCCAAACACGGATGCCATTCTGGCCCTTACACCAGCAGTTTGATTCTCCCTAGTGCAGTCGCCATGGAAGTCATTCTGTCACTTATTCAGATCCTAGATACAATACAGATACACCCCAGACACGACGGTCATTCTACTACTCATACAGATCTCAATTTCAGATACAGTCCAGATACGCTCCAGACACGGTTGCCATTCTGTCACTTATTCAGATCCCAATTACAATACAGATACACCCCAGACACGGCGGTCATTCTACTACTCATACAGATCTCAACTTCAGATACAGTCCAGATACGCTCCAAACACGGTTGCCATTCTGTCACTTATTCAGATCCCAGGTACAGTACAGATACACCCCAGACACGGTAGTCATTCTACTACTCATACAGATCTCAACTTCAGATACAGTCCATATACGCTCCAGACACGGTTTCCATTCTGTCACTTATTCAGATCCCAGTTACAGTACAGATACACCCTAGACACGGCGGTCATTCTACTACTCATACATATCTCAACTCCTAGGTACAATCCAAATATGCTCTAGACACGGTTGCCATTCTGTCACTCATTCAGAGTTTATCCCCAGCACACAGTTGCTCCATACACAAATATTCCTCTGTCATCCAGATACAATACAAATACACTCCAGGCACGGCAGTCATTATGATATTCATTCTACATTCAAACACAGTTACAACTCAGATACGCCCCAGACGCGGAGGCCATTCTTTTGCTCATACAAATTCAGTCTCCAGATACAGTTCGAATGCATTCCAGACACGGATACCATTTTGATACTCATTCTTTTGACTTACAACATTGCAAGTTGACAAAGATTCTTGGATGGCATCTTTAAGCCCATCACCAGTAAGATTCTACCATCTCCAAATGGAATCTTTAAGCCCATTCCCTCAACTATGCTTTGGACGAGTGCAAATTTACGGGCACTCTAGTGTCCAATCCTCTTTTACCTTTGAGTCACGAAAGGCAAACTTGCCAATCTAACTCTTCAGGTTCAAGAAGATTGAACAGGGGCAGCTGTTGTACCCCAAAATTTGCCCTCTCATTCTTCAGGAAATTATCCTAGATTCTCAGAGTCTCTCTGAAGCAAATCCAAGTCCTGAATTATCATTTCTTCCCAAGAAAACCATTTACAAGAGCAAAATGATCACACAAGCTCTAAAGGCAACGCTTTTACCTTGAAAAATTAAATTCTAAACATTTGGAATTTTTCTCTAAAAATGGGTGTTTAAGAAGAAAATAGCACTTCAGAACTTTTGGACCAACCTCCAGACATAAACAGTCAGAAGTTGCAAGCTTGGTCAACTCAGTCAGAAGTTGGCTCTTCAGCAGCTACATTAACTCAGTTAGAGGTTTCAAACGTGGTTCAACACATAAGCCTCAAACAGAACACGGCTCTTTCAGCAGTTATGCAAGTTCAGCCAGAGTTTGCTAGAGGAATGCAAAGGAAGCAAAGAAGTCTGAAGGTTCCTTCAGAACATTCTGGAATCAGAAGATGAAAGGGTCAGAAGAGTGGGTGTTACACTGACACAGAATCGCTAAGTCCAGGATTTCCAGAAGCAAATCCAAGGAACGTGTTAGAAAGTCAGGAGAATCCCCAGAATTTGCTGAGACAACAAGAGGCCAAGATCAGAGCTTGGTTCACGTTGTTTTTGGTAAAACAGAACTGCTGGTTCAGGTTTTCTCCTATTACAAGAATTTTGGTGTTGATAAGTCTCATCGCCATTTAATGCTCATTAATGCTCCCAACCACTCCTGAACATTCATCCAAGAGGTCTCTTCACGTGTGGCTTGGTAAACACCTTTATGCAGGCTTAGGCATGGGTCTACGCGCCACCTTCCACCTATAGAGGTCACTTCTCCTCAATCCTTGCCTGCTGTTCCAGCCTAGGCTGAAAAGTTGTGCATTATCACAACTTTCCATGAACTTCTTTAAAAAAAAACAATTTAACCTCTATTGGCGCCTTTAACGTTCAATAATCCACAATAACTTTGCCTATAAATAGAGCACCATTGACCACTAAGAAGCAGTCCAAAAAAAACTAGAAAAAATTGCTAGAAGAGAAACAGAAATTTTTTAGCAAGAAAATACTTTGAAACTCTGTCAAAAAATCTTGGTGTCTCAAGAGCCTCAAACATAACTTTGAATCTCCTGTCTCAAAACCTCATTTGTACCCAGATTGCTTCTCGATTAAAGAAATACGCCCCTACAACTTCTGACCACATATACTCTCCATCCACCCCTTCAAAAATGAACCTGTCCAGAACACCATCAGAGCTAAAAGCTAGCTCTCACTCATAAACTTTTCCAACAGCCAGGTAAGCACCTGCTGACCTTCATCACGCTGCTAAGCATCATCAGCTTTGCATGCTCAAATAAACATAATGTAAATATCATGTTGCTGCTGTTTGCGTTCTGAGGATTTTCATACCTCAGAATGTTTGAGTAGGAAGTAAATCAGCGTAGAACCTGCAAGTGACCTTGTTGGTTCTGTCTCCTAAAACACTTTGACATTTGCTGAAGCTGTCCCAAACATGTTTTCTGTTTTGTGGAACAATAAAAAAACTGCAGATGTTCTGACTAGCACAGGGAGAAGCCAAGTGCTGACTTTGACGTTAGCACATTTGAAGCCTGTTCTGCTGTCAATAATATCAGAACTTCTGAAGATTATTGTATCTCCAGCAGGATCAGAACTTCTGATATCTCCACTAACAAATTTTTGTCTTGTAGCGCATGGGGGTCAGAACTTCTGATCTTCCCACTAACAGGTTTCTGTTTTGTAGGTGCCAGAGTCAGAAGTTCTGACTCATACAGTTTAACCAAAAGGTTGATAATCTGGCAGCAGGCCTGAGTCAGAACTTCTGATGGCCTCTCAGCAGCGCGCTGGCTCTCTCTCTCTTTCTCTCTATCTTACCTTTGTTATTTTCTTTTCTTATCTATTTTTCTCATTGAACCACCCCATGTATAAATATGTATCCCCACCCCCTAATTGCTGTAATAGCGTAGGATTTTATATTTCTTCTTTTTATTGCTTTCAAATATAAATGCTAGTAATTAGGATGTGTATGGCAAGATAAAATCAATGAAATAGAAAATCCTAATCCAAAGATAAACTCTTATATGCAACAAAACACACTTGCACACTTACACCCCTAGGGTTACATCCACTTGTTGCCTTCAAAAATGGGCCATGTTTGCATGTCAAGTATTTTGGCAAAACAAAACAAAAACAAACAAAATGATCATAGTCCCTCGATGACGCTATCTAGTTGCCTAAACAAAATGATCATAGTCCCTCAAGAAAATCGCAAAAATACTTGACACTATTGCTTTCATGGTCTATACGATGACCCGTGCCTGTCCTGTTTACATCCTAACACAAGGTTGTTCACCAAATACAATGGTGAAGTAACACTGTTAAAAGGGTTAAAAACATAAGGAAAGATCTTTGAGTAAAATAGGGTAGACAACTCTTAGTTACTTGATCAAACTTGCAAACAAACTTCCTTGTTACTTTTCAAAAAAAACACACATCACAACACAATTTCAAAACAACTTTCAAAAAACATTGAAAACTTTTTCAAAATACAATACACCTTTGTATACATTCAAACAAGAATCATTACAAAGGTTGCCACAAATGGCCTCTTTTCAAAATATCTTTCAAAACCACACACAAAGCACCATTTCAAACAATTGAAAATGCAAAGCAAGTGATCTAAGCAAGTAACTAAGAGCCCATGGATAACCATGGATAGAAAGGGTGCTAGTACCTTCCCTTTCTATAATCTACTCCCCGAACCCAAGAAAACATCTCAAAGGTCTTTCCTGTGCTTTTTGACCTTTCCTTAGGATAAAATAAAAAGTCGGTGGCGACTCTTGCTAAACTGAAACATTTGCGAACACAAACGCAAAACCTCAAGTCAGTTCTCCCACCGTATCACACTATCCAAGGGGCAAGAAGAATTTAAAGCACTCCTCACTGAGAACATGACCAAGGAGAATCCTGAAGACAACACGGATGACCAGTTGGAACAACTGCAAGATGAGATGGAAAAGATGAGAATCCAGATGATTAGTCAGATGGATCTTATCCAAAATTTAGCTCGGGGGCAAGAAGAGTTAAGAACCCTCATCAGCAAGCTTCATCAGGATAGATACAACCGTATGGGACAAACTGCTAGAATTGGGTTTCTAATCAATAATCAACCTCTCTTGGCTAACATGTTCATGAGGGAACATGTCGAAAATGGAATTAGAAATGGTAAAATTCAGGTGACTGCATCTTCAAGTACTCAGAAGAGGTCATACAATGAGAAAAATGAGTTCAATACTATGTACGGTCAGAAGGGTCATATAAGAGTGATCTCAACCAATTTGTGGAGGCGGTGCAGATCTCTAATCATGCACCAGTGCAACAACAACAACAGGGTAATAAACATAAGCAGGATACAACCAAAAGATGATTTACTAAAATAAACATGTTATTGACTCAAGCATTACAACACATGTTGAAGGCCAAGCTGGTTACATTGAAGGATCCTCCTCAGAACCCTAATACTTCCTCTCTCCGTCACAATCCTAATGTAAGGTGTGCGTACCACTCCAACAGTCTTGGACATGACACTATCATCTGTTGGACTTTGAAACATCAAATTCAAGACTTGATTGACGAAGGAGTTTTTGAGTTCACACAAGATGGTCAGATTGAGTTTTTATATCATCCCTCAAATATCGCAACTACAAGGCATACCATATGAAGTGACAAGTTCAAGCGAAGAAGCTTTAAGATCATTTGGTTTTTTATTTGTAATTTCTTTGGTTGGTTCAAACAATGACTGTCATGTCAAATTTTGGTTTTTCCCATTAATGCATTGCATATGTTTATCTTGAGTTAATCTATTCGTTTTCACTATATTAAAATTATGATTTTTACTTCCTTTTCGTGATATTGAACTCTCGTTAAAAGCTATCAACCTTTAGAGGGAGGATGACAAAAACGATACCATAATCTCATACAATATTATTTTGAATAGACCTTTCCGATGATGTACAAGCGTTGCTTCAATTCCTAAACAGTGGAGATATGAGGAAGTTAATCCCTAGTCAAACCCTTTCATCCTAAGAAGTAGGAGTTTTTTTCACGCAAACCGAAACCCTTAGTCATAACCTGGGGCAGGGTAGTTTCTCAGTTAATTTAATTATGCATTCAATCGAAAGCTTTTCCTTCATACAGTGCAGGTAGTATCGAAGACATTCTTCCAAATCAAAAGTAGGTGATGGTTCCCCGTAATCATTAAGTTAGGCATTCATTATCTTTCAAAAGAAAAGCCCGCTAAGTCGAAACCTATGAAGGAGACTTAGGGAAAAAACTGGGGCATCTTGCTGACTATAATCCAAAACAAAACAGTTCAGGCAAAAATCAGGGGTAATAAAGTCAAAAAGAGGCCGCTACAAATCCGCAACAAAATAAAGATGTTACAAGAAAAATGACTGCCTTCTCAAATAAAATTTCAATTTCTGAACCATCACCAAGTTTCAGTGCTATAATTCCAAACTCTATTGGAACCTAAATGCATAATTAACTGAGTATATGACTGAAGGACATCATGGATAATGGGTCAGGTACAAATAAACTTTGAGCCTTTATCCTTTGTTTCTTAAACCATGAACCAGGCCATGTTACAACCCTTAAAAGTCCTAACTGAAGCATGGGTTAGTTTGAAAACATATTGTTACAAAAAGGTATCTTGACTCCTGTAAGGCTTACCATAAATCCTGAGTTGATATCACATTCTTACAAATTTTGTTTTACTAAAAAATGCATTTTTAAACTTTAAGATAGACATAAGCTTTGCATTTTAATACCACTGTTTGCATATGACTAAATGTTTGACAACATATAAATTCGCATGACGAATATCCAATGAATGAAAATCCTCCCAAATGGACATAATTACTTCAGATGATGTGTCAAAAAGAAAGACACTTCCAGTAACATGCCTTTCATGGACACAATTGGTTATAAATCAAAGGGCATGACATGTTATTGTTCAACTCATTTGTGGCAGTCAAGTCAAGATTCAAAGGATCTCTCAAAAGCACTGAATAACCAGGGGCAGATCTCCATCTGAATCACTTGGGGCATGTTACATTGATCATGAGTTTCAGCAAAAGCCACTATGAAAATTGAATCTTTGGTATCATCAAATTGCTAATCTATGGTTGATCAATAACTTCAAGTATCAGGTTCACCAGACTAATCCCATGGGGAAACTGACTCCCGCATACAAAGGGCCACGTATGATCAAGAAAAATATTTTCTGGAAGTGTTGCAACACTTACTACCATGGACAGTGAAAATTCTCTTCACCCTGTGAACATGGATATAATCAAAAATACTATGCATGAAAAAAAACCCGCTAGGTTGATATGCCTAAGCAAAAATAAGGGCATCTCGACGAACCAAAAGGATTCAGTAAAAAATTAGGGACATATAAATAAAATTGTACACCCGACAAGTCGAAAAACTGAGAAGGCGGCTTGGGAAAAAAAGGGTATCCCAGTGGAGTGAAAATCCAAAAAGATAATCCAGGAAAAAGTTAGGGATTAAAGCACACGATTATGTCCCGTTATCTCATCACTTGTTTATCACTCTGATTAGCATTCACTAAAGACTCTAGGAGTTTGGATAGCGACCAAGTCGTCCGCAAATCCCCACAGAGAAACTTTCCACAGAGCAATCCCCACAGAGTTACCTTCACAAGATCATCCCCGACGGAGATACATTCTCCCGCAAATATAATATGCCTTCAGACATGAATTGGGGCATCTTCCAACTATTAACATAATCATACTCCCTAGAAACCCCCCCTAGCGTACAAAGGAGTTTGATCGTTTCTCCAACATATAATGGGAACTTCCTCCGCACAGCCTACGAAATTCCAATTCCCATCAGAAATGATTCCTTCAACACAGTTCACAGGAATTTAATTCTCCAGTTGAGTTTCTTTCTCCAACACTGCAAAATTCCCTACATAATTCTCTTCTCCAACAGGGTTTACTTATCCAGCAGGGTTTATTTCCCCAACAGGGTTTATTTCCACAACAAAATCCAATTTCCCCAACTGAGTTCCTTTCTCCGACTATTGCAAATCCCTGACAAAATTCCCCTCTCCAGCAAAGGGTAGTCCAGGTTGCTACCCCCAGAGAGTTACTACAAAATCTGAAACCGGGCCAGATATCATTTAACTTCGTCCTCCCCAGAAGAGTTAGCATCCATAACAGAAACTTGGTCAGACATCACCTCAGAAGTTTATCCATCTCTTATTTCCCCAATTATGGTATATAAGAACTAAATCCCTAGTAGAGCGGCGAACGACCAATGTTCTTGAACTCTATTCCCCAAGCAGAAGTCAAACATTCCCAGCGAAGTATCCTAAAAATAGAAAGAAGGAGCCCCCAGCGGAGACATTCTAAACAAGATTGAAGATCCATATTCTTCAGCCCTAGCAGCAGTCAGGGATTTATTTTCCCAGTCAAAGACGTTATGCAAAGCTACCAATACACTTCAACAACAACTTACATCCATACATAATTTACAAATATCATAGCATATGTGTGATACAGTGGGAGAACTGACTATGAGTTTGCGTTTGTTTTCGCAAATGTTTCGGTTGAGCAAGAGTCGCCACCGACTTTTTATTTTATCCTAAGGAAAGGTTTAAAAAGCACAACAAAAACCTTTGAGATTTTTTCTTGGGTTCGGGGAGTAGATTATAGAAAGGGAAGGTATTAGCACCCTTTCTATCCATGGTTATCCATGGGCTCTTAGGTACTTGCTTAGATCAACTTGCCTTGGTTTTCAATTGTTTGAAATGGTGCTTTGTGTGTGGTTTTTGAAAATGTTTTGAAAAAGATGCCTTGTCTAGGCTACCCTTGTAACAATTCTTTACTCGAATGTTTTACAAAAGGTGTTTGTCTTTTTGAAAAGATGTTTCAAGGTTTTTTTGAAAGTTTGTTTTGAAAGTGTTTGTGAAGTGTGGTTTGAAAATAGGCAAGTGTTTTCTTTTGCAAGTTGACAAGCACTCAAGAGCTATCTACCCTAAAGTTCTCAAAGATATTTGTTATGTTTTAACCCTTTTAACAATTTTGTTCCACCATTGCATTTGGTGGACAATCTTGTGTTAGGATGTGAAAGGTACGGGCACGGGTCATCGTTTAGACCATGATTGCAATAGTGCTAAGTATCTTTGGGCAATTTTTTCTTTGAAAGGGACTTGATCATTTTAGGCAACTTTTCGAAAGCGTCATCGAGGGACTATGATCAATTGATTTGTATTTGTTTTGCCCAAAGAGACCTAACATGCAATATGGCCCATTTATTGAAGGCAACAAGTGGAATACCCTAGGGGTACAAGTGTGGTATGTGTTGTCCATTTTTCATGCTTTGATTATCTTGAAATTAGGTCAAACTATTTTGTTCTTTTTATTTGCATACAAACCCTAATTCTAGCATGGTATATTTAGAAAGCAATAAAGTGCGAAATTCAAATTTCCTAAACTATTACAACACAATATGGGAAGGGGGGTACAAATGTTCAAATGGGGGGATATTTAGACAAGGAATTTAAACCTAGCTATTACATCAATTTTGGAATATTTACAAGATAATTAATTGCATAAATTAAATGGAAAATAAAATAAAGATGCAAAATGCAAAAAGGGTTTTTATATGTATGAAAAAAAGTATTTTTTTTTGTCAAATAAACAAAATAAAAAAAGTATCATTTTTGGAGCTTTTTAATGTTTAGGGCAAAACCCTAATTTTCTTAGAGAAAAGTATTAATTATTTAATATATACTAATATTTATCAATTATATATGAAATAAAAATAAAAATGAAGTATATTTGTCAAAATGATATTTTTACTATTTAAATGTTAATAAAAAATAAAGTGTATATATTTTTGTATTATTTACTAAATATTCTAATAAAATATATATATATATATATATATATATATATATATATATATATATATATATATATATATATATATATATATATATATATATATATATATATATATATATATATATATATATATATGCATTAATTTCTAAATATGTATTATATATATATAATAATAATATTTAATAATTATAAAAAAAAGTATATTTTATATAACCTATTTTCAGAAGATAAAACAAAATAAAAATGACAATAAAAATGTATTTACACTATTTTTTTCCTATTTATTCTAAATAATATATTTTTGTACTTATTTACATACAAATAGCAATATGACTAAATAAATGCCTAAAAATATAAAAATGGTGTAAAAATATTTTTTATGTTTTTTAATATCATTAACAAAAATAAATAAATTAAAATAAAAAGAGAAAAGTCAAAAAATCATTAAAACAAACAAGATGGGCTCAGGGGGTGTAAAACCAAAAACATGGTGTGAAAAGAAGTATCAAAGCAGGCCCAGCCCATGTGGCTTCTTCTTCAACCTCTGGACAGAAAAATGTTCAAAAAACGCGCGCCTGAACACCAATTCAAACACCTGGATTCCTTGATCTTTTGCACAAACTTACAACATAAGAAATGTTAAGCATTGAATCACGATTCTAAATATGTAAAGAACTCATCCTAACTCTCAGAAATGAGAGAGAATTTCATCATTCCCAAATCCTAACCTAAGTTTTTATCAACATTCAGACCTTAAATTCTCATAGCTCAGGCAAAATAAATGAAAAGTAAAAGTATGTACAGATTCAGGGGCATGAGTAGAACACTTCTTATTCACAAACTTAGAGCTAATGATGCCTACACTAAGAGTTAGAAGTTCAAGAAGATACCTGTTCAGTTGAAGTTCTATCTGGCAATGGGGGAACTTTCAGGGCAAGATGATGATCTGTACAGCTTGCCTGAAGTGTAGTGATGCTATTCCAATGCTTACTTTGCTTTGAAACACCTTGAATCGAGCTATGGACCTTCAACTGCAAAACAAGAAAGTGAAAATGGTGGAACCGATTAGAGGAGTTACAAGTCGTGTTTTATGTTTGGGTTAGCTTCAAGTGATGCTAGGGAATGTGTTTGATGAGCTTTTAGCAAGAAAGCATGAAAGGGATGAGAGTTGGCACTCAAACTGCAGCAAGCCCTGTTTTTGTGCAGTTCAATGGTGATTTTGAGTTTGTGGAGGTATTGGAGGTGTTGGAGTCGTGTGCTAGCTCAGTTAGGATGTCTTGAATGTGTACAAACTATTTGCTTAAGGGTTCTATTGCTGAGATGAAAGTTGTGTTGTGTTATGCCACATTTCTTCACACTTAAGCAAGCAAATGTCCACTTGAGTTTTAGACAGCTAGAGGCCCCCCTAATGTGCTGCTAACCCTCCCCTTGATCAGTGTGTTTTGTTCATAATCTTGTGCCAAAGTGATTTGATCTGTACTTGTTGATTTGCAACTTTGACATAAAGCTTAACTTTTCAAAAATGGCTATTTCACTTTTTCTATAAATGGCTTAATTCAACATGTAATGCTTAAACTCATAAAACAAGGCCTTGGCACAATGAGTATGCATTAAATTATTGAGTGTTGGATGGTTTAGAGGCCTGTAATCAAGGGAAGCATGCTGATTTTGAAAATGCATAAGTTATGAACATGGTAATGGTCATGAATCAAAGTGACTTTTTGCCATATTGCAAAATTCGATTCTCTCAAGTCATGAGGTTGTTTGATGAGTTCTTGGACATTTTGGAAATCTTGGAATATGTACTACAATCCATCTTTGAAATGCAAATTGAAATTCCAAGGGGAAGTATGTGAAAAATGGTCTTGAAGTTAGGTAAAAACCTTGCCTAAAAAGGTCAAAATTTCACTAAGTTAAGAATGGTTTAGTACCCTTATTCCAAAAATTGCAACTTGAGATACAAGCTTCTTTTGGGAAAACTTTGTGAATCAAAGTTGTATATGATGCAATAAGCTACAACTTTCATGTTTTGACTTTTGCTTGAATCCAAATGAATCTTGGTGAGAAAGTGGGGCAAAGTTGGGAAAAAATTAGGGTTTTTCATAACTTAGAAAAATTCTCATTTCAAACCCTAATTTGCATTTTTTGATTTCTTGGTGAACAAGTTTCATGATTTGGCATGTTTTGGTGAAAAATGAATCTTGACTCTTGATTTTGACCAAAAAGTCAAAGTTTGACTTTTCAGTATACAGTCAAAATTGATCAATTGACTGGGAAATTCAACTGTCAATCTTGTGTACTTGGGATCTTTTGAACTTGTTGAGCATGTCAAGACAATTCCATGGGGTCTTTGAGTCCATATGTGAGCTTGGTTTGCCATTGGCTAGGTCAAACAGTCAAAAATTGCCTTTGTGCAGTCGAAACCCTAAAAATGACCATTTTGCCCTTTTGATGATCTGATCAAATTTCTTGTGGAATTGTGATCCAAACTTGATCAAATGGTCCATGTGAGTTTATAATGTTGATGTGGGTCAATTTTCATGAGATTTGACTGTCAATTGGCCACAGTTGACTTTTTCCCCAATACAGTTGATTTTTAGGTCAACTGCCCAATTGACTGGGCAAAACTTGGAATCAAGGCTTGAAACTGGGTATGGATAAACTTGGGAGTCCAATATGAAGCATGAAAGTCATATTAGGCATTTTTGGTCAAAACATCTTTGTGTAAACACAAACCCTAATTTGGGTCAACAGTGCAAGGAGAAGTCTTGAGCATATGAAACCCTAACTGGATCTTGATCTCCAAGGGCTCTGTGATGAGAAATCAATGAGAAATGGGAGGGCAAATTTTGGGGTACAACAGTTGCCCCTGTTCAATCTTCTTGAATCCGAAGAGTTAGATTGGCAAGTTTGCCTTTCGTGACTCGAGGGTAAAAGGAGATTGGACACTAGAGTGCCCTTAAATTTGCACTCGTCAAAGCAATGGATGCGGGAATGGGCTTAGAGATGCCATTTGGAGATGGGCTTAACGATGCCATCTGGGAGAGTGACAGACACTTGTCGGGGATGGGCTTAAAGATGCCATCTGGAAATGAGTATCAGGAAGGTGTCCTTGCTTGGGACCATCTCTGAACTGGGGGTCTGAATAAGCAATAGATTGACATCCGTTGTTGGGAGGAATCCGTAAACTATTTTCAAAAATTGCATCTGAACAAGTTGATAGATTAACATCCGTTGTTGGGAAGAATCCATAAAATGTTTTCAGAAGTCTGGAGAAGAATCTGAACAAGCGATAGGTTAACATCCGTTACTTGGAGAACCCGTGAACTGTTTTCAGAAATCTTGAAGTTGAATAAGCAATAGAGCCGCATCCATTGTTGGGAAGCACCCGTAAACTGTTTCCAAAAGCTGAGAAGAGTCTGAACAAGCGATAGATTAACATCCGTTGTTGGGAAGAATCCGTAAACTGTTTTCAGAAATCTGGAGAAGAACCTGAACAAGTGATAGGTTAACATCCGTTACTTGGAGAACCCGTGAACTGTTTTCAGAAATCTTGAAGTTGAATAAGCAATAGAGCAGCATCCGTTGTTGGGAAGGGTCCGTAAACTGTTTTCAAAAGTTGCATCTGAACAAGTAATAGATTAACATCCGTTGTTGGGAAGAATCCATAAACTGTTTTCAGAAGTCTTGAGAAGAATCTGAACAAGCGATAGGTTAACATCCGTTACTTGGAGAACCCGTAAACTGTTTTCTGAAATCTGGCGGTTGAAGGAGGAACCGGTGTAGGGTTTCCTGATGATGAGCTCGTGTAAAACTACATCTGGATGAATCTGGAATAAGCATTAGAATGTTGCCATGTCCGGGTCACATCTGAACTATTCCTGGAAAGAATCTCGGAAGATAATGATTTTAGTTTGTCGACTAGTCTTACCTGAAAAGGTAAAGAGTTAGTTATATGCAATGTCATGATGCATGATACAATGTATGTTATGTGATATGAATGTAAATGAATGCGCATGTAAGCTGGAGAGCTGTCTTGCAAAGGATAGATGAATCCGAGATGGCTGAAGATAACAGTATCTTGACTGCTGCCGGGAAGAATAATTCCTGGTTGTTGCTGGAGAATAAGGAGCTTGGGTTGCATACCAATCTTCTGGAGAATTCCTGATGACTTCTACTGGGGAGTTCAAAACTAATAGACTCATGCTGGGGAGGTAAGACTGAGAATCTTCAGTTTGGTGGGAAGTATTTCTTGCGACTTCACTGGGGAACTCAAGATTTGCCCTCCCAAAACTCCGTGGGGAGAAGGTTCATTAGTCTGGCTCCGCTGGGGATACTGAAACTTAAACTCTGAGGGGAAATGAGTTCTGGAGGATTCCCTGGCTGGGGATAACAAAGATAGGTTCCTCTGGGGGATTGTATTGATAAGTTATGCTGGGGAAATCTGATGAACTCCGCTGGAGGTAGGAAGAAATTTGGCGAGTGCGATCTCTCGTGGCAATAAGCTGAGGATAACCCAGTTATAAGCCCTTGTGAGGAATAACTTTGAATAAAACTCGGGAGAGATGTCTGTACTCTGCAGGGGATAAGCTTCCAAAATCTACTGGGGATAAGCTTCAGGACTTGCTGGGGGATATGGGTTCCAAATCTCCTGGGGGTTTCCTTTGAAAGGGTATCAAGATATCCAACTGTACCTTCAACCTATCAGTAATCCTCTTTCTCGATTCATAAGGAAATGATTATGTTCAAATGCATATGCCTATTTAACAAAACATTGGACGTTTCTCAAAATAAACAAATAGTGCAAGAGAAAAGAAGAGGAAATGACACAAATTTCTGGGAAAAGTATTTGTATTGACTTTCTATGAGTATATTTGTACAAAGGAGACAATCATCCTAGTAAGAGGATTTTGTCGTAAATATTGAAAGATTTATACAAAATAAAGATGGCTATGTGAAATAATTCCATGGGATTCCATTCCGCTATAGCCTTCACAACTCTGAATATCTGTCCATTCAATGCTTCGTTTGCCGATGACTGGATTGATCAGAAACCTGGAACTGGTTGATGAGGAGATTGTCTTTGAAGTGATCCGACGAGACATAATCATACGCTTTAATTCCCTAACTTTTGCCTGAATCGCCCTTTCGGGTTTTCGATCCACCGGGAAACCCCTTTTTGCCCAAGCCGCCCTTTCGGGTTTTCAACTTGCCGGGTGTACAGATTTTTTTAATTTTTATCCCTAACTTTTGATTGAACCGCCCTTTCGGGTTTTCGGTCCACCGGGATGCCCATTTTTGCCCAAGCCGCCCTTTCGGGTTTTCGAATTGTCAGGTTATTTTATGCGTAGTATTTTTTGACTATGTCTGCATTCGCAGGGTGCGGCAAATCGTCACCGTCCGTGGTGGTCAGAATCATTGCACCACCAGAAAATATGCTCTTTATCACAAATGGTCCTTCATATGTAGGAGTCCATTTGCCCCTGGGATCACTTTGCGGCAAGATAATCCGCTTGATTACGAGATCTCCGACTTGATACACTTGACGTCTGACTTTCTTATTGAAGGCCTTGATCATCCGTTTTTGATACGTCTGACCATGGCATATAGCAGCGAGTCGCTTCTCGTCGATCAAATTGAGTTGATCAAGTCGGGTCTGCATCCAATCATCTTCATTCAAACCTGTGTCCTTCATAATCCTTAGAGAAGGAATCTGAACCTCCATAGGCAGGACAACTTCCATGCCATATACCAAAGAAAATGGGGTTGCCCCGGTTGAAGTACGTGCCGTCGTTCGGTATCCGTGTAGAGCAAACGGTAACATCTCATGCCAGTCTTTGTAAGTGACTGTCATTTTCTGAATGATCTTCTTAATGTTTTTGTTCGCAGCTTCAACAGCACCGTTCATCTTCGGCCGATAGGGAGATGAATTGTGATGATAAATCTTGAACTGTTCGCACAACGCGGTGATCATCGTGTTATTCAGATTTGTACCGTTGTATGTGATGATCCTGTCTGGAACACCATACCGGCATATGAGATTTTGCTTGATAAAGCGGGCAACCACATTTTTAGTAACAGAGGCGAAGGAAGCTGCTTCGACCCATTTGGTGAAGTAGTCAATGGCAACCAGGATGAAGCGATGTCCGTTGGAAGCCGTGGGCTTGATCTCTCCAATCATGTCAATGCCCCACATTGAAAATGGCCAAGGAGCAGTCAGAAAGTTGAGAGGAACCAGAGGGATATGAACTTTGTCAGCGTAGACTTGGAATTTGTGGCAAGTACGGGAATATTGATGGCAGTCAGCTTCCATGGTAGACCAGTAATAGCCTACCCTTAGGATCTTCTTAGCCATTGTATGCCCGCTCAAGTGAGTGCCAAATATGCCGCTGTGTATATCAGTCATGATCAACTCTGCTTCAGCTTTGTCTACGCATCGAAGTAATACACAATCATGGCTTCGTTTGTAAAGGATGCCGTTGCTCAGGAAGAATTTGGCAGCAAATTTCCTTAAGAACTTCTTGTCATTTATGGAAGCTCCTTCGGGATAATCTCTAGTCTCGAGATACCTTTTGATTTCATGGAACCAAGGTTGTTCCACTACTTCTTCGGTATTAATCTCGTGACAATGCGCAGGTTCATCCATTCGCTCGATGGTGATTTGGGGAGCCTCGTTATCCCAGTTGAGTTTAAACATGGAGGACATTGTGGCTAGAGCATCTGCTAGCTGATTCTCTTCTCGCGGGAAATGCTCGAAGGTAATTTGCTCGAAATGAGGCAACAATGTCAGGACATGTTCTTTGTATGGGATAAGATTAGGATGCTTGGTATCCCACTCTTCTTTGATTTGACTGATAACCAAAGCCGAGTCCCCAAATACGATCAAAGATTTGATCCCCAAGTCTATAGCAGCCTTGAGACCAAAGATGCAAGCTTCGTATTCAGCCATGTTGTTTGTGCAGCTGAAGCAAAGTCGAGCCGTGAAAGGGGTGTGACAGCCTTCCGAAGAAATGAGTACTGCACCGATACCATTTCCAAGTGCATTTGAAGCACCATCAAAGTACAGGGTCCATCGGGATCCCTTTTCGGGTCCGTCATAAGGGCCGTTACCTTCAATGTTGTCCAAATTCATGATGTCCTCGTCTGGGAAGTCAAATCTCATGGGTTGATAATCTTTGATAGCTTGATGAGCCAGATGGTCAGCTAGTACACTCCCTTTTATAGCTTTTTGGGTGGTGTACTGGATGTCATACTCAGTTAGGATCATCTGCCATCTGGCTATTCTTCCAGATAAAGCGGGCTTTTCGAAGATATATTTGATAGGATCCATTTTGGAAATCAACGAGGTAGTATGAGTCAACATATACTGCCTTAGTCGGCGAGCAGCCCATACCAAAGCGCAGCAAGTTTTCTCGAGCAGTGAGTAGCGAGTCTCACAGTCGGTAAACTTTTTGCTAAGGTAATAAATAGCATGCTCTTTTCGACCAGACTCGTCATGCTGGCCCAAAACACACCCCATTGAGTTATCCAAGACGGTCAAATACATGATCAATGGTCTTCCTTCAACGGGTGGCATCAGAATAGGAGGTTCTAGCAAATACTCCTTGATTTTATCAAAAGCAGCTTGGCAATCGTCGTTCCATTCGACTACCTGATCTTTCTTCAAGAGTTTGAAAATTGGCTCACAGGTAGAAGTCAAATGAGAGATGAATCTGGCAATATAGTTCAAGCGCCCCAAGAATCCTCTAACCTCCTTTTCAGTACGGGGAGCAGTCATCTCTTGTATTGCTTTTACTTTTGCGGGGTCGACTTCAATGCCTTTGTTGCTCACAATAAATCCTAGAATTTTACCAGACCGAACTCCAAAAGTGCACTTACTTGGATTCAGCCGGAGTTTGTATTCTTTCAACCTGGCAAACAGCTTTTCTAGATGCTCAAGGTGCTCCTCCTCTGTTTGTGACCGAGCTATCATATCGTCTACGTAAACTTCAATCTCATGATGTATCATATCATGAAACAAAGCTACCATGGCGCGTTGATAATTTGCCCCCGCGTTCTTCAGCCCGAACGACATCACCTTGTAACAGAAAGTGCCCCATTGCGTGACAAAAGTTGTTTTCTCCATATCCTCGAGGGACATTTTGATTTGATTGTAGCCCGAGAATCCATCCATGAAGGAAAACACTTTGTGCTGAGCTGTATTGTCGATCAAAATGTCAATGTGTGGAAGTGGAAAGTCATCTTTGGGGCTGGCCCTATTCAAATCCCGGTAGTCCACACACATCCTGACTTTGCCATCTTTCTTAGGTACTGGCACGATGTTAGCGACCCATTGAGGATAGGACGTAACAGCCAGAAAGCCAGCGTCGAATTGCTTCATCACTTCTACTTTGATCTTTTCAGACATGTCAGGCCTCATTCGGCGGACTTTTTGCTTGATCGGTGGACAATCCTCTCTTGTGGGGAGACGGTGAACCACGATGTCTGTGTCTAAACCCGACATGTCTTCATAAGACCAAGCGAAGATTTCAACATACTCATTCAACAACTGTATCAGGCGCTCCTTGACACTCGGTTCCAAATTGGCACCCACTTGTACCTCCTTCCGGTCTTCCTCGGTCCCTAAGTTGACAGTTTCCAATGACTCTTCGTGCGGTAATATGGCCCTTTCCTCTTGCTGTAGAAGCCTGGATAGTTCCCCTGGTACTTCACAACCTTCGTCATCTTCATACTCGGCTTGATTGACCAGATCTTCAGAGTTGTTGAAGGATATAGCAGAATTGTCACCCATGGAATCCGGAGTGGATGGGTACCTGCATTTGTGAGTGTGGGTGTGTGTAAGGGATAGCCATCCTTAAACAAAAAATGCAAAAGGAAAGAAAATGAACACAAGCAGTTTATCAAATGAAAAACGTCCAATGAATCATTAAACATGGCATATGGATATGAAAAATAATCAAAACCCTTACAAATGGACCTACATGCCCCGGGCAAGGCATGAGGTGAAAAGATAGTGTACGGATTGTTTGAAAATAAATATTACAGACCAAATAGGAAATGTTTAACAGATAAATTACTGATGAATAAAAGTGATGGGGACAAAGTCTTTTGCCTCCCAGTTGCTCAATCCTCCTTTGACAGTTGGGTAAATCCACTCTTAGATGTTGCTCTCTTTGTCTTCGTCCTCCAAAGCGTTGATTCCATAGGGAGAAATTTTGACTGGCGCTCTTTCAATCTTCGCACGACGCATAGCTTTCTGGCCTGCAGTAGTGAACCCTAATCCAAATTTTTCGGTCTTATGTGGAATGTCAGGTAACTGCCCTCATGCTGAATTCTTCCCTTCCTTTATTGCGGCCCTTGCGTCCTCCAGAGATGCCATCCTGGCCATCTGCCTCGGTGCCTCAGCTGCCAACTTTGCTATTGTTATTTCCGGAAGGACTTCTTCGAAATGCTGAAAAGGTGTCTCAATGAACTCTCCTTCTACCTCCACATACCGGAAAGAATTCAGGTGGCTAATCATGTACTCCTCTTCACCATGGACAATAATGATCTTTCCCTTGACAGGATACTTCAACATCTGATGTAAGGAGGAGGTGACTGCCCCAGCATGGTGTATCCAAGGCCTACCCAACAAGCAAGAGTATGACGGATGGATGTCCATCACATAGAAAGTGGATTTAAACACCTCAGTGCCTATCTTGATGGGAATTTCAACCTCCCCATGGACAATTCTCTTCGAATCATCGAAAGCTCTGACAACAATATCACTCGGCTTCAACTCTAACCCTTCACAATCTATCCGGTCCAAGGCCTTCTTAGGCAGTATATTCAGCGACGAACCAGTGTCGACCAAGACATGTGCGAGAGTAGTTCCTCGGCACTCGACTGAAATGTGCAAAGCATCATTGTGGTTTCTACCTTTAGGAGTTAGGTCGGCATCAGAGAAACCTAATCCATTATCCGTGGTCAGGCTAGCCACACAATTTTGAAATTGATCCGCAGAGGTTTCCTGGGGCACATGGGCTGCCTTCAGGAATTTTATTAGAGCTTTAGCGTGCGCTTCCGAGCAAAGTAGTAGTGCCAGCATGGAGATCTTTGAGGGGGTTTCCCCAGCAGAGTCACCAGTTCTGTGATACGGTGGGAGAACTGACTATGAGTTTGCGTTTGTTTTCGCAAATGTTTCGGTTGAGCAAGAGTCGCCACCGACTTTTTATTTTATCCTAAGGAAAGGTTTAAAAAGCACAGCAAAAACCTTTGAGATTTTTTCTTGGGTTCGGGGAGTAGATTATAGAAAGGGAAGGTATTAGCACCCTTTCTATCCATGGTTATCCATGGGCTCTTAGGTACTTGCTTAGATCAACTTGCCTTGGTTTTCAATTGTTTGAAATGTTGCTTTGTGTGTGGTTTTTGAAAATATTTTGAAAAAGATGCCTTGTCTAGGCTACCCTTGTAACAATTCTTTACTCGAATGTTTTACAAAAGGTGTTTGTCTTTTTGAAAAGATGTTTCAAGGTTTTTTTGAAAGTTTGTTTTGAAAGTATTTGTGAAGTGTGGTTTGAAAATAGGCAAGTGTTTTCTTTTGCAAGTTGACAAGCACTCAAGAGCTATCTACCCTAAAGTTCTCAAAGATATTTGTTATGTTTTAACCCTTTTAACAATTTTGTTCCACCATTGCATTTGGTGGACAATCTTGTGTTAGGATGTGAAAGGGACGGGCACGGGTCATCGTTTAGACCATGATTGCAATAGTGCTAAGTATCTTTGGGCAATTTTTTCTTTGAAAGGGACTTGATCATTTTAGGCAACTTTTCGAAAGCGTCATCGAGGGACTATGATCAATTGATTTGTATTTGTTTTGCCCAAAGAGACCTAACATGCAATATGGCCCATTTATTGAAGGCAACAAGTGAAATACCCTAGGGGTGCAAGTGTGGTATGTGTTGTCCATTTTTCATGCTTTGATTATCTTGAAATTAGGTCAAACTATTTTGTTCTTTTTATTTGCATACAAACCCTAATTCTAGCATGGTATATTTAGAAAGCAATAAAGTGCGAAATTCAAATTTCCTAAACTATTACAACACAATATGGGAAGGGGGGTACAAATGTTCAAATGGGGGGATATTTAGACAAGGAATTTAAACCTAGCTATTACATCAATTTTGGAATATTTACAAGATAATTAATTGCATAAATTAAATGGAAAATAAAATAAAGATGCAAAATGCAAAAAGGGTTTTTATATGTATGAAAAAAAGTATTTTTTTTGTCAAATAAACAAAATAAAAAAAGTATCATTTTTGGAGCTTTTTAATGTTTAGGGCAAAACCCTAATTTTCTTAGAGAAAAGTATTAATTATTTAATATATACTAATATTTATCAATTATATATGAAATAAAAATAAAAATGAAGTATATTTGTCAAAATGATATTTTTACTATTTAAATTTTAATAAAAAATAAAGTGTATATATTTTTGTATTATTTACTAAATATTCTAATAAATAAATATATATATATATATATATATATATATATATATATATATATATATATATATATATATATATATATATATATATATATATATATATATATATATATATATATGCATTAATTTCTAAATATGTATTATATATATAATAATAATATTTAATAATTATAAAAAAAAGTATATTTTATATAACCTATTTTCAGAAGATAAAACAAAATAAAAATGACAATAAAAATGTATTTACACTATTTTTTTCCTATTTATTCTAAATAATATATTTTTGTACTTATTTACATACAAATAGCAATATAACTAAATAAATGCCTAAAAATATAAAAATGGTGTAAAAAGATTTTTTATGTTTTTTAATATCATTAACAAAAATAAATAAATAAAAATAAAAAGAGAAAAGTCAAAAAATCATTAAAACAAACAAGATGGGCTCAGGGGGTGTAAAACCAAAAACATGGTGTGAAAAGAAGTATCAAAGCAGGCCCAGCCCATGTGGCTTCTTCTTCAACCTCTGGACAGAAAAATGTTCAAAAAACGCGCGCCTGAACACCAATTCAAACACCTGGATTCCTTGATCTTTTGCACAAACTTACAACATAAGAAATGTTAAGCATTGAATCACGATTCTAAATATGTAAAGAACTCATCCTAACTCTCAGAAATGAGAGAGAATTTCATCATTCCCAAATCCTAACCTAAGTTTTTATCAACATTCAGACCTTAAATTCTCATAGCTCAGGCAAAATAAATGAAAAGTAAAAGTATGTACAGATTCAGGGGCATGAGTAGAACACTTCTTATTCACAAACTTAGAGCTAATGATGCCTACACTAAGAGTTAGAAGTTCAAGAAGATACCTGTTCAGTTGAAGTTCTAGCTGGCAATGGGGGAACTTTCAGGGCAAGATGATGATCTGTACAGCTTGCCTGAAGTGTAGTGATGCTATTCCAATGCTTACTTTGCTTTGAAACACCTTGAATCGAGCTATGGACCTTCAACTGCAAAACAAGAAAGTGAAAATGGTGGAACCGATTAGAGGAGTTACAATTCGTGTTTTATGTTTGGGTTAGCTTCAAGTGATGCTAGGGAATGTGTTTGATGAGCTTTTAGCAAGAAAGCATGAGAGGGATGAGAGTTGGCACTCAAACTGCAGCAAGCCCTGTTTTTGTGCAGTTCAATGGTGATTTTGAGTTTGTGGAGGTATTGGAGGTGTTGGAGTCGTGTGCTAGCTCAGTTAGGATGTCTTGAATGTGTACAAACTATTTGCTTAAGGGTTCTATTGCTGAGATGAAAGTTGTGTTGTGTTATGCCACATTTCTTCACACTTAAGCAAGCAAATGTCCACTTGAGTTTTAGACAGCTAGAGGCCCCCCTAATGTGCTTATAACCCTCCCCTTGATCAGTGTGTTTTTTTCATAATCTTGTGCCAAAGTGATTTGATCTGTACTTGTTGATTTGCAACTTTGACATAAAGCTTAACTTTTCAAAAATGGCTATTTCACTTTTTCTATAAATGGCTTAATTCAACATGTAATGCTTAAACTCATAAAACAAGGCCTTGGAACAATGAGTATGCATTAAATTATTGAGTGTTGGATGGTTTAGAGGCCTGTAATCAAGGGAAGCATGCTGATTTTGAAAATGCATAAGTTATGAACATGGTAATGGTCATGAATCAAAGTGACTTTTTGCCATATTGCAAAATTCGATTCTCTCAAGTCATGAGGTTGTTTGATGAGTTCTTGGACATTTTGGAAAGCTTGGAATGTGTACTACAATCCATCTTTGAAATGCAAATTGAAATTCCAAGGGTAAGTATGTGAAAAATGATCTTGAAGTTAGGTAAAAACCTTGCCTAAAAAAGTCAAAATTTCACTAAGTTAAGAATGGTTTAGTACCCTTATTCCAAAAATTGTAACTTGAGATACAAGCTTCTTTTGGGAAAACTTTGTGAATCAAAGTTGTAGATTATGCAATAAGCTACAACTTTCATGTTTTGACTTTTGCTTGAATCCAAATGAATCTTGGTGAGAAAGTGGGGCAAAGTTGGGAAAAAATTAGGGTTTTTCATAACTTAGAAAAATTCTCATTTCAAACCCTAATTTGCATTTTTTGATTTCTTGGTGAACAAGTTTCATGATTTGGCATGTTTTGGTGAAAAATGAATCTTAACTCTTGATTTTGACCAAAAAGTCAAAGTTTGACTTTTTAGTATACAGTCAAAATTGATCAATTGACTGGGAAATTCAACTGTCAATCTTGTGTACTTGGGATCTTTTGAACTTGTTGAGCATGTCAAGACAATTCCATGGGGTATTTGAGTCCATATGTGAGCTTGTTTTTCCATTGGCTAGGTCAAACAGTCAAAAATTGCCTTTGTGCAGTCAAAACCCTAAAAATGACCATTTTGCCCTTTTGATGATCTGATCAAATTTCTTGTGGAATTGTGATCCAAACTTGATCAAATGGTCCATGTGAGTTTATAATGTTGATGTGGGTCAATTTTCATGAGATTTGACTGTCAATTGGCCACAGTTGACTTTTTCCCCAATATAGTTGATTTTTAGGTCAACTGCCCAATTGACTGGGCAAAACTTGGAATCAAGGCTTGAAACTGGGTATGGATAAACTTGGGAGTCCAATATGAAGCATGAAAGTCATCTTAGGCATTTTTGGTCAAAACATCTTTGTGCAAACACAAACTCTAATTTGGGTCAACAGTGCAAGGAGAAGTCTTGAGCAGATGAAACCCTAACTGGATCTTGATCTCCAAGGGCTCTGTGATGAGAAATCAATGAGAAATGGGAGGGCAAATTTTGGGGTACAACAATATGCATACGAAACACATATAAAACACTCTCATTTACTTTGAGAACATCATTATGTAATGCATTACATACATCATGACATTACATAAAGGCTAATTTTATCTTTTTAGGTAAAATTCACAAACAGACGCATATCATCACCAATTTTCAAACAGGTCAGAGATTAATTCTCGAAACAAGATGGGGCAACTATCTATATAATAGATCCAAGATTAATTCCCGAAACAAGACGAAGCAAATATTTATGTGACCAGGTCAGAGATTAATTCCTGAAATAGGACGAGGAAACTATCTGGATGAACAGGCACAAATTAATTCCTGAAACAAGACGGGGAAACTATCTATATAATAGGCCCAATATTAATTCCCGAAACAAGATAGAGCAACTATATATGTGACCAAGTCAGAGATTAATTCCTGAAACAAGACGGGGCAACTATCTATACGACCGATAAAAAATGGGTCCCAAATTAATTCCCGAAACAAGATGGGGAAACTATCTGGATGACCAGGCACAAATTAATTCCCGAAACAAGATGGGGCAACTATCTGTATAAATAGGTCATAGAGTAATTCTTGAAATAAGACAGGGAAACTATCTGTATGACCGAGCGAAGATTAACTCCGAAATAGGATGGGGAAACTATCTTTATTACACTATGCAAAGATTAACTCCCGAAACAGGACGGAGAAACTATCTTTATAACCAAGAAAATATTAACTCCCGAAACAGAACGGGGAAACTATCAACACAACCAGGTGGTATGAATTCCCAAAATAGGACGATTTTACCAACAAAAAAATAGATTGTGGATCAATTCCCAAAACATGACGGGGCAATTATCTACACGACAAGCATTTACCTCAGAGACTGAATTCTAACAAGCATTTCCCACATAGACTAAATCTGACAAGCAGCTACTTGAAGCATCTTCCCCAGATGTTCATTCTGGAAAGCATTCTTCAGATATAGTCAAAGTGTAAACTCGTCTGATACTTCTATCAACAGTTTACCTTGGATGTCATCTATGAGCCCATTTTTGATGAGACTTTGTCACCTCTCCGAATGACATCTTTAAGCCCATTCAAGCAATATTATTAACCAACATCGCTACCTCCTTCACATGCGAGTGCAAATTTCTAGGCACTTAAGTGTTCAATCCTCTTCCACCTTCAGATCACGAATGGCGGACATGCCAACCTAACTCCTCAAGTTTAAGAAGATTGAACAGGGGAAGCTGTTGTACTCCAAAATTTCCCCTCCTTTTTTCTTTAAGACATTCTCCTACGGTTCTCAAATGCCCAAGGTTGCTCAATAAATTGATCAAACAAATTCTCCTCCTAAGCAATGGACTTCTAACTAGGGTTTCACTTTTTCTAAAGGAAGTTTTGGTTTATAAGGCCTCAAGTGGTTTCCATGGTTCCTTATATGTCTCCAAGAATGCTCATACTAAGTTTCATGCCTTGCATCACAAGTTTGCTCAATCAATTGCTCAGATGGCTGAAAATTAACTGTATTGAACAAAAAGTCAATTGTAGTCAACATACAATCAAACTTTAAAGATTTTTGGTCAACATCAAGATTTTGAAGTTACATTCATCATTTGATCAAGGGTTGATCATGATTCATCAAGAAACACTCTCAAATCATCAAAAGTCAAAAGTTGCTAAATTAGGGTTTTCTTAAGGAGAAGTCAACTGAAATTTGACCAAGCATAACTTACACATGCTCCATCAAATTTTCTCAACCAAAGCTTGTTTTGAAGGAAATTCAATTCTCTACAACTTTGTCACTCTAAGCTCAAGTCCAAAAAATGCTTCATTTGAGAGATATGGGCCAAAACATTTTAGGTCATTCCAAAAGTCAACAAAAAGACACTTTTTGTCAAGGCAACTTACATCAAGATAAATTCTTCAAATACAAAAATGATCAAAATATAGATTGTAGAGGACATCTTGAGATTTACAAAAAGTCCAAGATCACATTAAAATGACAAAAGTTGGGAATTATGATTGGAACAAGTTGTGAAATTTCAAGAAAATGCATGAAACCCAAATTGATCAAACACGAATTTTTGGGCTAATGGGCTTGTGTTTCAAGGTCCAAACGTGTATTAGGCCTCACAGTGAACCTCTAAACCTATTCATGCATTCCTTTGATTCTTATTCCATTATTTTTGATTTTATTTATTTAAATTAAAAATTAAATAAGATAAAGTCAAGGCTTTTTTTACAAGGTCCAAGACCACAATGGTTTAACCTAATTCTTCTCTATATATTTCTCTTCATTCAGACATAACATTACACGAAAACCCTCACAAAGAAAAATATTCCAAAACTTCCAAAAATTCAAGAAACTAGGGCAATACAAAACCCTTGTTTCCAACCCTTCTCAATTGAAACCAAGCATTGTATTATCATCTTGAAGTGCCCATGAATCCATCCCAATACTCAAGCAGTCAAGATCGTATCCAGAATATCACGTTCATCCTCACCGGTTTTGGTAGATTTTTTTTAAATTTCAAACCTTTGATTTATGCATTGTTAACTAATTTGATATGTTTACATGTGTTCATATACATCATTAGAGCAGGTTTGATGCATAATATATAAGCTCTAGCGCAGTGGCAAGGCAGACAGTGATAAAGGCTAAGGGCGTGAGTTCAACACCCACCCCTGGCATTTTTGCTTTATTTTGCTTCTAACTTGTTATTTTTCCCTATTTTTTCCTTTAATGCAGTGTGAAAGGATAAGGGTGTGGGTTCAAAACCCACCCCTGATATTTGTTTGGTTTTGCTTTCAACTTGTAGTTTTTCTTTAATTCTCTTCCCATAAACCCTAATTCTTTTGGCAAACTTAACCCTAAGTTCACTTAACCATAAAACCACAGACCTTTTTTTACAAACCTAAAATAATTTTTTTTTGTAAACCCTAAAAATAATTAGGTTTTAGGTTTTTTATCATTAATCTTTTTTTTTTAAATTAATTTAATTAATCAATTATTTTGTTAATTAAAATTAATTATTTTTTAGGTTTTTTATCATTAACCTTTTTTTATTAATTTAATTAATCAATTGTTTTATTAATTAAAATTAATTAATTTTAGGTTTTTCATCATTAACCTTTTTTATTAATTTAATTAATCAACTATCTTTTTAAATTAAAATTAATTAGTTTTTAGGGTTATTCATCATTAACTTTTTTTATTAATTTAATTAATCAACTATTTTTGTTAATTAAAGTTAATTAATTTTTAGGTTTTTCATTATTAACCTTTTTTATTAATTTAATTAATCAACTATTTTTGTTAATTAAAATTAATTAGTTTTTAGTTTTATTTTAATCATCATTAAAAAAAATCTTTTCCATAAAAAATCATCAAAATCATTTCTTTTTTTCTCTATTTTAATTTTATTTTATTTTCATAGATAAAGTGTATGGCGTTTGCAATTTGTAAATAGTCTTATCTTCCGCTTTTTCATTAATATGTAACTGCTCTAGTATGTAATAGCTTAGGATTTCTATTTTCCGCTTTTCTATTATATAACTACCCCAAGGCCATGTAATAGCGTAGGCATTTTATTTTCTGCACTTTACTTTTCCTACTATTATTTTACTATATTATTGTTAGTAATTAGATTGTATGGCAAGATAAAAACTGACGATAGAAAATCCTATTCACAAAGATAAAGTAACTGAAAACAACACACTTCCACATGTGCACCTCTAGGGTAACCTCCGTTGTTGCCTTTCAATTAAACAGTCTTATCCCTCGAATGTGGGGACGCTTTAGCAAAGTCCCTTTGATACAAAATATTGTAGTCCCTCGATGACCCTTCAATGTTGCCTTTGGTAAACGATCTTAGTCCCTTACGTTGAAATTGCTAAAGCGTCCTTACCAGTTGCCTTTATGGCTGTACGATGACCCGCGCCTATCCCTTCACATCCAACGATAGGGCTTTCTACTAACTAATGGTAGGATAACACTATCTAAGGAGGAGGAAATAACACGAAAGACTTTTGAGTAGGTAGATAGCTCTTAATTGTTTGCTCACACAAATTTTTTTCTTTCACACATACATTTTTTTCTAAAATGTTTTCAAAATAAACACTTTGTATGCATTTTCAACTTATATGAGAATCATTACCATGTTTTCCTAACTTATGCATTTTCAAAATATTTTCAAACACACATAAAAGAAAATTTTCAAACAAAGTGAGCTAGCGATTAAGAGCCTGTAGATAACTACGGATGAAAAGGGTGCTAACATCTTCCCTTTTCATAACCTACCCTCGAACCCAAAAATATCAAAGGTCTTTCCTGTTCTTTTCACCCTTTCATTATTGGATAAAAGAAAACTCGGTGGCGACTCTTGCTATCCGCAACATTTGCAATAAAACGTAAAACAAGTCTATTCTCCCACCATATTACAAAGAGGTATCTGTAATTTCGGACACTTCTATCAGGATCACTTCCAAGGGTCCTGAAAAAATCACTTCCAAACCCAGAGTTGCTCCTCTAATCATCACTACACCCGGACCAATTCCATATTCCTTTGATAAAGCTATCCCGTGGAATTATGGAGCCGACGTCTACTACCATGGCATCAAGCAAGAATTATTGACTACTGACAATGAAGATACTGAAGTTACTGATCCCATTGTTGACAATATTGCTGGAACCAATTAGGTTACTAGAAGTGTGAGGGTTTTCTCTCCGGAAATCTCTCCGAAGACTTTCACCATACCAGTTTGTATTACCGCTACCGAGTCAATTACTGAGACTCGGGGAAAAGAGAAAATGACAGAGCCTGCCCAGACGGAGGCACCTAAATAAGTCACCATTGAAGATACCTCCATGAAAGAGTTAGAGTAAGTACTAAAGATTATCCGCAAAAGTGATTACAAGATTGTTGAACAGTTGGGATAGACTCCCTCTAAGATCTCCATGTTATCCCTGTTATTGTGTTCAGAGGCCCATGCTCAGGCTTTAATGAAATTTTTAAAGTCTTCTCACGTACCAAAAGAAATCTCTGCTGATCAATTTTAGAATTATGTTGCTAGCCTGACCACAGATAATGAGTTAGGCTTTTTTGATGCTGACTTGACTCCTAAAGGAAGAAACTATAACAAGGCCCTGTATGTCCATATTGAATGCAGGGGCACTACTCTAGCTCACGTATTGGTTGATACAGGTTCCTCGCTGAATGTCTTACCAAAGGATGCTCTTGATAGGCTTGATTGTGAAGGGGTCGTGCTGAAACCAAGTGACATTGTAGTCCTAGCCTTTGACAGTTCAAAAAGAATGATACACAGAGAAGTGGATCTTCTGATCAAAGTAGGTTCGCAGGTATTCGGTTCCACCTTTTATGGTATGGATATCTGACCGGGCTATTCTTTTTTACTGGGACGCCCCTGGATTCATGGGGCAGGCGCTGTTACCTCTATATTACACCAGAAACTGAAGTATCCTGTAAAAGGAAAGGTTGCTACAGTCTGCGGTGAAGAAGAGTATATGGTGAGTCACTTAAACTCATTCATATATGTTGATATAGAAGACGAATTCATCGAAATACCCTGCCATACTTTTGAAGTTATCCCTCCTACCGCTACTGAAGACGTTTATACTATTCCCAAAGTTACCAGGGTTCTGCTCAAAATGGCTTCTTTGAAGGATGCTAGAGATATTGTAAAAGAGGGTGGTTGCACTACTTGGGGTCAGCTTCCTGACATTCTATAAAAGTCTGACAAATTTGGTTTGGGTTTCACTATAGAGGATCAGAGGTCGGTGCGTCGTGCTCGTACTGGGAGACCACCATTCCGCGTCAGCAACAATGGAGTCAACGCGGTAGAAGATGCTGACAGTGACTATGACCTCGACAGTTGGATCTTTTCTACCATCGATAACAGGCTCAACAACTGGAAGACTGAAGACGTTGTGCCAATCTCCTTTACTCAGGAGTAAATGCTACTTTTTGTTTTATTGGTTTCAAGTTTTGGCTTTGTAATTTTTGAACAACAACTTTAAGCCTTCTGCTTTACCCAGGGCACAACGGTCCATTTGTTAGGGTTGTCACTTCATAAGCATATTTTAATTTAATAAATCATTGGACGTTTTTCATTAAAATTTTGTGCATTTTATCTTTATTTTTACTTTATTACACTCTCAAAATAGCTATGTGTTCTTACACACGTCCACACAATAAATTGCAGATCCACATCCACTCTAGATCCCATTGATAACAAGTCTTCTATTGCCACTTGTGATACGGTGGGAGAACTGACTTGGGATTTTGCATTTGTGTTTGCAAATGTTTCGGTTTAGCAAGAGTCGCCGTCAACTTTTTATTTTATCCTAAGGAAAGGTCAAAAAGCACAGGAAAGACCTTTGGATGTTTTCTTGGGTTCGGGGAGTAGATTATAGAAAGGGAAGGTATTAGCACCCTTTCTATCCATGGTTATCCATGGGCTCTTAGTTTACTTATTTAGATCACTTGCTTTGCTTTTCAATTGTTTGAAATGGTGCTTTGTGTATGTTTTTGAAAAGATGTTTTGAAAAGAGGCCATCGTTGTGGCAACCTTTGTAATGATTCTTGTTTGAATGTATACAAAGGTGTTTTTGTCTTTTGAAAAGCCTTCAATGTTTGAAAGTAAGGTTTTGAAATTGTGTTGTAAAGTGTATTTGAAGATAGAAAGGATGTTTTTGCAAGCTTTTGATCAAGTAACTAAGAGCTATCTACCCTATTTTACTCAAAGATCTTTCTCATGTTTTTAACCCTTTTAACAATGTTGTTTCACTATTGTATTTGATGAACAACCTTGTGTTAGGATGTTAAACGGGACAGGCGCGGGTCATCGTATAGACCATGATAGCAATGGTGTCAAGTATTTTTGGCATTTTTTCTTAAGGGACTTTATCATTTTGCTTAGGCAACTCAGATAGCGTCATCGAGGGACTATGATCTTTTATTTTGTTTTTGTTTTGCCAAAGTACTGAACATGCATACCATGACCCATTTTTGAAGGCAACAAGTGGATTGTAACCCTAGGGGTGCAAGTGTGCATTGTGTCTGTTTTTACATGCATTTTGTCTTGATTAGGTCAAACTAATTGTTGGTTTTGATTTGGCATATAAACCCTAATTCTCTAAGCATGGCATAATTGAAAACATTTAAGTGCGTGAAAACAAATCTAAGCTATTACAACTTGATATAGGGAGGGGGGTACAAATTTTGAATAGGTGGTATTTGACAAGAAATATAAAACCCTAAATTATTACAACCAAATTGAATTTACAATGCATAATATTTAAATGTACAATTATTTAAATAAACAAAATAAACAAATATTAAATAAAATGTATTATGCCAAAAAAAGGTTTTTATGTATGTAAAGTATTTTCAATGGAAAGAAACGTAAAGAATTAAAATAAAAGAGTTAATTTTATTTATTTTTAGGGTAAACCCTAATTCTCCTTAAAGGAAATAAAATTGTATTATTTATATACAAAATATATTAATATGTACAAAAAATAAGAATATATTATAAAAAAAATGTTTTTTAGTATAAAATAATAATAAAAATAAAAACATAATATTTTGTGTTTTTTGTTCTAATTTTTTAATAAAATATAGTATATATGTAAATATATATATATATATATATATATATATATATATATATATATATATATATATATATATATATATATATATATATATATATATATATATATATATATATATATATATATATATATATATATATATATATATATATATATATATATATATATATATATATATATATATATATATATATATATATATATATATATATATATATATATATATATAT